>JAEMHR010000010.1:0-379844 GCA_016490725.1 Amphichorda felina
GCCCCCTTCCCGTATTCTACTTACTCCCTCCCCCTCCCATCCCCTGCTGACCAGCGCGCGCTCTCTCCTCCTCGCAGGGCGGCTTCTCGTACGTCTACCTCGTCGAGGACACAACCTCGCACCAGCTCTTCGCGCTCAAGAAGATCCGCTGCCCCTTCGGCGCCGAGTCGGTCCAGCAGGCGATGCGCGAGGTCGACGCCTACCGCCTGTTCGACCACGTCCCCACCATCATCTCGGCCGTCGACCACTGCGTCGCGACCGAGCGCGGCGCCGACGAGGCCACCAAGACAGTCTACGTCCTGCTCCCCTACTACCGCCGCGGCAACCTGCAGGACATGATCAACGCCAACCTCGTCAACCACACCACCTTCCCCGAGCGCCGCCTCATGATGCTCTTCCTCGGCGTCTGCAAGGCCCTCCGCGCCATGCACAACTACAAGCCCGCCGTCGAGCGCATGCAGATGGGCCGCGAGGAGGACCTCCCGGACGGTGCCGAGCCCGCCACCGCTGGGCCCAGCGGCGGCCGCACCGGCGCGACGAGGGGCAAGCGCACTGAGGAGGACGAGGAGGGCGAGCAGGAGAGGCCGCTGATGGAGAACGAGAACCAGGTCAGCCAGGGCGGCAAGGTGCAGTCCTACGCGCACCGCGACATCAAGCCCGGGAACATCATGATCGACGACACCGGCTCGACCCCGATCCTCATGGACCTCGGCTCCGTCGCCCCGTCGCCCATCCCCGTCACCTCGCAGTCGCTGGCGCTGCAGATCCAGGACACGGCCGCTGAGCACTCGACCATGCCGTACCGCGCCCCCGAGCTCTTCGACGTGCGCACGGGCACCGTCATCGACACCAAGTCGGACATCTGGTCCATGGGCTGCACCCTCTACGCCTGCCTCGTCGGCAAGTCGCCCTTCGAGATGCGCTCCGACGAGACGGGCGGCACTCTCAGCCTGTGCGTCCTGGGCGGCGACTGGCGCTTCCCCGACGAGGGTCCCCAGGGCGTCAAGCGCATCAACAGCATGCGCCACCAGGGCCAGTCGCCCAACGGCGCTGGCACCCAGACCGTCCAGATCAGCGAGCCCATCCGCAACGTCGTCAGGAAGTGCCTCCAGGTCGAGCCGGCGGATCGCCCCGACATAGACGAGCTCATCGCCCTGGTCGAGTCCACCATTGACGAGCTCCCCGAGGACTCCGAATAGGCAATGGCAGGCATGCCACATATATACATACACACATACACACATACACAGAGGCCCGCGCGTGCGGGCGTTCATCTTGATACGCCCTGGGGTTGCGCCTGTAGGATATATACTGTGTTTCTCACCTTTCATGTTGTACGGTCAACATTCTTACCACGTGTTCACATCATAGGCATTGGCGTTAAGGAAAGGCTGCTGTTGTTTATTGTCAATACAGTTTCTCAATGTACCCTATACAGAACTGTCTCTATGGCACTGCCATCAATACGCTGTGAAATAGATGAATCAATGAATCAACCAAGGTGTCCTTGGTCATCGAGCATTATCCGGATGGACAGACTTGGGAACGGGGAGATCGCTTTGTCGTCCTACAGTTGAAGCCTAAAGGTAGCCACCTCGAACGGCCGAAGTTTGATGGGAAGCTTCCCATCCTTGAGCGGCATCTCAGCTATCTCGTCCTCCAAAATATTCACCTTGGTCGCCCGCTTGACGTCGAACTTGGTCTGGATGGTGCCTCTACTGTGTCCGCCCAACGACTCGTAGACACGCAGAATGACGCTCTGCCCAGGGTTGATCCGAGTACCGTCGCGTCGACTAATATCTTCGTCATCATGTCCTCGCTTGATCGCGTCTAGTACGAGAGACTCGGAATCATCTTCGTTGATCAGCTTGATAGGGCATTCAGACAAGCTATCAACAGCCGACTGCGAGCCAACGCAGAGCTTGAGTGGATTGTTGAATGCATATGCCGCCTTCACCGTGGCCGACCCAAGAGACCCCTTGTGAGGGAAAATGGCCCAGCGGATAGAGTGGTGGCCCATGTCGGCATGGGCGTCGGGGGCCTTGGGTGACCGCAGGAGGGACAGGCGCATCATTTTGCCCGCCGTTGCAAATCCGTACTTGCTGTCGTTGAGAATAGACACACCATAGTTGTGCTCCGAGAGATCGGCAAATTTGTGGCAGCACACCTCGAACTTGGCCATCTCCCAGCTGGTGTTGTAGTGCGTCGGGCGCTTGGTGATGCTGTAGGCCGTCTCGTACGAGGCTTCCGTATTAACAATGTCGACAGGAAACTCCACTTTGAGGAACTTTGAGTCCTCATGCCAATCGACCTCGGCCGAACAGTCAACCTGGGACGGCTGTCCCTTGAGTGAAGCGGACAGGGTGATGTACGACTTCAACGAGCTCCTCTCGCTGATAGTAATGTCTGTAACGAGAGTGACCTTGTGAGGCTTCTGCTCGTGAATCTGTGTCTTGCCATACTTCAGTTCCCGCCTAGTTCCGAGATGGTACACCTCTACATCCCAGGCCTCCCAGTACAGGGGGATATCCTGGAATATGATGAAGTTGTTCGCTTGTCCGCCCTTCTCGATAATCTCACGGTCATTGACGCGGTCATAGAGGGAAATTATGACACCCTTGTCGACAACAACCCGGAGCTGGTCGTTCTCAAGGACAAACCCCTCAGCAGCATATTTCTGAACACTGACAGCAGGTTTGTCTTGCTGGATGTGGAACGATCTGAGCGGAAGCATGTGGCCATCGCCACAGGCGACGCCAACCTCGGTGTCAGAAATCTCGACAACCTCCTTGCGATGCCAGGGAAGTGTGTTTATGACGACTGGGCTCTGAAGGGAGCTCGAAGCAGCATCTGCAATACCAAAAACATCGTAAAGCTCGTCCAGCAATTTGTTACCCATCCTGAAAACCTCAGCGTAGAGCTATTCAAGTCAGCAAGCGGTACAATTTCAACCCATATTAGGGGTCTTACCTTATCTGAATCGTCGTAACACATTTCGATGCAGCTTCCGGGCAGACAGTCGTGGAACTGGCACAGGAGCACAGACTCCCACATATTGTCGATCATCTCTGTGGGGTACTTGTACGATTTTGATGTGATTGAAGCTATAGTCGCAAGCTGCTCGATATCACGAAGCATCACCTCAGTCTTGCGATTGTTGTACTTGTTCTTGGCTTGCGTGGTGTAGGTGCCACGGTGAAGCTCCAGGTACAACTCGCCGTACCAGGTAGGGAACTCGGCGGTCTTGGGTGCAAGGCGGTCAAAGAAGTCATCGACAGTATGGCCCAGCTTGACCTTGGGAATAGCTCCGATGGTGTTGCTGATCCCTGCGCAGCGACGCAGCTTCTCAAACTGCTGCCATGTAGGGCCGCCGCCACCGTCGCCCTTGCCAAACAGAAGCAGCGATGAATTGTCCACGCGCATTGTCTTGTGCTGAGTGATGCTCCTCTTAACATCCCCGAAGTTGGCTTCCGCCGTATATGTCTCGGACGGTGGCATGTGGCAGATGACTTGACTACCGTCCGGGCTAACCCACATGAACGTGGTATGAGGGAAGTTGTTGATGTTGTTCCAGCTCAGCTTCTGCGTCAAGAATCGATCCATGCCAGCCAGGCGGCAAAGCTGGGGGATTTGGCTCGAGTACCCAAAGGTGTCCGGCAGCCAAAAGGTCCGGCAGCGCGAGCCAAACTCGCGCTCAAAGAACCGTTGACCGTAAAAGAATTGCCGGACGAGGGACTCGCCGCTTGGCATGTTGGTGTCGTGCTCGACCCAGCTACCGCCAATGGGCATAAACTGGCCTTCATTGACCTTCTTCTTGACACGATCGTAAGCAGTTGGATAATACTGCTTCAGCCACTTGAACTGCTGAGCCTGGGAACAGGCAAATGTCGCCTCGGGGTAGCGGTCCATGAGATCGCACTGGCTCGACCAGGAGCGTGCGATCTTTCGCTTTGTCTCGTCCCAGGGCCACAGCCAGCAAGTGTCAATGTGACAGTTGCCGATGCCGAAGACGACGGGGTCCTTCCCGTTATCGTACACGCGATGTGAGTCGACATCAGGGCCAATGATTTCCTGCGCAAGCTTTCGGCCTTGGAGAATAGACTCTTGGTTGTCGACCTGGAAGGTGTCGATGATCTTCATGGCAATGGAGAGAGCATGGTTCTGCTCAGCCGAGTTCTCAGGGAGCTCACGAGCCGCGTCACCCAGCTCCCACATGTCGAAGTGTAACATGCGGGCCTGGACATTGACGGAGACGATGTCAGCCTTACTGAGAGTGAAATACTTGTTGGGGTCGGGCGGCGCAATGATGGTCTTGCCTCCCGGTGCATTGCCAAACATTCCGTTACAGGCCATCTCTATGTAGATGGTGTGCTCCTCGCCGTCCCGGAAGGACTTGGGAAGGACCCATTCGATGCGCTCACCCCCGCCCGTCAAGCCTTGCAATGGAATTCCATCCTCGGTCCAGATGAGTCCCTCGTTGTTGGCGTCCCATTGAAGCTCCAAGAGCTCATCGTCAGCAATGTCCTTGGGGACGGTCAAGATCACCTTGAACCAGTGCGTAGACCACGAAGGGCCGAAAGAAGCGCCGACATGAGTCTCTCGGAATTCATTTGATGTAGCCTCAGCAAAGGTTGGACGCTCTTGGCCTGGGGCGTCCCAGACAGAGAGCTTGATATGAGGTTCACCCGAGTACCTGGCGGTGTACAAGTTGCTGGAGGTTGTCAGTCGGACGTTCCACGACTGTAGGTAGTACACGACGGGTAGAATACGTACGCGAGCAGGTTAACCTTGTCGTACTGTCCCGACTTATAGAACGGCTCGATGCGGCCCTTAAGGATACTCGTCTTGGGGACCCCTACAGGCTTGTCCGCGAAGACCGGATAGGAGTATTCACTCCTCGCTATACCGCCTCCACCCATGATACGAGTGTTGCGAGAGTATCCTGGAGCAGGAGGTATAGACTGGTTTGAGACTTGTCGCAATCGTCCAGGAACTAGCTGGGGATGGGTAGCCGAAGGATCAGGCTGCGAATGGCCTGATGATATGGGGAGAGTGTGATATAAGAGCGAGAAGTCGGGGCCCACGTTGGTGCCGGAGTTGGTGTCGGCGGCAATACGGATCCGCCAGCAGAATCGATGCGCACTCTGAACTAGAGGGTCAGCAAGAGACGAGCACGTGGGGAACACAAGGCGAGGAGTGATGGCAGTATGGATGAAATAGGAAGCTCAGCCGTCCAACGGTATGGAGGTTGGGCTTCCGCCTGGAGGTTGGAGCTGCGGCCACTGTCCACATGCCGCCACCAATAATGTGGGGAAGCACTGGTGACCTCCCACTGGTGCAGCAGTGAAACCACAAGATGCACTGATGCTGAGCGTGGGGTGCAGATCCACTGATGTGCTGGTGGCGTTGTGCATCCCGACAAACGGTCAAGGGACACAGCAACGTGAGCATGGTCTGGAAAGCGGCATACCTCATTATCTGATTTTCTTTTTGGACCCGAGGTCTCGATCTTGTGCGCACTCGGTCCCAAGATTTTGATTCTTGGCTGTGGGAGGAAAGGCCAACCGCACCTATACGTGACTATCCGTCTGTTACACGCGATAAGGCCAGCGGGCAGAGAACGACCGCGGCAGAAGTCAAATATGATGCTAACAATTGTATCGTGTTCGGGGCCCCGGTCTATCTACCAGTTTATGCGGAATATCCAAATAAGTACTGGCAGTTGGAAGTGCCATGAACGAAACATCACAGAGACCCCAGAGTACTACACCCAGTAGGGAGAGGCAGTGAGTGTCGCCTGCTCCCAGGTAACCGCCGCTGCGGTACCTGGTGCTCACTATTTAAGGTAGTAGGTACCTGGGCTGTATCGATCCCGGTTACAGTTGCTTTGAATTCGATGTAGAAGGCATGGCATTGAGCGCGGGAAACCGCTATCGGGCAACATACCTGTTACCTGAGTAGGTAGGTACTCGGTAACCTTGGCTCTTCGAACAGCAAGTGCGTAGAGTTTATAAGGAAGTTATTATTACCCTCCAATTATCTGTGATAAAAGAATATCAACCCCCAAATCATAAGTTCCAGGCAGGGGAATTCTCCGCACACGTCCTACCGTGTTTATGGAGGAACAGGTGAACTTACGGCCGTCTCATGCTGTATGTAAGTGGTGCCGGGGAGGTTAAGTGTACTCGTACGGATGGATACTCGTAGCTGTTTCCCGATGGTGCCCACTGTGGAGGCTTTCAGAGTTGTAGCCTGAGTCGGTGCCTGGTGGCGCTTGGGCGGGTCGAGGGTCCAGACCGCCCGAGCCAGCCGTTGTGTCCAGGTTGAGAGGGCAACTGGGCGGTGGGCACCGGGCAGTGGGCACCCACCTGGCAGCCGCACCTTCCACTCTCCCTCCCGCCTCAAAAAAACCTGAACTCTTCCTCCCTCATCCATCCTTCCTCTAGCGATGCCTTCCCATCCAGCTTTACCCGGCATCCTTCGGCATAGGCATGTCGTATCTCGACCTCACGCACAGCCTCGCCGATGCCTTCAATGCGTTGGCCGATGAGACCCAGGGCTTGAACGATCGCCGTATCGTCCTTGAGCACAAGCTGCGTTTTGCCCACGAACAGGTAAGCAAGCCTACGCGCCCCAGTTCTTTTCTTGTTTCTCCAACGAAAAGACCCTCCTCACCAGCGCCTGCGCTGTGTTGCGCTGCCTTTCCCCTTGCGATGTCGGCCTCGGGTCTCGGTCATGCAAACATGGACCATCCAAAATCCCGACGCCGACGCCGCTCGGATGTATGCCTCAGGCCATCCTGGGCAGTCTCGCAGTGCATCACCGCAGCCTGATGAGCCTTCCCGCGTCTATATGATGAACAACCTTTAGCTCTAGATCACGAGCAGCTTTGTCTGCTGAGAGTGATAACATTCTTCAACCCTCTGAAATACCCCTCAGACGCGTCCTTTTTTTTTAACTGCACAACTCGCTCTATCTCCATCTTGGTCGTCCCGATGCTAACACACCGTGACCGCATTAAGCTCCAGTATCTGGCCGATAAATATGCACCGGCTACGCCAGAGATAACAGAGACGCTGGCCAAGCTCCAAGTGCCTCCGCATACCTCTGGCGACGATAGCTCACCAGTCCCTCTTCCCCGACGCGGCAATCAGCGGTCACAGCACCAGATTGCCCTTGTCATCCGGGACGGTCGTCGTGTGGCGAACCAACTGGCCTCGCTGGGCGAGTCCAGCAAGACCACGGAATCCACTAGGGATACGTACTCTCGTACCTCCAACGAAAGAAGGAGCTCCATGTCCACTGCTCTTGAGCAAGACTTTACTGTCCAGGGCAAGCGGGGGAACTTGCAGTGCCCATTTTCGCAGCGTCCAGAGAACAAAGATGTCTCTGATGACCAGCAGCATGCACGGGAACCCCTAGATGAGGCGTCCCATCGCTCTGCCGACCCCATCTGTGCAACCATGTACGAGGAGTCGACGTCGCAGACACAGGGCACCAATGGTGGTGGCGGCAGTAAATGCCCCATCCGCTACATGGACCAGCACTCGCCTGAGGAGATCGCCAACTATGTTGAGACACATAAGCACGAGCTCCCTCGCAGCCACGAGGTCTGTCTGCGACGGTATCAGCACAACGAGGACCAGATCAGGAAAATTGATTCCAAGTATGGCAACATTGTCAGCATGATTGAGGGTCTAGGTCAGCTCCATCAGTCGATGCTGCCAGAGGCTGAGCAGGAGAATGCGCGCCAGAGCGAAGTGGACCAGGCATCGAATGAAAGGGTGCACAACTGGGCCAACGCTGTCACTGGGACCACGGACCCAGAGGACCATCAAGATGCCCCAGCTGAGGTGCAAGTGGAAGGGGACCGTGAAGGCCACTTTGACCGCCCACTCAAGGAGGTCAGAGTGGGCGAATCCCCCAGCCGCCCATGGGGCATCAGCGTTCCCGTCTACGAGCCCGTTGGTCACGAGGATGGGGAGCCTTTCTCCCCTCCCCCAGCCCCTGTGCGCATGCCTAGTCCTGCACAGAGTGCCCAAACACCTGCAAAGATGGGTGGGAAGTGCCCTTTCGATCACACCAAACTGCAAGGATTGATGGGTGGTGGTCCGCCACCCAAGCCAGAGGCTAAGTGCCCCGTCACACCTCAGCCTCCCCAAGAGCCTTCGTTCGCACCCGCGGGTGAGCAGCCTCATCCTCAGCCTTCACACCTTGGCCAGCCAGCCTTCATCAGCCCCGAAGCAGCCAAGGCATCATCATCGGCCGGCGGTCCTCAGATGGTATTCACTGGGCCCGTCTTCATCGGCTATCCCGTTGATCAGGCGCTGCAAATCCTCAGCCACTACCGGCCGAGCAACCCTTAAAGAGGATACGATTGTTTAATGTCTGCTTTCTATATCTTAGCGACTTTTTTTTTTTTAGCGACGGCGTCGGGCAGCATCAATGCGTTTGAGAGACACAGATTATATTGTTAACAACATGACATGAGGATGGGTTGGTCTTTGCAGCCAAAACCTTTATAAATGATCGTTTCTATGATTCCATAGTTCTTTTAGCAAGCCTTCGTATATCCCAAGCATCTTTTCTCTTCAAGTCTAATCATGCATGTAACCTGCCAACGCCATCCAGCCCGTCTTTCTGTCATTGAACCGTACAAGACAATCCCATAATACAAGTCGCTATGAGCAATCATCGTGTGACATATACCCGGTTTTATCTTCTCTTGCCTCAATCCCTTACCAGGACCCATGTGACGCATTACCAGCCTCTCCATCCTGGCCTGTCTTCTTCTTCTTCGCCCCATCCCACTCCCCATCACTGTCCCCCCACCGCTCTACGGCGTCATCGTCCACCTGCGTATCCCACAGGGACATGTCATCATCGCTCATGAGCGCAGCGGCGTCCTCCGGGTTCATGAGCGTGTCCTCGGTGTCGAGGTAGGGCGCGGCACGGCCCTCCTCCTCGGCGGTGGTAGCGTCGTCTTCGCGGGCGAGTTCCGCTGCGCGGGCCATGGTGCGCCGGTAGATGATCCAGCCGACGGTGATGCCGACGCCGGCGCCGATGGCCATGCCGAGGTAGTTGACGACGCGGTCGCCAAAGGACATTTTGTCGCCGCTCTCGGCGAGGATGGCGAGGCGGCTGCCGATGAAGACGTGGACAAGGAGCTTGGGACTAGAAAAGAGCCATTGTTAGACTTGGAAGCGTCATGGCGGGAATAGCAGCATGCTAGGATGCCTCGACACGTACCTTGATAGAGCGGTGGAGAGGGTGAATGCGAGGGGCGAGATGCTAGGTATCGTGGCAAGGAAACCGTTGCTTAGGCTGAACGGCAACGGGCAGAAGCGGATACCCGTAAGATACCAGATGCCATCCTTCCGGAGGACCTGGCCCAGTGCCACGAATCGCGGGTCCTTACCGACCATGCGGTCCACAGACTTGCTCAATATGGTCCTGCTGGCGATGAAAGCAGCCAAGCTGCCCATCGTGCATGCCGCAGCGACGACAGGCCAGCCCCAGGGGAAGCCGTAGACAAAGCCACTCATGGTGGTGACGGTCGAGTAACCAATGATGGGGGGAAACGCCGTCGCGAAGATAAGGGCAAAGATGATGAGCCAGCCGCCGGGGAGGGCGCGCCACGAGGCGGACACACCGGCGAGCCAGTCAAACAGGCGGTGGGAGTAGATCCAGCCGACAATGATGATGGCGTAGATGGCGATGATTCCCACGAGGGCCAGTACGCGCTGGAGCGGCGTCATGCGGTTATAGGTGCGGATCGAGTAGGCATTGAAGGACTCGACGGCGGCCCAGGCCTGGCGGAGGCGGGAGCGAGGGGGCGCTGAGGCCGAGGAGAGGGAGCGGATGCGGGCGGTCGAGAGGCGAGTGGGCGTCGAGTCGGAGAAGTCAGAGGACTGACGGGGATGGGTCCAGGAATGCGGCGAGGGGGACCGTGATGGCGACACGGCAAGGCCTTGCGCCGTTGACTGGTAGTCGGCTGGCATGGCGGGCGTCGATGTCCACGAGCAAGAGTGGGATTTCTTTCAGGTCGCCTACCGATGCAGAGGACGGCGTCTCGAGGTTGTCAGCTCTGGCGGGCCGACATGTGGTGTCTAGGGGGACCAAGACGACGCTGAGGGTGCGCAAGCTGTGTCAAATGGTCAAGATGATGCTGATGGTGCTTGCATTGCGGATGATGACAGGGAAGAAATGGATTTGCACGTCTGACGTGTTGCCGTGATACATAATAGTACGCCAGCGGCGATCACCGGGAGCTACGGAGGTCAGGGACCAGTACGGCAGTACCTGATATGCGTACAGGGGGCCCCTACCCCACTACTGAACCGACATTCCCATCCCACGTTGTTGCCAAACGCCAATAGTATGGGTATGAGGCACTATCTGAATTCGTACTACTGTAGTGTAGGAGTCATGTACGGATATAAATTCCATAAATATCTCCTGCAACACCAATTGGCGCCATCCGAACAGGGTTAGCAATTGTTGAATCTTGAATTTTTCCTATTTTACTACTTTGGCGGCCTGGCTGTCACCGCCTGGGTCCCTTGGGCGGATCCCTCACCAACAGTCTGACTTTCCCATCCCCAATCTCCACGGCTTGATCAAGAATGTCGACAGGTCCTTTGCTGCCCGCCTCCTCCTCCGCCGTCTCCTTGGCTAGCGACTTGTCCCAACTCCTAGCATCTATCCCCAGGATCCCTCCCATGTTGTTGCGGTCCCCGGGCACCGAAAACTCTCGGTAGGCATACCTCCACTCGTTCAAGAAGTTCCGAATGGCCTTGCCAACCTTGTCCTTGCCATTCTTACTGTGATGCCCAGACCCGGTGATGGCGTAGATTGGGCTGGCCTCCTTCCCATTATCCATGAGGATCTTCTCGAGGTACTCCACTGCTTCTTCCGGGTGCAGCCCGTGCAAGTCAACATACATCTCGGAGCTGTTGGCCTTGTTCTTGTTACGATCTTCGTAGAGTTCCCGGGCAGCTTCACGGTGCGCTTTGCGCATGAGGTCATTCTCGCTCTGCCCACGGAGACTGAGAGCCTTAGCAGCTCGGGCATCGTTGCGATTCCACGCTTGAGCGGCACTGGGGTTGGTTAGCACTTCAGTGTTTCTGGGGGGTTTTGGGGGTAAGTAGCTGGTCTCCGAAACTCACCTTTGCAAAAACTTGTTTCGAAGGCCGCCATGTTTGATCGCCTCTTGCCGAGCTTTCAGATAGGCCTTGTTTGCGCGCTCCCCCGTCTCGAGCCAAGGTATTTGCTTTGGACTAGGGATCGCCTGAGCGGCAGCACTATTCTCGCCATTCCTGGTCGCCGCTGCGTTGCCATTTCGCCCGACCTTTCTAGGTTCGAGGTGTGGCGACGCCGCGGCGGGGGAAGGGCTCATTTTGACAACGTCAGCCATGGAGCTTGTAGCTGTGTTATCCTTGTTATTGTGCCCGTGCCCCCCGCGCTTTCCATGGTGCTTCTTGCTTTGCTTTGTCGCGGATGCCGAGCCAAGTGACGGGAAGGCTTCTGTATCATCAAGAGCTGGAGCCGACGGCGTCGGTTCACGACCTTGATGACGGCTTCCGGGCCTTGAACGACTATGCGGGCTGTCGGAGCCGTGGAACGTACGCAGACCTGGGGGAGGATTGATCCCTGCACCAAGAAAACCGGGGCTCCCAGCAAAGCCACCCAGGTGCTCGGGGGTTCCCTGCAGGGAAGGGAATGAGTTGGAGTCTTGCAGCTGCAAGTTGGTCTGGCCTTTGGAGGGGGGCGTTGAGGTCCCATCCAGCGACAGCTTGTTCACCAGCTTGGCTGGGTCGTGCGAGAAGATGCACGTATCACCGGCTAGACAGCTTCCCATCATCCAGTATCTATAAGAATCAGAGTATAAGTACCTAGCCATTGCCCCCAGTTTGGGGTTTGGGGTTCTCTTGTCACTTACTTGCATAGGTGGTTGCTGAGATCGTGGCTGAAGCGGCAGTCGGCACGGAGGCATTGGCCGGTGGACATGTAAAACTTGCAGATGACGCCTGATTTCTGCTGGCCAACTGGGGTGCTGGGACGGGCTTCTGCAATGACAGACTTCCCAACCAATATGTTCTTGGGCTCCTCAGTCGGTACGGAACCAGTCTCATCCGGGGCTTGGCTCTCCATGATGGACGCAATGGTTGCACTCAAATCATAGCCATGGCCCGCCAGAGCCGCCTCAATTTCCTCATCGGTCCTTGTCTGGCCAAGTATAGACCGTAGCATGTCATAGGGCGACATATCTACCTGCTGGAATGACATGGACGAGAACTCAGGAGCCGCGGCATTGAGCCCACTAGGCGTGCCAACCGAGGACGTAACACTAGCGGCGTCATCGTTGACAAGCCAGTCAACATTCTCTGTCGGGTGCTCCCCCAGAATTTCCGTAGCCGGCGTGAAGTCACTGGAAAACTCGTACGCGCTCAGGTTCGGGCTGTGCGGTATGGTCGGGGTCACAAAGGCGGGTCTTGGCGAGGCCCGTGGCGAAGAGAAGGGGGATGCAGTCTTCGCTCGGTTGAATGAGGAAGGAAGAAATCCAGGCGGGGCAAGAGGGCTGACACCCAGTCGCGGGGAGCTGGAGAGCGGTGTTGAGGAGCCGCGAAACGAGGCGGGGGAGGCGCGCCGAAGGATGGAGTGACGGATCGGGGGTGGCGAGGCAGAAGTACCTCCCCCTTCTCTATACCTCCACAGAGCATCAAGGACAGCATGCTCGAGAGATGTGCCCCTCAGGTTAGTCTGCTCCTTGAGGAGGTCCTCTAGTTTGTCCGTCTTGTCTTCATCCTCGAGGGCGGAGTCCTGGAGGACCGGTAGACAGAGGTCGTAGTGTTCATCAGAGACCATGTTGGCGTCGTGGTGGATGCGAGGACGGTTTGGTGGAGTCCCGTGATCGGAAGTGTGACGTGGTTATCCGAGGCGGTGAAGCGAGGTATGATGGATGATGTAGGCAGTCGCGAGCCGGGGGCTGTGGAAGTCGCGTTCCGAGGCTGAATAGATCGGGGAGGTAGGGAGGGGGCTGCGTTGTCGAGGCGGTGCTGGAAACGAGAATAGACCGCTCGTTAATAGACGTCTCTGTCGTAGATAGGTATTGTCAGCCACGGTGGGATGTCGCATCTCGCATGGATGCCAGCAAGGGGTAGCCGGGCGAGTGGGCACTGACCTCCACAGAGACCGCTGAGATTACCCTTGTATAAACAGAGAGGCGCATGGGCGCACGAGGTATGAGGTTCGAATGCGAAGAGAGGTCGCCGGGCGCAAGAGGTGAGCGAGCGAGAAACGTAGGCGCGGCGTAGCGGCCGTCGGGCGGCTTACATTGCGTGCGTCGCGCGATGTCTGTGAGGCAGAGGCGTGATGTGTGGTTGCGGTGTTGAGGCGTTGGCTGGCTGCTGGCCAACTGCGGAGAGCTCAAGTGGGGGCCTCGGATTTGCGTATTTGCACTGGGGTTACAGGAGGTACGAAGTACTTTCCGCCCCGAAACAACCTCCGGCGAGTTGGCAGGACTCAGGAGCACCTCTGGGATCTTGCAGTAAGCCTATAACGCGGAATCTCGCGTCTATCTTTAGCGTACCTAGCCTAAAGCCTTGGGGGGTGCCGAAACTGCCAGGTGGACTTCTGCCGTGTCAACACCGATTACCCTCTATCCCAAGGTACAGAGGCACCAAAGTGGCCAGGATTTAGAGGCAAGGATTTTTGTTTTGCATTCTTCCCGTTTCTTCCAGTAGTGTCGGCATTGTTCTCAATCGCCAATAATAGGCATTTGCTACAAAGGATTGGGTGCAAATGCCAATGCCTCCCAACAAGTTAGCAATTCTCGCCTCTGAATAGGGGTCGCATTGATGCTAGTGCGACTTTGCGTCACCCCAGCTATTTCCATCACTGAAGCAACAACTGTATGCAACTCGATGGGACAAAATCGCTACTATTATTATATCCACGTAGACTTGCATTTGTGGGAGTACCTATGTATTTGAAGGCTTTGTTACATTACCCTATTATGTACGATATCCGTACGTACGAAGTAGTACTCGTACGAAGTAGCACTCGTACGAGTAGAGACACCCTGGATGCAGGGGGGGCATGCATTGTGACTTCACGTGGCGGAGCTTGCCAAAGGACGTCCCAATTGCCAGGTTGTCATGTGGCGCCGTGACTCACTCCTGGCTATTAACACGCCTGCAACTCTCTGTGTCAAAGCCTTGTGGCAATATTAATCACCGATGATTCACAGCAACAGTGCAATGTTGGTTGTTTAATTGCATTAGTCCGAGAAAGCTTGCTCAGTGACCAGCGAGTTGTGGCTTGTTTGGTCGACTATTCGTACGTAGGTACGTACCCTAGGTAGTTAGTAGCTAACTGTAGTCCAATCCTTATGGGATCTCTTCATCATCGCCCCCACCAAATCCAAAGCTGAAGCCACCTCCTGATTGCTGCTCGTCGACTGCCACTGCGGCGTCCCATTTTCTCTTCTTGCCGGATTTCCGATCCGCCAGCTCCAGCGCCTTCTCCAAAGCCTCCGGGTATTCCTTGCCCAGGCGCTCTGTGAAGAGCTCGAACGGGTTCTCGCAGTCTTGCTTGAACCCGGACACTTGGTCGGCCTTGTCCCTCAGGAAGGAGAGGGCCTCAGATAGGTGGTGGAGGCTAGGCGACTCGGGAACAAAGTTCTGGGTCAAGGCGATTCCCTTCTCCAGGTTCACCACAAGATGCCACCACCCGCTAGGGACATGGAGGATCTCGCCAGCCTTGCAAATCCCCTCTACGCACTCTGGGAGCTTCCGTGCCTCCTCGTGGAACGTGAGGAGCCACTCAGCAATGCTCAGGGGGCTGGTCACTTCACTGCTGTCCTTTGACACGTATACCCCCGGCACCTGGGCCGCCGGCGGGAACATGATCCAGTACTTTTCTCCTTGGATGACAGCGTTCCAGGCACTCGTAGCGTTGGGGTCCTTGTGGAAGGTTGAGCCACTGCGCTCCGGCCCAACGATGAGCCACCGGTGCGCGGGGCGCTCCTCTCCCAAGACCTCAAAAAAGTCGGGTCCGAAGCACTCGGGGCGCCAGTACGCTGCGTCTGCCTGGCGCCCGACTTTGATCCCCATCTTCTCGGCAAAGTTGCGGTCAAAGAGGTACAGGGGGCTCTCGTCGCAGTTTTGGGCCATGTATCTGCAGTAGCTGGCAAAAGTCCAGTCGACCGCCTCGGCTCGAAACTCAACCTGGGAGTAATCTTGGAGCAGGGAGTCGATTGTCCAGCGAGAGGTGACCGGCCAATCCTGGATGCATTTCGATAGAATGAAAGGCTCCCCAGTCCATTGTTTGGCGAATTGCTCGTGGGTGAGGTTATCAAAACGGCGGATCTGGTTTGCCTTGGGGATTCTAGATGCATAGTGCGCCAGGTTAATGTTGCTGCAGGCAAAAGGTCTATGCAAAACGTCGGAAAAGACATTGCTACAGTCTATACTGGTCTCATGGCCCTCTGGGAGGCCAAGAACAGTAGATCTCCACGTGCCTGTCCATCGGACAGATGGATTGTCTTTCAATGGGGACCTGGTCGGAGATGTAAGTACGGATACTACACGGCACCAAAAACGGCTGAAGAGCTGCCAATGTACTACGAGTACGCGGAAAGCGGTTCTAGCAGCCATGAACTGGAGGGGCCATCTTACTGCAGAAACAAAGCCTTCCACAACTCTTCTGAATGGCAAAATGCATAGAAGAACTTGCACGTGTGGCCAATCTTGAAGAGGCTTGATGCATCAAAGTGCTCAAAAATGATATTCAGCATCTCATCCGGGAGAGACTCCCACGTGCCAATGGACCTCCGCGCATTGTGGCCCTCGAAAAGGTACAGGTTGCCCAGGGGTTTAACTCCGAGAGGATGCGAGGGGATGGAGTCAGAATGTGACACATCTTCGCTGGTCAGGGACTTTGACTCATCCAGGGCGTGAGTGCCATTAAGACACGTGCCATCGTGGCTGACTGCTGAGGGCATCTCCGGTTGGAAAGTTTGCGCAAGTCGCCAGGGTGTTAGTTGGGCATTCGCCTTTGTGGCTGGACTGAGGGAGAAGAGTTTCGAGTCGCACGCACTAGAGCCAAAATGAGGAGGGAAATAGAAAAGGGGGAAAATAGACGAGTCAAGCCGCCGAGATGGCCGCGAACTAGAGGACGCAGTGAATCAGGTACCGCAAAGACCCGAGGGAATCAAAATAGGTAGGTATCGAGAGGTGGCGGGCATGGGCAAAATGGGCGACGTGGTGGTGGACTGACTGACTGACTGGTAGTACGGTCTAGTGGCGTGGAGCGCATTCGAGGGGTCAAATTTTGGGTGGCTCGCTGGAAAAGCTGCGGTCCACTTTAACTACCCCTCTAGCCGCGTGTGATTGGTGCAACAGGGGGGTTGGGCTTTTTGCAGTCAGCCAGGCGGGAACTCAACCAGTGAGGTGGGTGCTAGACCACTGGCCACCACTGGGCCACCACTGGCGAAAAAAAATCCATGTCCTCCACCAAAAGTGCGTCGCCCCTCAGTCGAACATTTTTTCTTCCTCTTCCCTCAACCTCTCCAAGGGAAAACTATCACCACAACTAGATCAACACTTTACCTGGGTTCTGTCGGTTCTCGCATTTTTTCGAGAACGCACGAATCTAGACGACTCCAGCCTTCTTTTCACTCCCGTCGCAGCCCTTTTTCGGACTCTGCGACCTTTTTACTCTTCCTTCACCCCACGATAATCTACAACTAGGTCGAGCTGAGCTTGATCTAGTTCTTCTTCTTCAACAACCGCAATCATGGCTACCGATAAGGGACTCGAGGACGTCCCCGAGGGTAAGTTCCTCTCCTTCGCCGCTGCTCGACTCTTTGATTTCGACCTTTTTTTCCCTTTGCGACGATATCGTGGTCTTGGGAGGTGCTGGCCGCAACAACCCTGGATCAGCCCCTCTCTCCCCGACCACTTCCCATCGTCGCCCCCGCCGTCGCAGCGCGCCCCAGTCAGCATAAAGCATCCGCTAACTTTCTATCAACAGGACAGATCGAGTCCAACTATGACGAGACCGTTGACTCGTTCGATGACATGAACCTCAAGTCTGAGCTGCTCCGTGGTGGTAAGTTGCGCCTCCTCATGGACACCCAAAACCCTCGTCGCTGACGCATTGGAAACTTAGTTTACGCCTACGGTTTCGAGCGCCCTTCTGCTATCCAGCAGCGTGCTATCATGCCCGTCATCAAGGGTCACGACGTGATCGCCCAGGCCCAGTCCGGTACTGGCAAGACGGCTACTTTCTCCATTTCCGTTCTCCAGAAGATCGACCCCGCTGTGAAGCAGTGCCAGGCCCTGATCCTTGCTCCCACCCGTGAGCTGGCCCAGCAGATCCAGAAGGTCGTTGTCGCTATTGGCGACTTCATGAACATCGAGTGCCACGCCTGCATTGGTGGAACCAGCGTTCGCGATGACATGAAGGCCCTCCAGGACGGCCCCCAGGTCGTGGTCGGAACCCCTGGTCGTGTCCACGATATGATCCAGCGCCGCTTCCTCCGCACCGACGCCATGAAGATGTTCGTCCTCGACGAGGCCGACGAGATGCTTTCTGTAAGCCCCCTTTTGCCGACCCTCCATCACCCACCGCCTTTTCGCTGACTTTGATTTCCTCTTCAGCGTGGTTTCACTGAGCAGATCTACGACATCTTCCAGCTTCTGCCCCAGTCCACCCAGGTTGTTCTTCTTTCCGCCACCATGCCCCAGGACGTCCTCGAGGTCACCACCAAGTTCATGCGTGACCCCGTTCGCATCCTGGTCAAGAAGGATGAGCTTACCCTGGAGGGCATTAAGCAGTTCTACATCGCCGTCGAGAAGGAGGAGTGGAAGCTTGACACTCTCTCTGACCTGTACGAGACTGTCACCATCACTCAGGCCGTCATCTTCTGCAACACCCGCAGAAAGGTCGACTGGCTCACCGACAAGCTCACCGCCCGTGACTTCACCGTCTCGGCCATGCACGGTGACATGGACCAGGCTCAGCGTGATCTGATCATGAAGGAGTTCCGTTCCGGCTCTTCCCGTGTCCTGATCGCCACCGATCTCCTGGCCCGTGGTATCGACGTCCAGCAGGTCTCCCTCGTCATCAACTACGACCTCCCCGCCAACCGCGAGAACTACATCCATCGCATTGGTCGTGGTGGCCGCTTCGGCCGTAAGGGTGTTGCCATCAACTTCGTCACCGCCGATGATGTCCGCATGATGCGTGAGATTGAGCAGTTCTACAGCACCCAGATCGAGGAGATGCCCATGAACGTTGCCGACCTCATCTAAACACATCATCAACACCCAAAACACCTACCTTGGACCGCTTCTCCACGAGGGATCTCGGAGACACGTTAATACCCCCAGAGCCGTCCAAGGAAATCAGTTTTTCTTTTGTCCTTTTCTTTGTCGCAAGTGACGATAGATTCGACTTTTTTTAGAGAGCCATCTTGGGCCGCGACGAGCGCGGCCCGAAGGTGACTTGACGGAAGGGGGTGGATTTATTGGTGGAGTGACGAAGGCTCGGGAAGTCCTTTCACCTTTAATGTTCAAAAGGTGAGCCGGGCTACCAAAAGTAATGCAATGGCTTTTCACACTGCTATTCCTGTGGCTGTTTCTGTATTTACGGGGTCCTTCGCACACAATGATTTTTTTTACTTCAACGTTCTACTTTCCCTCCCCCACAGTGACTGCGACCTTGATGAACCTGAATCGCGTAGTAGTAATCACGACGTTTTCATCAATCCTTCTACGTCTTGTACTAGTAAACCGCCCATCTCCATCCTCGTGCTAATAGACCGGCCAGCCAGGCACAAGAAAGAGCATGAGATAGTAGCACGCAGAGAGATGGATTGTACAAATAGGCACCCAAAGTTAGACTAGTAAGGGTTCCACCTCAAGCTGGGCGGTGGGGGTGTCTGATACTGATGCTCATGTAATTCCTTATAGCCAACAATCAGAATCGAGGAAAAAAGGGAACGGAACGCTCTCATTCATATCTGCCAGTTCTATCGTCGACAATCATAAATGAGCATCCCTTGGCCTTCGCAAGAGGTTCGCTTCGCCACGCCCATCACACATCACCACAATCTTTCCTTATTAACTTATACACGTCTCTGACCCAAAGAAATAGTCGCTATATCTTCAACTCGGGCCACACAACCCAAGCTCAGTTCTCAACCCTTGTCTGCTTCGCTTTACCCAAAGAACGCCAGTGGTATAATGCCCATTTGCCATGTAATCCAAATAGAAGAAGTCGCCAGCCCAGCTGAACCCACAAAAGAATGACGAGAAATTTGAGGCGCAAATATTAGCCTCTCTATAAACACGGTCCCAATTGATGCTTAGTTCGCCCGGTTGAACGAGGTCTGCGCTGGCGGCGGGCTCTTGATTGCCTGGCCGGCGTAGGCGCCGGGGATGGGCACGGCATCGTAGACGGGCTCGTCGTCTGCGGCAGGGGCGTGTTGTTGGACATTCTCTGAGGGTGGCGTGGGTTGACGAGCGGGCTCATCGGGGGAGAAGCCGGCTTGCTTCATCTTGGGAGTGGCAGATGGGGCCTTGACGGGAGGAGCCTGCAGCTTGAAGTCGGTCGGTGTCGGCTGGGAAAACTGCGACTGAGGCTCGACAACACGACCGCCAGGGGTGAAGGGGCTCTCTTCAATATCGCCAAGGTTGCGGTAGGCCGCAGGCGGGTGGCGGGGAGACATGGCATACTGGCTGAGGGCCGGGGACTTGGGGCCGCCAAAGCCAGGAGTGTTAGGTGCGGACTGGCTCCGGAGCTGGGCGAGGTACAGGTCGGACCGGGCGCGGTCTCGCAGGTCCATGGATTTGGCAAGGCGGCGCTTAGTATAGTAGCGGTAGAAGACGACGCTGTACAGGATAATGCAGATGACCTCAATGACCACCTCGATGATGATGCAGATCAGGGTCCAGTTCTGCAGACGGCAGATGAGCTGGTAGCTGACCTTGTCTTCAAAGACAGTTTCTCTCTTGTTGTTGACACAAGACCAGCCCCACATGTCCTTGTTATTGGAGCTGTTGCGAGAGTGTTGGAACAGGGCAGCAGTGACGGCCCAGAGGACCATGCTGAGAATGAACTGTGAGGGAATTAGCCTGTGTCGAGTATTGAGCTGACGGAATTCTAGCTTCTTACCCAGCCAAGCGCAAACATGGTGTAGTAGGTGGCAACTTTCTCCGCTCGTCGATGGCCTCCGCGGCAGTAGGCAAGGAAGACGGCGATGCATGCCACCAGGGTGAGACAGGCCATGCAGAGGACAAGTATTTGTGGCCAAGTGTTGGTGCCTTCCGCCCAAGAAGGCATGCCGCTTTGATTTGGGAGGGACTTGGTGGCGTTAAAGATGGCGAAGGAAGCAGAGAGCATGGACACAATGATGAGCGCACAGCTAAAGTTGACACCACGAAGAGCCACCTTGGCTAGCCGCACTCGCGTCTTGATTCTCTATAAAGTTGGTCAGCACCACTAGGTCTCAAGCAGTCAGTCACATACGCCTCATAGGAATCATACCAAGTCTCGGGCCTGCTCCTTGTCGGTAGAGCCTTCGCGCTTTTCCAGGACATCCTCCTCGCGGAACGTGGGGCTCAGGGGGTTGTTGAACTGCCTTGCCGGCGTCCCCGGCACCTTCATGGCGCTCTTGAGAGGTGTTTTGGGCGCCATTGGGACACGGGACGATTCGCGGTTTCCACCCTTGAGGTATCCGAACCCGACGTCTCCGACCTGGAGCTGGAGGACGTGGGAGCTTTCAGGGTCCGCAAACGGACCCCCGGAGTCGACGGGAGAGTGGACCGAGGTTGCCTCAGCGAACCGGGGAGTGCGAGGCTTCAGTGATTCGTCCGAGGACGACGAATCTGCGGTTCCGGTGCGGGCTGGAGTAAGGTTCAGAGCGGCAGGTCGCTTCTTATCGTCGCCTATGAGCAGGTTAGTTTCTGTTCAACTGGCTCATTCGCTGGTTTGCATCTTGGAGTGCGGACCTTGCCCAGCCATTGCGTGAGTGAGTGTGTAATAGAGGAGGAATCGCAGTAACCAAAGAAAGAGAACCGTGAGAGTATTAGACGGGTTCGTGCTGATAATGAAGAGTTGCTCCGACACAGTCCGAGGCACTCTTTGAAGAAGAGAAGGCAGGAGTAAAAGAGAAGGAAATCGAGAGACCAGCTATCGAGAGAACAGAGGAGAGATGGGAGTAGAGGTGCGGGTGTGAGGAGGGACGTAATGAGTTTTGAGGGCGGCCAACAATGTAGAAGCGGAGACAGCTTATTCGACAGCAGCAGGCGCCGAAGGCAGGGAAGGGAACACCAAGAGAAGAGGATGGTTGTCTGTATGCCTTACCTTAATGGCGGACGGATGGCGAGGGCGAGCCCTGATAGGCAGAGGTGGGAGTGCAAGCAAGTGACAAGTAGCTTGGATAGACGCCCACGACTTTGAACCGGGCGGCTATGCGTGGATGTTTGACATCAGACCCCAGTCTGCTGAGGTGTTGATACAGACGCAGCCAGGCGATTAACCATCAATACGCAGCAGGGAGGCGAGGTAGAGGGTGTACTCTCGCGCAGAGACTGGGGCCGTATACTGGGCAACGCTGGATCTTGAGGTTACAAAGCGAGAGAGAAGAAACGACCCATGATGGAGAGGGGAATGAAGAGTCGATATGAATTAGAGACGGGAGCCGGGGAGGGCGCTCGGCCGCGGCCCTCCATCTCAAGACCCCGGTCTGCCCTGGTCTTGGAGGGTTGGGATCGGGTCTTGGAGACAACATGCCAAATTGCCCATCCAACAGTCAAGCTTTTGGCTCCGTTGCACCAAAATGGTGCATTGCTGGCCCTGCGAACCCGCATTCGCTGGCTGTTGAGGTTGGTTGGCCATGGCAAGACTCGACTTGGCAGTGGTGGTTTCGCGGAGGAAGGAAGGACCCGATGAAACGAATGCGCCAATTGGTCGATGGGGCGGGACCCCTGTGCGGGCAACTAACCGCCTACCGCCTCCAATGCCGCTGAGGAGCTGCCCAGGCCTCATGATTGGCTGTGCTCCTGCGCGGCGGCCAGCCCACGCACCTCCCCGTGGCCAATGAGGGACGCCACAGCCGTGACGACCGACTCCCAGCTCCAGCCACCCGCAGACGTCGGCGGTAAAGCTCACCACCGGATTCGTCCTTGTCCCTCGTCAGTTGCTCTGTTGCTCATATCCCTCATGTTTGGAGTCTTGTTGTCTTGGGCCTCATGTTGGTCCCAGGTATTGCATAGTACTCGTACTTGTAGGACAGGCGTTGGCCATCTGGGTCCGGGTCAAGAAATGACGAATCTATCTGGAGACTCCAGCCCAGACGAAGCTGCACCTTGTCCTTGTGTACCAGCACGTGGGAACACCAACGTCAGCGACCGCCCTAAGGTATCACGGAATCAGACGCATGAACGGCCTTGCCATGGAGAAGGTTTAAAAAAAAATGGTCTATTGTTGGACAAGTTACCATCTGTACTCCGTACAGATAATAATAAATGAGCTCCCAACATGCACTACAGGTGATATTTTGAGGTGCGTGTTGTCCTCTACTCGTACTCAGCCATGCCCGTTGGCAGCATGGTGATGTGATATTGATTCACTGGCTATTTTTAGGTAGCTCGGGGCATCTCTTCTGCCCTCTCGCCTCGATGAGCATGATTTGGATATATCACTGGCGCGACAATATGGCTATTTAAGATATTCTTACCATCTGGTGAATCTTTTCATGGGAAATAAAAACCACGGTATATGAAGTAGGCTGCAGGTCAACTACTACCTACCTAACTAATAACCTTTTGCCTTGATGGCAGTCTCATAATAAGCGGGTTGGTTCCCACCACATTTAGCATATGAACCAGTACCGATACTGGACTCAATAATTTGTCGAATTTTCAAATTAGACGTGAAAGTATTGGTTTGACCGGATGAATCGTTTATTCCTGTTCATTACCCAATAGTATGGGCAAGCACGATCGTGTAGGGATACTAATAGCATCGACTTCGGTTTAGGGTAAGTAGGTCGACGTTATTATTAGGGGCCATATTATTAGGTGAGACCTGAGCTTAAGTTGTTGGCCGATGTTCTCCCGCCTCTCCGCCACATCGTACATGAGGGGCAGGAGTGTTATCAGCTTATCGCACCTTATTCGGTCTAGCGTGGGTTATACTCTGGGCCTCAATGACAGCCCACGACGAATTTTGCCCACCCCCGAATGACAAACAACCATACGCAACGATCAACGTCAAGCGAACTCGACGCTGAAACCCCGGTCAGAGAGCAGAAATTTACGCCTCATCTGCCTCCCGCCCGATAACTCCTATTCTCCGACCGCGACGGCGCCGTTCCCCCATATCGATCTCGCGAACCCCTGTGACACACGATCTCGTGCCCCGCCTCCACCATGTCTGCCAACGGCGACCCTAAATACGACGACATCGACTCCGAGTCCGACTCCGGCGAGTCGCTCAACGAGCAGAACGATGCCGGCGATATCAACGACGAGAAGCCCCTCAAGTCGGCTCTCAAGAAATCCGCCCCTGCTCCCGAGGAGGCCCACGTAAAACCTCCTCTGCCCCCGCAAACCGACCCCAAGGACCTCGATGTCGCCAGCTTGTCACCACTGACCCCCGAGATTATCGCCCGCCAAGCAACCATCAACATCGGAACCATCGGCCACGTCGCTCACGGAAAGTCCACCGTGGTCAAGGCTATCTCTGGTGTCCAGACTGTTCGTTTCAAGAACGAGCTGATCCGAAATATCACCATCAAGCTGGGTTATGCCAACGCCAAGATCTACAAGTGCGACAACCCTCAGTGCCCTCGCCCGGGATGCTACCGGAGTTACAAGAGCGAGAAGGAGGTCGACCCTCCCTGTGAGCGCGAAGGATGCGGTGGCACCTACAGGCTTCTGCGACACGTCTCGTAAGTTTCCAGGTGCTTAGGATGTGTGCGCATCGAATAGCTGACATATCTAGTTTCGTCGACTGCCCCGGTCACGATATTCTCATGAGCACCATGTTGTCTGGCGCCGCCGTCATGGACGCTGCTCTGCTTCTCATCGCCGGCAACGAATCGTGTCCCCAGCCTCAGACCTCGGAGCACTTGGCTGCTATCGAGATTATGAAGCTGGACAAGATTATCATTTTGCAGAACAAGGTCGATCTCATGAGGGAAGAGGCCGCTCAGCAGCATCACGAGTCAATCCTCAAGTTTATCCGTGGCACGGTCGCTGGAAAGTCGCCTGTCATCCCCATCTCCGCCCAGCTCAAGTTCAACATCGATGCCGTCAACGAGGCCATCGTCAACACCATCCCCGTCCCTCCCCGAGACTTCACCATGGACCCCCACATGATCGTCATTCGATCCTTCGACGTCAACAAGCCTGGTGCCGAGATCGATGACCTGAAGGGTGGTGTTGCTGGTGGTAGTATCCTGCATGGTGTTGTCAAGCTTGGTGATGAGATTGAGATCCGTCCTGGTATCGTCTCCCGTGACGACAGCGGTGCTCTCAAGTGCACGCCCATCTTCAGCCGCGTCGTGTCTCTCAACTCGGAGGCCAACGACCTCAAGTACGCCGTCCCTGGTGGTCTGATTGGTGTCGGCACCCGCATCGACCCTACCCTCTGCCGAGCCGATCGTCTGGTCGGGTTCGTCCTCGGCCTCAAGGGCCGTCTCCCCGAGATCTACAGTGAGATCGAGGTCAACTTCTATCTCCTCCGCCGTCTGCTTGGTGTGAGGACCGCCGACGGAAAGCAGGCCAAGGTTGCCAAGCTCGCAAAGAACGAGGTCATCATGGTTAACATTGGTTCTACTTCGACTGGCGCCAAGGTTGCCGCCATCAAGCAGGATGCCGCCAAGCTGGTTCTCACCAGCCCGGCTTGCACAAACATTGGCGAGAAGGTTGCTCTGAGCCGTCGTATCGACAAGCATTGGCGTCTCATTGGCTGGGCCACGATTGCGGCGTAAGTTATAGACTCACTCACACATTATTGCCTAGATTCTAGCTAACATGTGCATCTAGTGGTGTTACCTTGGAGCCTAGCACTTCCTAAGCTCAAACATTGGCACAGTGAGCGAGGATGAAAAGACTATGGACCAAGATACCAAAGGCCCCACAGATCCGAGACGCCCAGGAAGCGGCCGAGTGGGTGACGACGATGAATGTAGACGGCTGGCTTCTGGGCAAGGCTCGGATTTATCATGATAATCTTCTGGTACCATACCATCTGCTGCGTGTGAGCTTGTCTGGAGAAGGGAATCTCTTGCCGGACAAAAAAAAAAAAGTCATCGGCGTATGTGATGTAGGGGGGCATCCAGAGCATAAAATGGGAACGGAAGCAGTTAGAATCGATTACTTGAATTTGGACAAGCCATGCCCGCCCCTGGTCTATTTTCGAACTTTGCGTGCGTGTTTGACCAAATTCTCAATGACCCCCTCTAGCATCTCCCGCTCTGCAATCTTCTCATCTGTTTTCTTCTTCCAGTATTCCAAAACCTCCTTGGCTGTACTCTCCAGAGTCTCCAACTTGGTGTCGTGTGCTTTTAGCTCCTCATTTGTCATGCCGTCCAGCGCTTCGTCTGTGGTTGTGCACATGTGCCTCGCCGCCACCATGTCCAGCTCTGGCTGTCGTGGCGACCCTTTTCTTCTCTTTGGTTTTCCTTGGGTGTCGACAGAGGTGGACGAATTATTGCCCTCACCTTGCCGTAGTTGTGATGCTGAGCGAGAGTCGCTCGATGTTCGGGGAGATGTCGAGGAGGGGATGTTGAGGGAGGGTAGGACTAGCTTCTTCTGCTTCGAAGCAGGGAGGATCTCGTCGAGGTCAACTGGTACACCGAGCGAGACGAGGAATAGGCGGCGGATGCGCGACCGGATCCAGTCAGGCGGAGCTAAGGGTGGAGGTGCCACGAGTTGGGACCATAAAGAAGCTGAGCGCGGGGTTGTGAATGATGATGAATCCTTTGGTAGCGGGGGGAAATGCGGCACATCCAGTTCTTCTGGAGGGAAAAGGCTTGCTAAATAGGGCTCAGTGGCAGATATCATTTCCTCGTGTCCAAGTCCGTCAAAATCCGGTATCGGCTGCGAGGCGTGTTAGCTTCAAGGGCTTGTCCTTTGGTAGGCGTTGAGAGCTCACAAATGGGAGTATATTATGCTGGGGCGCATGGGGAGTTTGTTCTGATGTGTCTGGCTGTTGGAAGCCATCCTCGAAGTCGTCAAAGTCCTCATCCTCATCGCCCTCCTCAAAGTCGTCAAAATCATCCCCGAAGGTGTCGTCGTCACCCCCGTCCTCGTCACCATCGGATTTTCTATCGGCGAGCGGGGACCTTGAAGCTCTTGAAGACTTCCTCCGTGGTCGGCCGCTATGTTCTGGGTCAGGCGCGGCAAGCGAGGACTGTGTTGGGATATCTGTATATGGAGCTGGCCTGTTAACTACGGCATCTTTTCCTGGGCATTCGAATTACCGTACCATTATTGAGATCTCCTGAATCGCTACTCTTTTCCTCCCCATTAGAGTCAAGGACAACGTCAGGGGTCGCATCTGCCCGTCGCTTGTCGTCAAACTCTGCTGAATGGGTCGGCTCGGATCCAGGTGCCTCCTCCACGATTGTAATAGGAGCGTCTCCACTCGGCGCGGATGATGAAGATGGCTCCGGATCTTCTACTTGGTCGACGGCAATCTCGTCGGGCTTCGCGTCCTCCAGTCTCATACTGTGCGCTTCTGTACCTGGTACTTCGCCATGGGCCGGCTCGTTGTCGACTTTCTCAACTCTCGTTTTTGGTATAGGGGAGCCTTCGTTCGAGCTCTGTGGAGCAGACTGAGCGTCCGTAAATTGATCCTCCGAGTCTGAATGTCCCGCTGCATCGGGGTCAGTTGCCCGGATTATTTAGATGCTCTGGGCATAATTGCCCACAGTCGACATACCTAGTTGATGAGCCCCGGGATCTGCCGCGCGGAGCTCTGCCGGGGGGTCCAGCTCCCCGGAGCCAGACATATTAATAGATTAAGTTGTAAATGAATCGTTCGAGAGACTGGCAATGGAATTCGTTCAAGCCGATGGCAAGTGCTGGAAGGTGGATATGGACGGTCGTGGTTGCAAACAGGTTCTGTGGGGCTTGGCCCAGAGGTCAAGGGATTAAATGTGTAGCATGTCGGTTTCTCCGCCGTGCTGTACAGCAGAACTGTCCTGCAGCTTGGGAAATATGACTGGAGCGACGTGTGATGGGGGATCGGTGATCCCTAGAGTCCATGAGGTCGAGAACGTCCACCTTCATGCGGCCATCACGTGGGGTCAATCGGGGTGGAAGGCGCCTGAGCTTCTCTCCTGTTTGCATGGTTGTGGCTGAAAGGGGCGCGACCGATATATGTGGCTGGGCTTCGAGGAGGTACGTACCTGCCAGCTCAGGCGCGCGCATCCCAAAGGACCGTGCGAAATCTCAGAAGCGCGTGGAGCTGGAAGCAAACCATCCATCAAAAAAAGCTCCTGGGCTTGCTTTTCCTCCCCCATCCTCGTCTTCAACCGATGCAGCGAATCCGTCTCTAGGCATATTTTGTCTTCGCGAACTGGACGACGGCCTGGTTTCTTCCCCCCCTTTGTCTCGGGTGGCATGGTGCGTCGTTGACCACCTCGTGCGAAGCCTAGCCTACAAAGCCGATTTGCGATCGACCGGACCTTCCCATAGACTCCTATCGACAATCACAACCCGGAAGCCCAGAATAACAGCCATGGCGTTCAATTTTGGAAACACGACCTCTTCGGGCGCGTCGTCGGGTAATACTTCGTCTACAGCGCCGGCCTCTGGCGGCCTGTTCGGCAGTGCTGGCGGTGCTGGCGGTGTTGGCGGTGCTGGAGGGCCTCCCAAGTTTTCCTTCGGATCAGCGAACCAGAATTCGGGAGGTGGCGATAAACCGACCAGCGGAACAGGCCTCTTTGGAAGTCAGAGTGGAAGCCAGCCTGCCAGCGGTGGACTCTTTGGCGGGGCCAATGCTGCAACTAAGCCGGCTGCCTCAGGCGGTTCGTTGTTTGGAGGGGGCGCTTCTGGCACGACAACCCCCTCGGGCGGCTTGTTTGGGAATGCTGGAGCTTCTGGGAACAAGGATGCGTCTTCGAAACCACTGGGGGGAGGTTCCTCGACCCCTAGCACGGGTGGCGGGCTCTTTGGTGGTCAGAGTAACACAAGTAAGGCTCGGACGGATCCCGCTACTTCATTTACTCTGGCGTCTGCTAACCTTTTCGGCGGTACAACAGATGCCGGCGGCGGTCTATTCGGTAACAAGACACAGAGTGCAGCTCAGGGCCAGGCCAGCACTCCCACAGCAGCCCCTACGGCTACACCCGCGAAGCCATTGTTCTCTCTAGGCGCTTCGACCACTCCCGCTGGAGCACCCCCGACTGAAAGCACCAAGGCTGGAGGCTCGAGCCTATTCCCTAGCACAACTGGCCAGAGTTCTGGCTCCGCTCTTTTCGGAGGAGCTGCGAAGCCCAGCACAGCTTCTAGCTCCACCCCTTCCTCGCAGCCAGCAACAGCCGCTTCGTCGGGAGGTGGACTTTTTGGCGGCGCGCAGCCAAGCTCCTCGGGAGGTCTCTTCGGAGCAAAGCAGCCAGCCACTACACCTGCCTCAAATACGGGGGGGCTCTTTGGTGGAAACGCTGCAAGCTCCACTCCGCAGAGTACCCCGGCCACGCAGGCTGGGACCGCGGCGACTGCTGGCTCGGCCACTCCGCTTTTCGGGAACAAGTCAACTACACCGGCTTCTACGGCCCCGGCTAGCACTCCCGGAGCTCTTTTTGGAGCTGCCGGGGCGACCACATCTGCTTCGGCCGGCGCCACAACGGCGACCACTTCCGCAGGTGGCCTCTTTGGAAACAAGACGGCCGCGGCTCCGGCTCCAGCGGCGGCGTCCACTCCCAGTGGAGGGCTGTTTGGCGCCCCCAAGCCTGCTGGCGATTCCTCAACGCCGAAGCCCGCATCTGCACTGTTTGGCGCGCCAGCTTCAACCGCTACATCCCAACCTGCCACTACAAGCACGGCAGCGGCAGCCCCCAGCACGACCACGGCCACGGCCACACCCGGTGCGGGGACAGCTACGGCTGGAGCCAGCCTTTTTGGAGGCCCTAAACCTGCTGCGGACGGCGATAAGTCCAAAGAGAAGGAGACGGATGCATCCAAGCCTACCGCGGGCCCAAGTGCCTTAGGTGCATCCACCAGTGGACCTACCTCTCAGATTGCACGACTCAAGAACAAGACGATGGAGGATATCGTCACACGTTGGGCCTCGGATCTTGCAAAGTACCAGAAAGAGTTCAAGGAACAGGCGACTGTCGTGTCCAACTGGGATAGACAGCTGGTGGACAATGGGGAGAAGATCCAGAAGCTTTATCTTGATACCTTTGAAGCTGAGCGAGCCAGCCACGAAATTGAGCGCCAATTGTCTTCGGTCGAGGGCCAACAGGATGAACTGGAGGCTTGGCTTGACCGCTACGAGTCTGAGGTCGAGGAAATGTTCGCCAAGCAGATTGGCCCGGGCGAGCAACTCGCTGGGCCCGATCAGGAGCGTGAACGCACCTACAAGCTGGCCGAGAAGCTCACTCAGCAACTGGATGAGAAGTCGAGAGATCTCTCCAAGATGGTCAAGGAGATTAATGATATTTCGGGAACTCTGAGCAAGGGCTCTAAGCCCGAGGATCCTGTGAGTGACCGTGCACTTCGCTAATGGCTATGACGATAACTAACATGGACAAACAGTTGAGTCAGATTGTGCGTGTCCTGAATGGACATTTGACCCAACTGCAGTGGATCGATGCCAACACCTCGTCACTGCAGGCCAAGGTGGCCGCCGCGCAGAAATCGAGCAGCAGCCTAGGCAATCACTACGGCGGCGCAGAGAACGATGCGGCGGAGAGTTTCTATCGCTCATACATGGGACGGAGGTAAATAAGACTGGGCTCAGCTGGGTAGGATTGAGAAAATGTTTATTTGAATCGGAGTTCTGGATGACACTGGTGAAGGTAGCCGTAGAGTTGATTAGGAACTCAACAACGGGGGCCGAGTGAACTTGCAGCACTCAATGCGAGTCTTATGCATTGTAATGTACAACTAGCCTAGACTGCAGAAATCTACACGCCCTGGGTGATCAATCTGGGACCGACACTGCTATATAACCATCTATGGTGAGGTAGCTGATTGAGGGTCGTTTTCCACGCCCGGGCTCCCGGGCGTCTGGACATTCCGGGCTGTCCGTGATATTTCCAGAGGGGTATTTCTAGTTCTTCTCGCCGCCCTGGTCCTTGGTGATGTCATCGCTGTTGAAAAACAATCGTTAGCAAGTTTCACAGGTCAATTCGTAGGCGGTGGGGCGAGTTCGTACATGTGCTGCGACAGACGGTCGAGGTGCTGCTGCTGCTCATTGAGCTTCTTCTTGAGCTCAGCGAGCTTCTCCTTCTCGCGCTGGCGGATGGCCCAGTTCTCTTGGGCCCTCTCACGGCGCTGGAAAGCGTCACTGCGTGCAATCATTAATTGTCAGTTGCGAACCTCTTTTGATACGGAGAGGGTAGCGGGGAGGAGAGGAGGAGGAGGAGGAGGAGGAGGAGAGGGGGGTTTTGGTTGCTCACCCTTCGCCCCCGGTCTTGGGAGGCGCACCAGTGTCGCCAGCACCCATGGCGCGAGCGGTGGTGGTGAAGGTAGCCCGCAGGGGACGGATAGCGGCCGTCTTGGTGAAAACTGGACGGAGCATTTTGATAGAGGAGGTTTGTGATGATTTGGTGTGTCGGCTGTTGGATGGAGGAGAGAAAAGATGATCGAGAGAAGAAGTAGGGATCTGGACGACCGGGTGATGGCATGATGAGCTCCCCGAGCTGTGAGTGGTGGAGCTGGAAACGTCATAATAGGGTACCTAGCTGGCCTGGCAACCTGCACAGCCACCAAGAGTACCAGAATAACTGGAACGGGAAAGGCCGGCACTGGATGCAGGAGCTCCAACGGTCTGGACTTTTTGGGAGCAGGCTGCATTCGTCGGTTGCTCCGTTTTGTCCACTTTGGATGGGGCTCAATCGAATGGCCAATGGTTAGAATTCGTATTGTCAGAAATATGTTGCAGTTGTCTGTTTAGAATGATGCTCATGACATCCATGATCCACTTAGGACAGCTTCTCTCGCCAAAAATGGGCTGTTTTGGGTGACTAGGCCAGTTCGTCTTGTGCTCCATCCCGATGCCTTTTCAACATCTGCATACGACAATCTAATGCTGCGTCAGCGAATAGTCTCCGGCGAGTAGCTTTGTCGCTTTCAATTTTCTATTAATATTCTTGCAGACCCTCTCCCCGCTGACGCCTATGTGCGATGTTCATGATCGCATTACACCTGGACGACTTGGCGAATCCGGTTTAGAGTCAACACCCAGCTGCCCTGTGTGTCTCAATTCCACGCCTTTGTACGCTGTATCCTGCAGATGCTTGCTTGTCGGGACACAAGTCGACAGTCTGGCGACAACAATGAACCATGTTCGGCAGGCGTTTGTTTTTGAGATGGGCGATGAGGAGGACGTTTATATCAACGTCATTTATGGGGCAGAGGCTTTCAAAACCTCTTGCTATACGGATACCTACCGGTATATGCTAGTGCTCTAGTGCACTCCCGAGACGCAAACGTCTACTTCGACCTAATGTACGGGCGAGTTGCTGTGTTGACGTAGCATAGTGCCTACTAGTTTCGCGTTGTCAATGGGGATGATCTGTGATGCAGTGTTTGTAAATAGTATATCCACATGCTACATACAAACCTAGCGGATGGGTTTAGCAGGGCTGACTTGCAGATAGTTGAGCGAAGTTATGTACTGGGGCTGTAACAAGTCTCAATTCGGCTGATAATAGGTACATTCAGTACTCCGTAGTAATACCAGTGATCTTTACTATAGTAATAATATTCGAGCAAATTGCCATGATCAGTGTATTATGATTTTTCCCCCAAAATAAGCACAGTATTTTATAGGCTTTATGTAAATCCTACGCAGATATCTCCTATAGTCTGATTGGCTTTACTGCTTATGACATGATTTCCAATAAGAGGAAGTTGCCAATTCGTATATCCGTGTATCACACCAGATTTGGAGGAATCAGAGAGGAGAGTCTCCACTAGGGCGAGGCGAATTTTCATGAGTCAATCTTAGACAAATGGTGATGCAGATCGTGGATGTAACAGCTATGAAACAGATACAGTTGATTCAAACCACGTTTGCGTATCAATCTCTTGAGGGCTTTCCACGCACGGAGCTCTAGTGGGTTTGTTGCGCTCCTCGCCCAGACCATTGTCGACAGTAGCAAGCAGCGAGTGATACTATCCATATAGGTAGTAGTAATAATACTCCATACGTAGGTCGAGTTGGGAGGCCCTATCGTTATCAATTGATGTTTTCTCACATGGTGTCTCTTGTGGTTGGGGGTCCAATCTCAAGGGAGATGAAGCAAAGGTACTTTCATGTACCAGTGGCACTGGCTTGACCCTAAAAGAACAGCAAGGGAGCCTGGGAGAGACTTCTAGGGACTTTGCACCGCACGTGAGGAGGAGGGGGATCCATCCCATTCCATGATGATGGGCAGAAAAAGCCCCAGTGATTGGGTGCCTGGACAGTGCTTGACGGCGGGTGACGAATGGCGTCGTGCGACGCCCAGTTGGGCCCAGGTTTTAGTGCTGGAGTTGGCGCGTGTCCAGGCACCACAGCAGGCCCCCTTGCACTGTGTGTGTCCCGCTGAAAGGTGCTGACAGAGCCTGGCGCCACTGAGCTCCCCAACAAGGACCCCGAAACCGCTGCGGCGCCAAATTTCCACTTCCGCCCGCAGTGCTGCTCACCACCTTTGCCCGCCTTTTGCCTTCCAGGTTGGCTTGCGCCCCGTCCGAGCGCTCTTATTACCTGCGCCTCGAACCCACCTCACTTCACCCCCAAAACCACTACTGAACAACCACCGCCGCATCCAACTCTTCCACATTCGTCCACCGCGCACCTTCTCCTCCTCAACAAGCCCCAGTGTCTATTTGACTAGGGAACTCTCCTTATACCGATCCAATCCCTAATACGGTACGTGGACCCTTGCGTTTATCTTGTGCGCATCGCCTGGTTTCCAGCTCGAGCTGGGACTTGCTCTGTCGTCATTGTCCTTCCCCCACCCGTTGCTCCTGGCCAAGGCTGCAGCAGGCGAACATCTGCACCACCGCGACAGGCCCGCGAGACCGGCGAGAGACCCGAAAGACATCCTATCACAATCGATTGGGCGCTCTCGACGCTTTTTGCGACCTGCCCGGGCAAATATCCAGCACAACTTGTCCAACCCCACTAGACGAGATCAAGGAGAGCGGGGGAGCGTCATCACATTGCCAATTTCACCATTCTTGTCCTGCAAATCCGCGCGCGCCTCAGTTTCCCCCGCCTGCAGCCTGTGCGATTTCCCCCAGCAATTGGAAGCCTGCAGAAGCCTCGCTTGCGGCTTTCAGCCATGCTTTTTTCGCCACCTCAACCCCTTATCCGTCTTGCCCAACGTTTATGACCCATGCTACCGTGGCCACTTCCTGACGAGATGCCTTTACCTGCTAACTCGCTCTACCACAGTGTCGTTATCTTGAGCAAACACCGCCAAAATGGGTCAAGAAGACGCTGTCTACCTGGCTAAGCTCGCTGAGCAGGCCGAGCGCTATGAGGGTACGTGGCGCCTTTGTCCAGATCGCCCCTGCACCATCCGACGAGGCACTAACCTAAACCCCTTCAGAGATGGTTGAGAACATGAAGATTGTCGCTTCCGAGGACCGTGATCTGAGTGTTGAGGAGCGAAACCTCCTGTCCGTCGCCTACAAGAACGTCATCGGTGCCCGCCGCGCTTCCTGGAGAATAGTCACGTCTATTGAGCAGAAGGAGGAGACCAAGGGCAACTCCTCCCAGGTCGCTCTCATTAAGGAGTACCGCCAGAAGATTGAGGACGAGCTTGCCAAGATCTGCGACGATATCCTCGATGTCCTTGATAAGCACCTGATTCCCTCTGCCAAGTCTGGCGAGTCTAAGGTCTTCTACCACAAGATGTGCGCCCCCCTGACTATCTCCTTTCTGGGTGAGCCAGCCTCTGACGCAGCCATCATAGGAAGGGTGACTACCACCGCTACCTTGCCGAGTTCGCCATGGGAGACCGCCGTAAGGACTCCGCCGACAAGTCGCTCGAGGCCTACAAGGCTGCCACCGAGGTTGCCCAGACTGACCTGCCTCCCACCCACCCGATCCGCCTGGGTCTTGCCCTGAACTTCTCCGTGTTCTACTACGAGATTCTGAACGCCCCTGATCAGGCTTGCCATCTTGCCAAGCAGGCTTTCGACGACGCCATTGCCGGTAAAGTTCCCGCACAAGAAGGGCTGGGCCTTTTTCCCACAGATACACAGTTGCTGACGACTTATGTAGAGCTCGACACCCTCAGCGAGGAGAGCTACAAGGACTCAACGCTTATTATGCAGCTTCTGCGCGATAACCTCGTAAGTGACATGGACCGAAGGTCGACTTGGACGCTTTTGCTAACCAGCTGTGTGTAGACCCTGTGGACCTCGTCTGAGGCCGACAACTCTGGTTCCCAGGAGCCTCCTAAGGAGGATGCCCCTGCTGGTGATGCTCCTGCCGCTGAGGAGCCCAAGGCTGCCGAATAAACAACACTCATGGTAGTGTTTCTGGGGTTCGCCCAGAGCTGGAGTCGGGTGGGATGGTGTCTACGGAGTGGACGGAAAGACTTCTTTTTTTGACCAAGAGCCTCGGCATCGTTTAAGTAAACACGCAAAGAAACGGAGGGGCTTGACCTTTGCCAACGGAACTCGGCACGGGGGCCTAAAGAAGAGCATTGTGGAGGTCCTGCTTCTAGACTCTAATGCGCGACCGTCTGGACAATTAAAAAAAACTAAAATTGCTTTCAATACACTGAAAAACATGGCCTCGCCGACACAGTGTATAGAGATCTATCCAGTGCATCAGATTTCCTAGATGCTAATGGAGGTCTTAGAATTGGCTGGACTCCTGACTAGAAACTCGCTGGTGGTTGGCCATGAGGTAGGGGATGAAGTCGTGAAACTAGTATTCCGCACACATCGTAATTCACATCAGGCATTATTTATTGGCCTTTGAATCTTTTATCATTGATTCCGTTGACCAGAGTCAACGACATCTTGATCATCCTCAACGACGGCGAAGTGAACCCTCAGCCAGAGACTGCAATCCAAGCACCCCACCATTAGCTCGCCCTCGTCTCCCACTTCCTCTAGATCCGCCTCACGGAACAGATAGCCCCTGTCGTTACCGCACCGGCAGGAGCGATACCAGCACTCCTCGGCGTCGTCGAACGCTAGGTCATCCAGGTCCACGTTTTCTACGCCCGTCTGGAACTTGGTGCTGAGGCTGCCGGGGATGCCTTCGCCATCGCTGATGGTCTGGAGGCGGAGAGACGTGTCGTAGGCGGCGCGCTGTGATGGGGAGGACAGAACAGTGAAGGCCCGTGTAATTTGGTCGACTGTGTATACAAATGGCGAGGAGGGGGAGGCGGAGGGCGTGGCCTTGTCTGGGTGGTTTTGGAGGAGGGCGCGGTGGTAGGCCTTTTTTATGAGGGTAGATGGATCATGTTGTGTGTCGAGAATGGCAGGGCTGAGCTTGAGGACTTGGTAGTGGGTTGCCAGCTCAGAGGGATTTGGAGGATCCATGAGCTGGGAACAAGAGCTTCTCATGCGCTCTATTGGTATGTGTCAGAGGCTTCATCCACAGATTTTACACCATCACTCGGGAGTTGTCATGTTGGTGTATCACGTGACTTGTATATATATCTTCGCGAAGGGTGTTTAAGGGCATTGGGCAACGATTCTATCTATGTCGAACGTTATGTGCTGGCAACAGCTTGTGATAGTATGTGTATTGGTACATAGGAATACATGGTAAATGTACATCCGCGTAAGCTGTGAACCTCCGTCCGCCAGGCATTTATTTCGGCCACTTGGTCCAGTTCTTCCTGCCGACCTATATGCCGCGCGTTAGCATGGAAGACGTTGACAATCAAAACAGCAATTGCAGATCTTACCCTCTTCCAAGCCTTGATAAGTTCGGGCATCTCCAGCATAGCCTTTCTCCGCTTCTCCATCCTGTTCTCTGTTAGTAGCCGGTCCCCATGGCAGTCGTCGTAGTAAGGGCCGCAGTCCGACGTACTTGGAAATCATGTGTCTCTCGTGGATGTGTCCCTTGACGCTCTGTCCCACACCGGTACCCTTCACGCGCAGACCGTGCTCCACGCGATACGCCAGGCGGTACTCGACGCCCTTCTTGGTCTCGGGCAGCAGGTGCTCGACACCGTGCTCGCGCGCCATCTGGACCAGCTGCGCCTGCCGGCGCTGCGAGTACACGGGATCCTGCCAGACGCCGGTTGTGGGGTTCTTGTAGACCTTGAAGGGGTTCGGGCGTGCCTCCTGGTACTGTGTCGGGGGATGGCCCTCAGGGACGATGGCGGCGGGCGGCCAGCGGGCGAAGAAGCGCTGCAGCGGGGACGGCAGCGACTTGGCCAGCTGGATGAGGTTCTGCGAGCTCGAAGCCATGGTGCTGGGGGGTGTCCGTGGGCGGACGATGGGAGGCTGCTGCGTCGTTCGTCGTTCGTCGTCGTCGAGAAGAAAGCTGCACTTGAGGCTCCTCCCGAGGCTGCGCTACAAGATTTCTGACCCTGGCAGCTCTGGGGTTGATCCGGCAAGATTGACGGACGCTGATTGGCCGAACTCTGCACCACGCAACCACTACTTTCAGCCTTGTCCATGACCTTCGAAGAGGTTCCCACCTCTTGACTTTCTTGTGCCATAAAAATCCAACCCATCGCCGTCGTTGCTGGATACATCAGCTGCGCAATACGATAATTTTACACGATGCCTCTCGATGTCGAAGACATCCTGCGCAAAAAGAAGGCCGCTGACGCCGCGGCAGCGAAGCCCAGGTTCATCCCCAAAGCCGAACGCGAGCGCCTTGCAGCCGAAAAGTTGAAGCAGGAAGCGGATGAGAAGAAGCGCAAGCTAGAAGAGGAGGCACAGAAACGCAGAGAAGATGAGCGGAAATGGGAGTCGCGGCAGAACGGCAACTCGACACCCAACGGGGTGCCCAACGGATCGAACCATGTTCCCACAGGCCCTAGGTCGATGAACGATGATCGTGGCAGGGGTCGCGACGGCCGAGATGGAAGGGATGGACGAGACAGGCGCGATGGACCCCGTGGACGTGGTGGCCGTGACGCTCGCGACGGCGACCGTGATGCCAGGGACTCCAAGAAGGGCGACAAGAACACGGGCGACAAGCGCTCAGCAGAGGATATCGAGGCGGAGCTACTACGGTCACGGTATCTTGGCCCCGAGGTCAACCAGCAGTCCAACTTCTCCGCCAAGAAGAAGCGGATGCGCACCATGGAGAAGAAGTTCAACTTTGAGTGGGACGCCGACGAGGACACATGGCGGGATAACGACCCGCTATACGCGAGCCAGAGCGTCAACAGAGGCTCCTCCTTTGCGGGAGTGGGAGGCGAGTTCGACAAGGAGGCTGAAGAGCGTGCTCGCAAGAGAGCCAGGATGATCGAGATGCGAGACAAAGAGAACGGAAAAGAACGGGCAAAGGGCATCATGGAGGACTTTTACCGGGCCCGCGACAGGGCGCGCGAGCGTGCCGAGAGGACAGGGCTAGGGAGACACTGGTCAGAGAAGCCCCTCAACGAGATGCGCGAGCGAGACTGGCGTATCTTCAAGGAGGACTTTGGCATCAGCACCAGGGGCGGGTCTATTCCCAACCCCATGCGCAACTGGCAGGAGTCGAATCTGCCGAGTCGGTTGTTGGACATTGTGGATCGGGTGGGCTATAAGGAGCCCTCGGCCATCCAGAGAGCTGCCATACCAATCGCTCTGCAGGCGCGAGACCTCATCGGTGTCGCCGTTACTGGTTCGGGTAAGACGGCGGCCTTCTTGCTTCCGCTGCTCGTCTACATCTCCGACCTGCCTCCCCTGACCGAGACTAATAAGAATGACGGACCGTATGCCCTCATTCTCGCTCCCACCCGTGAACTGGTGCAGCAGATTGAGACGGAGGCGCGCAAGTTCGCCCAGCCCCTAGGCTTCCGCTGCGTCAGCATCGTCGGTGGACACTCCCTCGAGGAGCAGGCTTTCGCCCTCCGCGAGGGCGCCGAGATCATCGTCGCCACACCAGGTCGTCTCGTTGACTGCATCGAGCGGCGGCTGCTGGTCCTCTCCCAGTGCTGCTACATCATCATGGACGAGGCTGACCGCATGATTGATCTCGGCTTTGAGGAGTCGGTCAACAAGATCCTCGACGCCCTGCCCGTCACCAACGAGAAGCCGGACACGGATGACGCCGAGAACTCGCAGCTCATGAAGAGCTACCTCGGCGGCAGGGACCGCTACCGCCAGACCATGATGTACACGGCCACGATGCCGCCGCTCGTGGAGAAGATTGCTAGGAAGTATCTTCGTCGCCCGGCGACGGTCACCATCGGCAACGCCGGCGAGGCCGTGGACACTGTTGAGCAGCGGGTCGAGTTCGTGCCTGGTGAGGACCGCCGCAAGAAGCGCCTCCAGGAGATCCTCTCGCGCGAAGAGTTCGCGCCGCCCATAATTGTCTTTGTCAACATCAAGCGCAACTGCGACGCCGTGGCCCGCGACATCAAGGCCATGGGCTGGTCGGCCGTCACGCTGCACGGCTCCAAGACGCAGGAGCAGCGCGAGGCCGCCCTCGCCTCGGTCCGCTCGGGCCAGACGCAGGTCCTGGTGGCCACCGACCTGGCTGGTCGTGGTATCGATGTGCCCGACGTCTCGCTCGTCGTCAACTTCAACATGGCCACCAGCATCGAGAGCTACACCCACCGCATCGGTCGTACTGGTCGTGCGGGCAAGAGCGGTGTGGCCATCACGTTCCTTGGCAACGAGGATGCCGACGTCTTGTATGACCTGAAGCAGATGCTGAGCAAGAGCTCCATCTCCAAGGTGCCGGACGAGCTGAAACGGCACGAGGCCGCCCAGTCACGGCCAGTTCGCGGAGGGGGTGCGAAGAAGGACGAAGGGGGAGGAGGCAAGGGAGGTCGTTGAAATGACATGGCCATCACTGCTTGAACAGCCAAGCTACCTTAGATTTATAATGATACCAATACCATGGGCTTTTGAAATACTAGATCAATGTGTGTGTATTCTGCCACCCTTGATTCTGTCTTCTCTACCTGTACTCCGCCAGAGCATCCCTTGAAGTCATCCGCCGATGTATTGTCTACTCTAGTTTAAGCTGCTCAAACTGCTTAATAGTCTCCTCGTAGCTCTTGACCTCCTGCTTGGCATCCGCCAGCTTGGCCTCGTCGGCCTCCTTCACCTCGGCGGAGACCTTCTCCTTGTAGATCGGGTCGGAGAGGGTCTTCTCCTGCCTCTTGACGGCTGCGCTGGCCTTGTCCAGCTTTTTCTGGGCCTTGGCGATCTCGGCATCCATGTCGACGCGGCCCTTAACGTAGAGGAAGACGGACGCAGCCGTGCCCACGGGGTAGGCGACGCTGCCGGCAGGGCGGGCGGCGTCAGGTCCAAGAATCTCGATGTTGGTGACACCCTTGCCTGAGAGAGTCTTGATCGAGCTGACCTGGTCCTCGACAGTCTTGAGCGACGTCGGGTTGTATGCCTGGATAGTGACTGGGGCGATGTTAGAGGCGGGTAGATAGCTGGTGATGTGTGGTGCAAACTTACCATTGACGTTCTCCTTGATGGCATACTCAGCCATCAGAGACCGGACACCCTTGGTGCACTCCAGGACGGTCTCGTAGGCGGTCTCGGACTCGGGGTCGTCGAGAGCGGCGTTGTAGGTCGGGTAGTTGGCGAGCATGACAGACTTGGTGCTGTCGTTGGGCCTGCGGGGCATCCTCTGCCACATCTCTTCGGTGATGTACGGCATGAAGGGGTGGATCATGGTGAGGGCGGCCTCGAGGGCCGTGTACAGAGTCTGCAGCGCGGACTGGCGCTCTTCCTCAGTGCCGTCACGGATGATGGACTTGGAGTTCTCGATGTAGACATCGCACAGCTCGTTGTACCAGTAGCGGTAGACAATGATGCTGGCCTTGGAGAACTCCCGATCAGCGAGCGCCTGGTTGATGTCCCGGGCAGCGGTGGTCATCTTGTGCAAGATCCACCGCTCGGCCAGAGTCTTCCCAGGGGCGCCACCCTTCTCCGCGGGAACAAAGTCCTCTGGCAGACTTCCCAGGACGTACTTGGTCGCTTGGAACTAAGAAGCATTGTCAGCAGGCGGTGATAGCCTCGGCGGCAGATGTTAACTCACAATCTTGTTGCAGAACTTGCGGTAGCCGTAGATACTGTCTGGTGTTAGCAAGCCGAGGCTAGGCTAGGTTCCGGGGTAAGGTAAGCTTACATATTGACCTCGAGGTTGATATCGCCACCGCCGGTGGTGGCGTTGGCCATGGTGAAGCGCAGGGCATCAGCACCGCACTGGGGGATGCCGTTGGGGAAGGCAGTCTTCTGGTATTTGGTAGCCTTGGCGACTTCGTTGGGGTGCAGGTTGCCCTGGAGAAGCTTCTCGTGCAGCTCCTCGAGCTTGATGCCAGAGATGACATCAAGAGGGTCAACGACGTTGCCCAGACTCTTGCTCATCTTCCGGCCCTCCGAGTCACGGACAAGGCTGTGGCAGTAGACCTCGGTGAAGGGGACCTTGCCAGTCATCTTCAGACCGAGCATGATCATCCTGGCGATCCAGAAGAACAGGATATCCCAGCCGGTTTCCAGGACCGACGTGGGGTACAGCTTCTCGAGATCGGGAGTCTGCTTGGGCCAACCAAGCGTGCTGAATGGCCAGAGACCCGACGAGAACCAGGCTACATGGTGTTAGTGACAGTCTCAAGGCAATGAATGGTCATGCTATTCTGGACACTCACTGTCGAGGACATCCTCGTCCTGCTCGAGGGTGAAGGTCTTGCCGGGCAGGGCCTTCTTGGCCTTCTCCTCGGCCTCCTCCCTTGTCCTTCCCGAGAACCAGCGCGTGTCATCACTGATGTCTCCCGTCTCGCCTTCAACCTTTGCGAAGTAGACGGGGCAGCGGTGGCCCCACCAGAGCTGTCGGCTGATGCACCAGTCGTTGATGTCCTCCAGCCAGCGGTAGTAGCTTCGCTCAGCAGTCTCGGGGCGGATCTTGATCTCACCGCTGCGCACGGCCTCCAGGGCGGGCCCGGCGAGGTCCTTGGTCCTCACCCACCACTGAGGCTTCATAAGCGGCTCGATGATGTCTTTCGACTTGTCGCACAGGGGCACCTTCATGGCGTTGTCCTTCTTGTCAACGTACAAGCCCTTCTGCTTGAGGTCCTCCTGGATAGTGTAGCGAACATCGAATCGCTTCTGGCCCTTGTAAGGACCCGCATTCTCGTTCATGAGGCCGTCGTCGGTCAGGATGTTGATGAACTCGAGACCGTGTCGCTGGCCGAGGGTGAAATCGTTGGGATCGTGGGCCGGGGTAAGCTTGACGGCACCAGTTCCGAACTCCATGTCGACGTAGTCATCGGCAATGATGGGGAGCTTGCGCCCTTCCACGAAGGGGTGGATGGCCGTCTTTCCGACGAGGTGCGTGTACCTCGGATCCTTGGGGTTGACAGCAATGCCGGTATCACCCAGCATGGTCTCGATACGGGTCGTGGCAACCTCGAGGGTTTCGTCCGAGCCCTCGATGGGGTACTTGAAATGGACAATAACACCAAACTCGACCTTCTTGTCGTATCCGGGAACCTCGAGAAGCGTGCGGCCTGGCAGCTCCTTGTTGACGACCTCAAGGTTGGACAGGGCCGTGTTGAGCTTTGTGCACCAGTTCACAAGACGGTTGGCTCTGTAGATGATGCCCTCCTCGTGGAGCTGGACAAAGGTCTCGGTGACGGCAGCGCAGAGGTTCTCATCCATGGTGAATGCTATATACGAGGTCAGCGCCAGCTCAGTTTTCCTTTTTTTTTTTTTGGTCCACGTACCTTCCCTGCTCCAGTCAAAGGATCCTCCGAGGCTAGACAGGGCCTGGTTGATGCGCTTGTGATACTCGCCCTTCCACGCCCACACGGTGTCGACGAACTTCTCTCGGCCAAGGTCGTGGCGAGTCTTCTGCTGGCGCCTCCACAGCATGTTCTCGACAACGCTCTGGGTAGAGATGCCGGCGTGGTCGCAGCCAGGGAGCCACAGGGTCGTCTTGCCCTGCATGCGGTTCCAGCGGATCATGATGTCCTGCAGGGCGTCGCCCAGGGCGTGGCCCATGTGCAGGGCGCCCGTGACGTTGGGCGGGGGGTGGGCGATGACGAACTTGCCCTCATCCCTGACGGAGCCATCCTCCTTGAACTGGGGCTTGAAGAAGCCCTCCTTCTCCCACCAGCTGTACCAGGCGGACTCGACGGCGATGGGGTTGTAGGCCTTGAACTGGGGGTCGTCGAAGGATCGGATGCGCTTCTTCTCGCCGGCGGGCGTGTCCTCGACGTAATCGGGTATGACCTCCTCGGGCTTCTTCTCCTTGGCCTTCTTCTCCTTGGCCGGCTTGGCGGCAGCAGCGGTGGCGGCGAGCTTCGCCTTCTTGGCCTCGAGCTTGGCGGCCTTCTCGGCCTTTTTGCGCTCCTTTTCCACTGCAACGCGACTCGAGTCAGTCCTGGGGGGACGGGGGAGAGGTGGACCGGCGGCGATGGCACGTACACTCCTTCTCTGTCTTCACCTTGGGCGCGGCGCCGTCGGCGGAGGCGGCATTCGCAATGTCGTTCTTGACGTCGGCGGCGACGGCAGGGGGCGTGTTGCTGTTCTCGAGGCCCTCAGTGGACCCGACTGGAAGACGAGACCTGGTCAGAAACACCGTCACCGTCCTTGCTCTACGGCAGAGGGCATCGCGGAGACCGGGAGACTCACTGGGGTTTCCTCGCCCACTGTTGGTAGCCATGGCGGCAACGGCGGCGGCAGCGGCGCTGGTTGTACTGGCGGGTCGACGTGGGGAGACTGATCGCACGCGAAGTGCACGAACGGCGAGTCTGAACGTCGTGATGGGAGGTCGAGGTGAAGCCCGCAGACGAGGGCTTCGAATGCAGTCCTACACCGGAAAATGTGAGAAATTGATGGCAGGAAAAAAGCCAATGGACCGCCCAGCAAAAGTTGAGTCACGGACGAGACCCGGAAGTAGGAAGTGGGATAAAATCGGCGTCGATGAGGGGTCCTGCTGTGGCGCAGGCCGGTATTGGGTGGTGGGTGGGTAAGGTACTCACTCTGTACGTACCTACGTCGTACCAAGGGAGCGATGTGGCGCAGGAGGCGTCTGGGGGAGGACAGCTCTAGCCACACTTGAAAGTTGGGTGTGCATTCATCACGACCGTATATATGGTCAGGTCCTTCAGCAGCATCGACTTTAATATCATGTTCTGATGACTCAATCCTGAGCACCTGTTACTCGTCAGCTACTCAGCGGACTTGAGGGGTAATAGCAATGATGCTCCGAACGGCGACAAGACGCTGCCATGCCCCTCTGACTCATTTCAAGGGCCTTTTGAAGCCTCTGTCGGCGACGCAGAGGTTTGTAAGCACGCAGGAGGGCTCAAGCAGTGGTCCATCATTGTTCACTGCCGAGATTCCGAAGTCGCTGATGGTAATTCCCCCTCAGGATCCTGTGACTGGGACGGGCCGGCCCGCTAATTTGCTTCCAGCGAGATGGGGACGCATTGGTCAAGAGGTTCAAGGACCTGTGCCAGGAGATGGGCATCACTGGCTCGGGAGACAAAGGCCATGACGCAGCAGTGGTCCTTGCGAGCCCTGGACTGACAAGACTCATCGACAGCGCTGCCTCTGCTGGGCGCTGGGCTGAGTTGCTATGTCCCGCTGGAGAAAGGGGCCACTTCCATCTCGTGTCTGCTGTCGTCGACCATGTACCCTCGGTGACCCGGCCGTCCATGGCTGGGAATGAGGGTATAGCCATCCTGCGGGGTCCATCAGACGTGATCCTCCCGCAGCTGTGGGCCCCCGCGAAAGAGAGGAGTGCGCGCAACGACGACGTCGGTGCTCTTACCTTTGGACTCGACGATGCCTCGGTAGTCACGGTCCCCCTTGCGCATACGATCTTTCAGAACGGCAAGCCCTCGACACTGACGGCTTCTCGCTTCGACCTGTCTGGCGATTCTCCGCGCCTGGTAGAGGCCAAGGAGACGATGGAGCAACAGATCAACGTCCCGCTCCAGAGCCAGAGCAATCCGCACCTTTGGCTGCCTCTGAGAGGACTCACTCAGCCACGCATAGTCACCGAGAGCTTCGGCAACATTCTCCGGCGCCTCCAGATTGATGGCCGCTCGACACCTGCTTCCACCGAGCTGGAGGCGAGCGTCGACGACATCTACAAGGAGATCCAGAAGAAGCTGCCGCCGGGGGTCGAGGTGCCACTCATGGGCGTCTGGGCGGTGGTTACCCCGGCACCTGGCAAGTCTGCCAGCCCCAGGAATTGGCATGTTCAAAACCTGGAGGAAGCTGGCGCGAAGGAAAACTTGATAGAAGCGATCCGTAACGGGGGGCGCCTGTTTAAGCTACGTAAGGCACCGAGATTCCGAAATGACCCACGAGCATTTGGAACGCTAATGTTGGAATAGTAAGCGGTGGCGGTGGATGGGGGAGCAAGGCTGGCCTCCTCTCCCTCGACCCCGAGACATCACACTTTCCTCCCTCTGAGGAGGAGGAGATGCTCAAGCTCTTCGGGAACGGCGGGCAGTCCGACTTTGTCCCCGTGGGCTCCGAGGTCCAGTTCTACTGCTCTGACATCTGGTCTCCAGAGGCTCAGCTGCAGCGGAGCGGCGGCGAGAGCCGTCATCGTCTGGTCTTTGGCGTCTTTGAGGATGCTTCGAAACTTTGCCAAGACACCGAGTCCACGGACGACATTGTCATCACGCCGGATCATTTCGGCGCCATTTCCAACTCGGCCGTCTACTTGTCTGGCGCTGGAGCCACTCCGTTCAAGCTGAGCGTGCCTGGAGCGCAGCTGGGCATACCGTGAAGGACGGCCCAAGCGACTACTCCATTCTGTACCAACTTGTAACACCCCTGTTGTACTATTAGAGAGATGAAGAGATATTTCCCTTTGGGCTTGTATTCTATAATAGATGGTTCGTGTAACTCACGAGACTTCATCCCCGTTAAACAAATCGTCCGCTCAGGACATCGTCATGAATAGAAAAAGAGACACTACTCCGTCTTCTTCCTCTTCCTCTCCAGACCCTCTGCCATCGCAGCTGACACGTCCTCGAGGCTCGTCCCCCTCACCCTCTTCCCCGTCTTCTCCCTGCCCAGCACCGCATCCCCGGCGACAGACCTGTACACGCCGGCCGCGCCGTCAAACAGCTCCCTCGCCCAACCCCCCTCGCCGCTCATCGTGGCCGCAATCTCCTCCATCTCTCGCACCCAGCGGTACGCCTTGGGCACCATGGACGGCACGCTCCGCTCCGCCGTGGCCAGATGCGCGGGGATGAGGTGCGCCATCTCGGCGCGCAGATCGTCGGCGACGCCCAGGCGGTGGGCCGTCGCGAAGGACTGCGTCGCGATGGCCGTGTAGCCCTTGGTCATGGCGGCGAAGCACATCTTGAGCCCGCTCGCGGCGCCAATGTCCGGGGAGATGCTGCGCAGGTTGAGGACCGAGGCGAGGCGCTCGCCGTGGGGGAGCGACGAGAGCGACTGGGGGCCCGAAATGGGGATCCGCGGACGCACCCAGTCGAATTCGTCGTCATCCCCAGTGCTCTTGATGCCGTTGGTACCTGGGTCGGCGCTCGCCTTTGGCCGCGGAGGTCCACCCAGGATGCACCCATCAATGAAGGCAACGGGGACTCTGGCCTTCTCGAAGGACGCGGCCGTGGTCTTGACCGTCCCCGGGGATACGGCGTTCAGGTCTGCAAAGTACAGAATCTCTTTGCGGGACCCCCCTGCCAGCGCATCAATGATTCTCTGGGCTGTCGCTTCGGCATCTCGCGGTGGGACGACGGAGAGGATGACGGTGCACTGCTGGACGAGTTCCAGGTCCGAGGCCAGAAGCTCGACATTGGCGCTCCGAGCTCGTTCAACCGTACCTTCGCTGGCCAAAAGAAATAAATGAGTGGGACCCTTCGGTTTGGTCAGGTTTGAGGGGCAATTCACCTTCTTCCCTGGCAGTTGGTCGCCACTGGAAACCCGTGAGCTACCAGGAGCCTGGCTATACCGGCCCCCATATCGCCCACGGACAAGATCCCAATTTTGGGAGTGGGAGGTTCCTCATGAGCCATAGTATGTTGATCTGTGCTGGTTATGGGTGCAAAACCGTGTTTCAAGGATAGCTTAGATGCGATGTTCATAAGTGAGTGTCCTTGTTGCAGATGTGGAGATGTTGGAGAGAGTTGGGTTGACGTGATCTGCCACCACATTGCGACTTCGGCATCAGCCGTGGCCCATAGGCACTGGTGGACCGCTCTGTAGGGTCATTTAGTCGACAGACCAAGAGCAAACCCAAGTGCATCATGTAGACGCAATATTAGGCGTAAAACTTCATTAGTGAATCAATCGGCACTGGTTTAAAGATTTTGTGCTAACTCCCTAGTCTGACATTGTTTCGTATCCATCGAGGATGACTCCTATTACCAGCAATTACCCATGGCCTTGTCCATAAGTGTGGCCGTGTACATATTGTCGGCACAAGGCAAGTCCTACTCGATCATGTCAATGTCGTCCACAGCAGCAGGGGCAGCGCCGGTGCCCTGCTCATTTCCTTCAGTCGCAGCCGGGGCAGCATTGCCGTTGGCTCCATCCGCAGCGCCACCGCCGCCAAAGTAATCCTCCATCTCGGCATCGAGTTCCTCTTGAGTCTTCTTGCCTCGGGGATTGGCCCGGCCGCCGCGGCTGCTCTCCTGCTCTCCGCGCTCTCTGCGCGCTCCAGGTCGTCGGCCGCCGCCGCCACCACCGCCGCCCCGACGTCGAGAAGGAGGCGGGGTTCGCGATCTACCACCCTGCCCAGGTATATACCTATCGATCCCCTTACGGGCGGCATCCTCCTGGGTGTACTTGCCGGAGGGTGAGTGCGAACGAGCCCTGCCACCAGGCGCAGTGATTCTCTCGGACAAAGGTCGCCCGGGCATGACGGCGTTGTCAAAGGGGTTGCGGGAGCGCTCGCCCCTGGCGGGGAGAAGGGTCAGTCGGATTGGTTGGCCTGAGGCGTTGTCAGTCATGTCAACAGAAATCGAATTGCGGGCGTAGTACCATTCGCGTTCGCTCCATCGAACTGTCGAATAGCTTCCGTTGCGTCCTCCTTGAGTTCGTAGGTCACATAGGCAGTCCCCTCAGACCGACCAGCTCTGTCGTAGCGAAGCTGCAACCTTGTGACAGGCCCAATTCTTCGGAACAGCTCCTGGGGAACGGTCAGCTTGGGTTCTCTTGAACATCTCGTCCACCTAGGTTTCACGTACGTCGAGATCGTCCTCTGTGAGATCGTAGTGGATGTTGTCCACGCGAATCTTGGTCCCCCTCGTATCCCTGTGATCCTGAATTAGCTGGCTCCAGGGTTCCAACTATCGGCGAAGCTTACTGCTCGAAAACAGGTTCGGCGCCGTCGCGTGGGCGGCGGGAAATTGGCCCTCTGCGATGGTCTGGGAGGAGTGTAAGTTCGAGGCCGAGGAGGAGTGATTATCGGAGCCTTTACTGTTGTTGTCTTCGTACCGATCGTGCACCCATTCGCTGCAACAGAGTCAGCCAGTCAAACTCGTATTCCGCCAATATCCCAAACTGACCTGTCAAGGTTTCTGGGCTCGTCGCGATAGGACTGTAAGGGGGGAAGAGACGCGAGTTAGCCACGTTTGTTGCAAATAGAGAAGCCTCTCTGCATCATCCAGGACGCTGCGAGTATCGATGGATAGGCTGCGGTCGAGGTGCAAGGCGAGAGGCGTCGAGAGGCAATGATCAGAGGGAGGATGGTTCAACCTAGATAGGCAGCAGTTAGCACGTTGCTTGGGCGGCTGAGGTATGACAGCGAAGCACGGACATACCTTTCTTACTCCGTCTCGGGGTCCGTCTTGTCGCTCGCGACGGCGACCGCCGCCACCACCACGTCGGCCGCGAGGTCCATTGGTGCGCTGATGGTGGGTTAGCCAAGGCCGATAGGAGCATGACTCCAAGGATCGCCAAAGGTTTGCAGTCGATATACGTACAGTCTCGGCAATGATCTCGTCGAGCCCGCGGTCCATCTTGTCGTTGGAAGCCATGTCGATCTGTTGAAGGGTGTCCAGGAGGAGGGGAGAAAAAGTAGAGGAGAGAAGTAGTAAATGCGAGGCAAGGCTAGAAATGCCTGCTAGGTGATGATGCACAAGCAGGGTTGTTGAGCCAGGAATACCACAGAGATTGTTTCGTAAAAGCCGTGGCGATATACTCAAACAGGGGCGCAAATAGGAGGATGTCCTTGGGGATTTGTGTTGACGTGAAGCGACAAAGAGAGTTCACGAGGCTGCGTTCCCAGATCGTGGCTGAAGCTGGTCAGCAATGGCCCTTGTTGTGGAGGATGGAACTTTGGAAGTCGAGGTGGAGCGATGGTTGAGGCTTCGCAGCTTGGTGTCCAGCCTGGTCGCCCTGGAGGCGTTGCGACGCCAGCCATTGGGGGGTAATGGGGCCTTTCTGCAGGCCTACAGGGGGCAGGCCACTGCCACAGGGGTGCATCTAGTGTTGGAAGGCTCCCGCCTTGGATTGGATTTAACGTGCCTTCCATTGAATTGTACGACGTGGGAGGTTTCTAGAATGGCTTCCAATCCAAACAAATGCGGCAACAGAAATCAGGGACACGACTCTATGCACACCACCCCCAGACTACTGTCAACGGCATCCGTGACCGCTTTCCCAGCTTCCTTTCACACTTGCCCCAGTGATCGCCAAAGGTCCCATTGTCCCAGGATCCCCTTCCACTGGGCGTGCGCGTAGCTCGGGCCGTGGATTCTCCGCAGTCCCATCCCTGAAGTGCCACATTGCGACGTCGTGCCACCTGCATGCAATCTGACCGTATCCTGCCGGGCTTCTAAAGACAGATTGAGGACATCCCCTTGTCGCCAAGGGCTTCGGGGACATCGTCACTTTTTCTTCTCCTGACCCGACAACTCCTGTCGCGCTGCAGTCTTTCGTTGCCTCCCCCTCTGCGCCATCGACGACCACACGGACGGCGAGGCCTTCTTCGTCTCCATGTGTCTCTACGCATAGGTCACCCGTCCTCTTCTTGGCTCTCGACCCCGTCGCGGCCGCGTGGCAGCGCCGCACCCAGATCGGCTCCATGGCTCGCCCCATGGGGTCAGTCCGCCTAAAGAAGGCCAACCCGGTGACCCTTCTCCTCGGCGCCGTGCTCTGCATCTTCATCATCGTCTTCCTCGTCGCTCCCTCCACCTCTTCGACCGCCCGCGTCGCCGTCGACACCGCCCAGCATCACCTATCGCCGCCGACCTCCCCCTACCGCAAGCCGAACCCGCGATCCAGCGTCCAGCCTGGCCCTCCCCCCGTGACGCACTACAAGCTCAACAATGTCACAATCACCCCCGATCCCATTGGCAACCAGGAGCACATCCTGATCCTGACCCCCATGGCCCGGTTCTATCAGGAGTACTGGGACAACCTGCTCCAGCTCAGCTACCCCCACGAGCTCATCACGCTCGGCTTCATCCTTCCCAAGACCAAGGAGGGCAACGCTGCCACCACCGCCCTGCAGCAGCAGATCCACAAGACGCAGAAGAAGGGCCCCGAGAAGTACCGCTTCAAGAGCATCATCATCCTGCGGCAGGACTTTGAGCCCGCCCTGGCGTCCCAGGAGGAGAGCGAGCGCCACAAGATGGAGAACCAGAAGGCGAGGCGCGAGGTCATGGCCAAGGCCCGCAACTCGCTCCTGTTCACGACCCTCGGACCCTCGACCTCCTGGGTCCTCTGGCTCGACTCGGACATTATCGAGACACCGCCCACGCTGATCCAGGATCTGGCAGCGTACGACCAGCCGCTGATCGTGCCCAACTGCTTCCAGAGATACTACGACGAGGAGAAGAAGCAGATGGCGGAGCGGGCGTACGACTTCAACAACTGGCAAGACAGCGAAATTGCCCAGCAGCTGGCCGCCAAGATGGGCCCCAACGAGATCCTGCTGGAGGGATATGCCGAAATGGCTACGTACCGCGCCTTGATGGCGTACATGGTCACGGACCCGGCCCAAAACCTCATGATACCCCTCGATGGCGTTGGTGGCACCACCCTGTTGGTCAAGGCCGACGTACACCGGGACGGTGCCATGTTCCCGCCATTCGCCTTTTACCATCTCATCGAGACCGAAGGCTTCGCAAAGATGGCCAAGCGCTTAGGATGGCAGGCCTATGGACTGCCCAATTATAAGGTACGACGGCTACGCGCAAATCCTCACTTGGTTGTTGAACCGAGCTAACCCGCGGCACAGGTTTATCATTACAACGAGTAGATCTACGTTGTCATACGCAAGCGCGCCTGCAATAGCCCTTGCTTTGTTCCCCTATTTGTAACGATTGTCACGGCAACTAACCATTCCCGTTGAATCCGCGGAAAATGAAGAAGGAACCAAAATCAAAATCAAAATCATAAAGACGGTGCTGCTCCTCTTGGGCAGGGGCCTGGATAGCATTCGAATCTGGACTGGTGTGTGGCGTTCTATCTAAAGCAGCTACTACAATGGATACTGCTCTGTCATTCTTGGACTACGCATGGCGAAAGCAGGGATGCTACATGCTGTCAGCACCTAGCTTTCCGTCAGACATGGAAGGTTTTGATGGTGAAAAATATGAAATGTGGATTGTTTTTTTGTAAGATATGGGCGGCCGCGTTGGGGCGGTCGATCAAAGCGGAGAGGTTTAGCATTTGGGACAACTAGAGCGGTGCAACGAACGAACGACAGTCACTTCCGGCAAGTTTCACGACGTATATGCTCCTGATGACACATTATGACAGGTGTGCGGTGACATGTAATGCATATAGTACAAGGTATCTGATATTTGTAGGTAGGCTTCGCCCAAGCTTGCTTGACTAGCATGCGATGTGTAGAACCAAGAAAAACGCCAGCAGAAAGCATCATTGACCCATTCCCAACTCCAAAAGCAGAGAGCAGCAGCTCCCCCCTACACCCTTCTCCCCAGCCCCCCTTTCACGGCCCCTCATACCGCCCTTCCTCGGCGCACCAGTACTCGACCAGCTTCCTCGTGCCCAGGACGTCCCCCCCGCGCAGCAGGGTCGCGACGTCGACGTTGAGCGGGCTGTCGACCTCCGGGTAGCTGAGCAGCATGCGCACGGCGCGCACGCACTCGAGCACGCTGTACGTGGGCGTCCAGGCGTCCTTGAGCAGGTCGAGGCAGATCTCGCCCGTCTGCAGCGCAATGTTGGGGTGCACGATGCTGGTGACGAAGCGCATGCGCGGCGGCTGGAGCGGGTACGTGGGCGGGATGGTGATGCTGATGAGCCAGCGGCCGTCTGCGCGAGTTGGTTGGGGTGGTCAGCTTCCCAGTCTCGTGGCTCTGGGGGGGGGGGGGGGGGGGGGGGGGGCGCCACTGAACGTCTGGGGAGACTGGACAGGTTAGGAACTGCACCGCCAGTTAAGCTTAATGCGAAGGCGTCGGTGCGCAAACTGGAGAAGGGGATACGTATCGGAAGATCTTGGAATGGGGTGCCCATGGGGTGGTTTGGGGGAGTCTGGGAGTTCGTCGAATGTGCAATCATGTGCGCCGCGATCCCATCACAAGCAGCCGAGGGACAACTGGTGCTTTAAATTGTACCTATGGGCAGGATTCAATGGCTTCGCCCCCTCAGGAGTCAGGACACTAAAAATATTGGCCTGCAGAGCCTGCAGATTGCTGCAGAGGGCCCTGTACAGTGACATGTAGGGCCCGTGTCGGGGCAGGGATGGAGTCGATGGAGAGCGCCTGCTCAATAATTGGGGCACAGACTCCCCCAAGTAGCAAAGGAACCCAAGGACCCGCCTTCCCCAGAAGCCCTGAGCCAATGCGGGGGCCAGTCTGGGGACGCTGAAATGCGCAGGCGCTGGCTGGCTGACGTCTCGGGCACTTGCCGCATCGGGCACCGCAACGCCGCGCTCCTTCCCCCCCGCCCCCCATGTGAGGAGCAAGGGCCAAGCCACTGTGAGCCAGGCCAAGCCAGACCAAGCCAGGACTCGACTCCCAGCACGACGATCTGGGTTTTCACTCATCGACGGGCTGTCTAACCTAGAGGTCACTGCATGGCGCGACGATGAATTGCTACAGTGGGAATCCCGCGCCGTTACTCGCCGTTTCGAGCCCCGGCTGTTACTTCGGCCCGGTGCCCTGCTCTGCCTGCCCCCGGTGGCCTCCCACATGCCTTGACTCTTGACATGTTGACAGACCAGGACGGAGCCCTTTTGGGCCGCTAGCACCTGGTCATTTGTTGGAGACAACCCGGATGGGCCCCCCTCTGGCATTCCCCATATCCCCAGACATACATAAACCCTCCTACTCGAACGGTGGCCCCCCCTGCTGCTCCCAATCTCCTCGCTCTGTCCGTCTGTCTGCCCCGTCCGAGTCTGAGTTGAGTTGAGCTTCACTCCTACTCCTTCTCCCCTCCAAGCCAGAACGAGCCGAGTCATTCTTTTGAAACCCCTCTCCTTTCACACCGGAAGAAAAGTAGTAGAGAAGCTGCCCAACATGTCGGACAAGGATATCGTCAACCAGTCCTCTGGCGCGGTGGTCAAGCCCACCAAGAAGCGCAGATGCGCCGCCCACTGCAAGCGCTTCTGGTGGGCGCACCTCATCATCTTTGCCTGCGTTGTTGTCCTCGTCGTCTGTCTAGTGTAAGTTCTCCATCGGGTCTCTGGGTTGCTGGCCGCCCACGCTAACACTCGCAAAGCATCTTTGTCGGCGTTCCCAAAATCGCCCAGGACAAGATGAACGACGCCAAGCTCGAGATCCAGAGCGTCGAGATCCTCAATACTGAGTCCGAGACGTACCTCATGAACGTCGACTCGACCATCACCACCGACGGCTCCATCCACGCCGACATTGACCCCTTCGTCGGAAGCATGTACCTGGCCGATGTCGAGCCCCGTGTCGCCTTCGCCACCCTCGACTTCCCCGCCACCACCGCCGACAAGCACCAGGTCGTCAATGTCAGCCAGCAGGTCATAATTACCGACATGGAGGCCTTCACTAAGTTCAACATCTGGTTCACCAACAACGAGACGGTCAACATGGCCATCGAGGGCGAGACCAAGGCCCAGCCCCGCGGCCTCAGCCGCAAGTACAAGGTTGACTTCAAGAAGACGCTCGAGGTCAAGGCCCTCAACCTCTTCAAGGGCACCGAGGTCAATGCCAAGACGGCCAAGCTGTCCACCAAGCTTGATAAGGATGGCAAGAACTTTTACGGCCAGGCCGACATTCCCAACGCTTCTCACTTCACCCTGGACATTGTAAGTTTTTCACCCCTGACCGAGTTGGTGTTTCCCACTGTTACTCACATGTATCCGCTCCCCAGGGCAACGTCACCTTCACCAACTTCATCGACGGCGAGAAAATCGGCACCCTCTGGATCGACAACCTCCTGCTCAAGCCTGGCAGCAACATCGTCGACATCAGCGCCAAGATGGATCAGGCCCCTGTCCTCAAGGCCGCACAGTCCGACAAGTACTGCAAGACGGGCAAGGTCACCTTCAACCTACTCGGTGACACCGTTACCAACCGAGGCAATGACATTTCGTACTTCGCCGCCGCTCTCGGCAGTGCCAACCAGACCGTTGAAATTGACATCGCCACCATTCTCATCAACAACATCCACTTTGATCCCAGGTGCACCAAGGGCAAGAAGGATGCTTAAGCCTTTGTCGGTAAACGCGTGTTTGAATAGCGATCTCTGGTGGTGATTTTGTTTTTGGTCCAGGGAAGAGGGGTTTATCTGAGTTGGATGTGAAGGAATCTCCATGTCAGATTTATTGGGGGGAAAGGCCCCGTGGCAGCGCGCGCTTTGGTTCATGATACCTCGAATGTGCAGTTCATAGTTTGGCCTCTGGTCACAAATTAATGATGCTTCAAGCATTCACAAGCTTCTTTTTCGCAATGGGTATCATTTTTCGTAATATGTCCACTCAGCTGGCACAGTATGCGTACTCCGTAGTCTGGGGTTGTTTTTAGACCACTTTCAGTCCCAACCGCCCTTGCGCTTCTCGCCTCGACTTAGCCCTCCGGCTGTCGAGGTGCTGGCTCCGGCAGGTGTCGTCGCCGGGACGAAATCGGCGGCGCTCCTCCCTCCGCTAGCCCTCTCGGCCTCCCTCTCCTTCTCAGCCTTCTCCCGGCTCTTCCTCAGGCGACTCATGAAGGCCGAGTCTGGGATGCCCTTGGGGTCCCACAGGTCAGCCGGCAGTGTCGTCTCGTACTGGCTCCTCTCGTCGATGCCCACGAACGCCATCAGCTTGTCCATGAGGCCCGGGTTGCGCAGCGACGCCGAGTTCTCTAGCTTGGCGTTGAAGTGGACACCCTTCTTCTTGAGCTCGAGGAACTGCTCGAACTTCTTGCTCGTGCCGGGCGGCGGTGACCCCGGCGGCGAGGGCGGGATGTCCAGGTTGGGCACCGAGGGGAGGGTTAGGTCGTGTATTATGGCCCGGTTGGCCGTGTACGGCGACCCTGGGATCTGGCTCGTGTCTATGGTGGCGGGAGTGGCGGTAGCATGTGAGTCCTCGGGAGGTGGGAGGGATGGTCCCACGGGGACGGCGCGCTGTGGGAGGGGGCCAACGACGGGCTTTTCATCCTGCGGTTGCGGTTGGGGTGCTTTAGGACCTTTTTGTTCCTCCTGAGGTCCTTGATAATCCCGTGAGCTTCATGGAAAGAGAGAGAGGCTTTGTAGGGCAAACAAATTACCTTTCTCATCAACGGCCTTTCTCACCTCGGACTCTGGCGGCTGCTCGGGCTTGGGCTGTACCTGATGTCTCACTAGTCAGTAAATACAGAAATAACTCGCTTAAACCTTACTCACCTGGAGCTTCTGCTGTGTCTCTACCTCATCGTCCTCGTCGCTGCTCGCATATCCAACCAGCCCGGCCATCGCGATAGGTTCCCACGTGTTGTTAGAGTGAAAGACGAGGTAAGGCGATGAGATCCGATTCGGACTAGCGTGGTCCTATGATAATTCGCGGCAAAACTCCGGCGGTGTGAAGCCATGACATCTTCAATTCCAAGGCTCCAAGGTTCTAAGGCATCAGTCTGTCCATCATCACCAATCGTGCTGCAACATCTTTCACGTCACCGATAGAAGGCGCACAGACACCTCTTTGGCGCGACCTCTGTTGGAAAACAGCTCAGCACTGGGATCGCTGCTCTGCGCGGCCTCGTGGCGGCGGCCCTCTTCTCTGGCGTAAGAGAAGACCGAAGAAAAAGTACTACTCACCAACCGTAGCGTCTTGCTGAGCTGCGAGACCAACGAAACATGGCTCGGCCAAGAGACTCGCGCTCACCAAGTCCTGCAGGCAGCTACCACAGCTCACGGCGCCACCGCAAAGATGACGAGCGGCGCGATAGGGATCCCCGCCGGCGCTCGCGCTCGCGTAGCCCTGATGTGAGAAGACGCCACCGAGGGCGCTCGCCCTCCACCTCTGGACTCTATTCTGACGACGTTATTCGTGAGCAGCCGCGATACCGAGACAGGGACAGAGACCGTGGCGGCGGCCGCGACCGCGACCGCAGGAGGGATCGCTCGATAGACAGGCGCGACGACGACCACTACCGCGGCGGCCGGCGCGACTACAGAGACAGGGACCGCCGGAGATCCAGAGACCGCTACGGGGATAGGCCGCGTTCCCCCGACCGCAGGCGCAACAGGAGCCGCGACGACGACAGAGGCTACCGCAGGCGGGACGCCTCTCGCGACAGGGTACGTGGAGGCCGCGAGGGCACCGCCGACTCCCAGGGCCGGGGCAGCAGACGCGATGATCCAGGTCACGGGAGGACACCTGTTGGGGAGAATGGGAGGGCCGATGGTAACGAGGTACGTCTCCGCCAGCGCCCCGACACCAGCAACACATCTCACAATGCCTCACAGGCCCAGAAACCGACCGCCAGCGAGGCCAAATCCGATGCCGACAAGAAGGCCGAGCGCCTGGCGAAGCTAGAGGCGTGGAAAAAGAAGAAGGAGAGTGCGTCGCAGCAGCAAAAAGAGGTCAACCCCAGCCAGACGAGGAACCTCTTGGCTGAGATGGACAAGAAGGCTGCTGGTGGCTCGCCGGCCCCCGTCGCTGCCACACCACAGATCTCTGCGGCCGCCTCGCCCAAGGACAGCTCAGGCCATGCGTCACCCAGGACCCCATCAACTCCTTACGTGGGCAAGTTTGACCCAAAAGCGATCGCTAAGAAGTCTGCTGCCGCACGCTCCCACGATGCTTCTCAGTCGGTGTTGGGATCCGTCGACGTCCAGCCGCAGAAGCTCTCGGCCCCCGTGAAGCAGGTCACAACTGGTGAGTTCTGGCCCTTATCCGTGTGTACCATGGATGCCGCTCACACTCATCTCGAAGCATCCGCTCTGCCGGCGAATCGTACGAAAACTAGTGCTTTTGGCTTCGGAAAGTCACACGCCGACGACAAGCTGCCCAGCAAGCGAAAGCTAGATCTCGACGAAGAGGAGACGACAAAGCGGAAGCTTACCAAGCTACCGGCCCTCCCTGTGGAGACGGACGATACGCCCTATGCTGATCAAGACGATGACGACGAGTCCGACGGCGACAACTTTGCTGAGAATGAAGAAGAAGCTGCCGCCGCTGCTCGTGCCGCCCACGAAAAGAGGTTACAGGCAGAGAACCACACAGAAGATAAGATGGACACGGCAGAGGACACCGAGGCAAAAGCAGCTGATGCTCAGACCAACGGGGACGCGGCAGTGAATGGGAAACCGGCAGAGAGCGCGCCGGTAGAGCAGATGGAGGTTGACGAGGAGGACGATGTGGACCCCCTGGATGCCTTCATGGCCGACCTCAAGCAGACAGAGACCAAGAAGCCTGCTAAGCCGACCAAGCAGGCTCAAGAGCCGGAGGCATACTTCAGTGAGGATGAGTTTGGCTTCGAGGCAGAGGAAGATGGCAACGCCAACAAGGACCTGCTCGCCATAACCAACAAGCGCAAGAAGAAGGACATACCCTCGGTCGACTACAGCAAAATCGACATCCAGCCTATTCGGAAGAACTTCTGGGTTGAGCCGGCAGAACTCAGCGCCCTATCGGAGGCTGATGTCATGGACCTGCGACTCGAGCTTGATGGAATCAAGGTCAATGGCAAGGACGTGCCCAAGCCTGTCCAGAAGTGGGCTCAATGTGGCCTCACTCGCCAGACTCTAGACGTTATCAGCGACTTGGGGTACGAAAAACCAACCCCTATCCAGATGCAGGCACTTCCAGCCCTCATGTCAGGCAGAGATGTCATTGGCGTGGCCAAAACGGGGTCCGGAAAGACGGTGGCGTTTCTGCTTCCCATGTTCCGGCACATCAAGGACCAGCCGCCCATCAAGGACACTGATGGGCCGATAGGCTTAATCATGACGCCGACTCGGGAGCTGGCTACGCAAATCCACAGAGACTGCAAACCTTTCCTGAAGAAGATGGGACTCCGTGCAGTCTGTGCCTACGGTGGTGCTCCGATCCGAGAGCAGATTGCAGAGCTTAAGCGGGGAGCAGAAATCATTGTTTGCACGCCGGGCCGTATGATTGATCTCCTAGCAGCCAACCAGGGACGCGTCACCAACCTCAGGAGAGTCACCTATGTGGTCCTAGACGAAGCTGACCGAATGTTCGACATGGGTTTCGAGCCTCAGGTGATGAAGATCTTTGCCAACATGCGACCCGACAAGCAGACTATCCTCTTCTCGGCCACTATGCCTCGCATTGTCGACTCGTTGACCAAGAAGGTCCTCAAGAGCCCAATTGAGATTACTGTAGGGGGGCGTAGTGTGGTAGCCAAGGAGATTGAGCAGATTGTCGAGGTCCGCGAGGAGTCGACTAAGTTCTTGCGCATCCTGGAGCTCCTGGGCGAACTATATGATAGGGACGAGGATGCTCGGACGTTGATCTTTGTGGAGCGGCAAGAGAAGGCGGACGATCTGCTCAAGGAGCTCATGATGAAGGGTTACCCTTGCATGTCGATTCACGGAGGCAAGGACCAGGTCGATCGTGACTCGACCATCTCGGACTTCAAGAAGGGTGTGGTACCGATCTTGATTGCCACGTCGGTTGCGGCGCGAGGTCTGGACGTCAAGCAGCTGAAGCTCGTCGTCAACTACGACGCCCCCAACCATCTGGAAGACTACGTCCACCGCGCGGGCCGGACTGGCCGTGCAGGTAACACGGGTGTGGCCGTTACATTTGTCACGCCTGAGCAGGAGAACTGTGCGCCAGGCATTGCCAAGGCACTGGAGCAGAGTGGGCAGCCCGTGCCTGATGACCTCAACGAGATGAGGAAGGCCCACAGGGAGAAGGTCAAGTCGGGTAAGGCCAAGGACACTTCCGGTTTCGGTGGCAAGGGTCTGGACAGATTGGACCAGGAACGCGAGGCTGCACGTATGCGTGAGCGCAAGACTCACAAGGCCGAGGGCGAAGAGGAGGAGGAGAAGGACGAGAAGAAAGAGAAGGATGATGACAGCAAGATGGAGAAGGCTCTCAGTGCCATTAGGTCTGCAGCGTCAGGTGTTCTGGCCAGGGAGAAGAGCGAAGGTAGGGAAACGAAACCTGCGGGCCAGGCTGGTGGCGATGCCGCCACAACACAGGTGGAAAAGGGCAAAGACCCTCTGGACAAGGTCAGCTCGGCCGTCAGCGCCATCAACAGCCGTCTTGGAAAGGCGGGCCAGCTGCGCGCCGGCCAGCCCATCGACAACAAGGGCCCCGATGCTGGCGCATTCCATGCCACGCTGGAGATCAACGACTTCCCGCAGAAGGCAAGATGGGCCGTCACGAACCGCACCAATGTGGCTAAGATCCTCGAGGCTACCGGTACTTCCATCACCACCAAAGGCAACTTCTATCCTCCTGGCAAGGAAGTTCCTCCGAATGGGGAGCCCAAGCTGTACATTCTCATTGAGGGTGACACGGAGGTGGTGGTGAGCTCGGCCCTGACCGAACTGACGAGACTGCTGAGAGAGGGAACCATCGCGGCGGCGGACGCGGACAGCCGCGCCCCGGCGAGTGGGCGGTATACCGTCACTTAATAAGCTCCCCGGTCATTTCTCTTCTTTCTTGTGTATTCTGGCCACTTCACTAAGCCACATAGTTTCTACGGGCGGCGTTATATGCGTGTTTGCTTAGGCCGGTCGGGGGAGCAGCGCTGTATCATCAAACATCAGACATCAAACACGGCAGACAGCTTGATGGAATAAAAGAAGAGAATATTCTTGAATAAAGTAATCGTGGAGAGTGCAGCTACTCGGGCTTTAGATCTTTTTGGGCCGTAGTCTTCACAACCATATTATGTTTTAAAAATTGCCGTAACAAGCATTATACGGAGTACTAGTGGTATAATATGTAAATGGATGGTATCGCAGCTACATATTTAGTAAGGATAACAACGCCGTAGTGGCGTCACCATGAAAAGAACCGGTACGCTGATAATCCCATGGCAATAGTATTTGATAGGGCCTGCAGCCCGAACAGTAGATGTACTCGTAATCAATCGCTGGCCATAAAACCGTGCCCTACAACTCCATACCGGTGGATAAAAAACACTCGGCTAACTGTGCGTCAACGCTTCAGAAGAAAAGAAGAAGCAAATGCCTCGCTGGCATGGCATCCCGCAGCCTCGTCAATCCCAGTTCCGTGCCCTGGCAGCATCCTCGGCTTCTCGGTGCTGTAGCTCCTGCCGGCTTGCATCCTTAAGTGTATCACTTCTCGTTTGCTTCTTTTGAGCCGTGAGCTGGGACTGGAGCTTGCCGGCTGGTTTTCTCGACGCCGCACGAGCCTGGTCCGAACACCCATCAGTCAGCAAGCGTCCTCCTCAGCCCTCAGACACCGGTCAGGAGATTCCTTACCTCGGCCGCCTCGGCCGCCCGCCTCCGCGCCTCGTCCGGCGGTGCTGCTCCTCCTCCTGCTGGTCCCTTGTCCCCCTGGCTTCCAGTCCCGCTGCCTCCTAGAGTCCTTCCTGGACCGCTGACAGTGGCCCTCTTGGGAACGGGGGCGGATTGGGGCCCCGCGGGGGGGGCGGAGCCGACTGTGCGGCCGGGGGAGGAGAAGGGATCGGATTCGGCCTTGCCGCAAATGTTGCCCATGGCGAAAGCGAGGAGAGTCGGGAGCGATGGCAGGGGGAAAGGGGGGGCTAGTGCATCAAAGATTCCAGTTGGTGGAGTGATCTATCAGCTAGAAGACTACGGGTAGAGCGGTCGCGAAGGATGAGAGTGTCGCCTGGAAGAAAACAATGGAGGGGCTTCTTTCTCATTGCGCGCATGCGACCACGGCAAGCGCATGGGCGATAGTGTACAGTTCGGGTTCGGACATTGAGCACTGTATTATTACGCGGCCTGCCCCGGGTCGTACAGTGTGAGCGATGACGACACCTTCCAATTTGGAGCTCCCAACCTGTCGTCACGTTTATGTGCGAGTCCCTCGCCCAACCTTCTTTCTCTTCCACAGCCTTTTGCAATACTCTATGGTCCCTTGCAGCCCGCTGTCCACTACAGTAGTGCTAGTAGCGCTAACTCCTAGTGGTGGGAGCAGATCCTGGCCTCATGTCTTAGCCACTACGGAGTAGTTGATACTGATACGGATAGCTACCCCAACCGCAAGCACCGTTTAGCTGTACTCCGTACTAAAACTATCATCAATATTGTTACCGAAGGTAGGTAATACTACGAATGTACCCGCTATTGGGTCAAGTCTATATTTGACCAATAGCATCGAAACTACAGCCCACGAGTTGAGGTTGATGCGCCATTCCATCTCGGCCCAACGCCGCTCCCAGTATCCTGGAGAAGCGGCCATGCCGCCATTTTACCCACGAGTAATACCAGTATATACTTTTCCAATGCAACAACACCTTCAATTGCTCCCATATGCCATAGTGAGCTTTTATACTAAATATATAAGGTGATTAATGTGTTTTCGACCTTCTCGGGCTGTCGGAGGCCCCTTGCGCTAGACCTGATTTCGACTTCCTGGTATCGTTCTTTTTATAACTCGGTTATCGTTTTGAATCAGCTTGGAGGGGTGCTTCTTGTACAAGTTATTGGAAGTCTTCCAGGTACAAGGATGGGTTCACCCGAAGACACGGGACTTGTGAAATCAAAAACTCTCGTTGAAATAGGTGTGCCACACTGACGCTCCTCTTTCTACCTACTCGCCATTGTCTTTTTCATCCGGGATCTTGGAAAAAAAAAAATTCACGAGAAAGACATAAACAATAAGTGTTTTCTAACAAAGTAAATAAGTCCCAACAAATGGCTCAATGGATCAAGGCTGTTTTCTCACACCCGCAAACTACCTCTGGGAGGTGCCTCAGTATAGGGTAAGGGGAAAGTGGCAAGGCTGACCAGGTACCATCTAAGGTGAGCGCTCGTACGAGGCCTCGAGGCCTCTACTGTCTGTCCATCAAGGTTCTCATGGCTGAGGAAACCCCACCCCACCTGTTTTTTTCCTGCGCGCAGGAGGTACCCCCGCGCCCGATTTAGCAGCAATGGTACTTGAGCCGGACCACCCGTCGAAACAACCTCCACACAACAAAGCATATTGGGTGCTGCCGTCAACATCGTTTGCGAGGCCACGGGTTCACACATCCCGGGAGCGATAATAGTTCAGCATCCCTCGACTTTCTCCGGCTACCATATTCCCACCTACCTTACGCCCCAAGCTCCTTTCCCTGCCATCGCGACTCCCAGCCTCGAGCCTGTGGCTTCTACCATTCACCATCTTCCAACCGTTAGACAGGCGTTCATTGATCTCCCGAGTCCTTCGAGTTGTCCGCCACCCTACCACATGTTCTTCTCCAAATTCAGCTTGCCCCTCAACCCGCCGACCACCAGCATTAACGTTGCTTGTATCGATGTCTCCGGACTGTGTAGCGCGGCCGTCAGCCGCTGCCAACCTACTTTATGTGGACGACGACAACCTTTCATATGACACCTCATGGGATCTGTTTTCAGATCCCAGAGATGGCTTCACCCTACCCAACAGCAATTGCTTCATGGACCCCGGATCATCCATGTACCTGACCGACGATCTCCGTGACCATAATTCCCACGTCCCACCCCTCTCTGTCACCTCCCGCCCGCTCTCGGCTTCGGCCTTTCCGCTACCATCTGGCACGACGATGGCCCAAGACCGAACGAACTCGCCTCTCGAGCTTACAAAGGACCGAATCCCGTCTCGAACCCGACGCCGACAAGAAGATGGTGGGAGACCTACCAAGCGATCGAAGTTCACGAGCATGGCGGCGACTGGGATGATGCCAGAGAACGAGCCACATCTAGACATTAGCTGGTCCCAAGCGCTTAGAGATGGCGATCAGGACGACGACGATGATGATGGAAGCTCGACCTGCTCCTCCTGCCCAGACAGCTGCCCTAGCCACTGTGGGGAAACCGGTCAGGGCAGTATATGCTGCGATGCCGACAACTGCGAAGCGCAGGCTTCCGAGGTCCTGTGCGTTGACGCGGGCTGTGAAGGCGCCGTAAATCCTTGCACGGACGCCAAATGCCTGGGCGATGCCTTTTCTATGCCCTTGGATGATATCGGGGTCCCATCTTGCATCGGAGAGGAGGTGGTGGCAGCGGCGACGCTCACATCGATTGGCGAGGTAGGGGAGACGGGCTCTACAAGTTCGTTCCCCAATATCAGCCACTTTCTCTACTTTGGGGGGGATTTCACCCTCGACGCGAATCCACAGCTCTCGGATCAAAACGACCAACAAACACACGAGATGGACTTTAGGTCTATGCACCCAGTCGATGACAGGGAGTTCGGCATGATGAATCCTGCAAGCAATGCTTCAGGAGATAGGATACCGTATAATATGCCGTGTATTACGCCTCAATCTGCGGAATATGTCAACCACATCACTCAGTATCACGTTTCCGCAGAGAACCACATACGGCCCTGTGTCGCAGACAACCCGGCCTTCGTGGGGACTAAGTGTCCACTACCAAACGTGGATTACAATCAGATCGATCTTGGGAGTCTCGTTACCTGGAACCACAGTATTCAGTGTGGCTATTCATTCCAGGACGCAGACGCATTCGCCTCCCATCTCAAGACGCAGCACAAATCGCTACTTTCTAACATGTCCACTCTCAGCTCCAATTTCCCTTATGCCAGCTGGAATCAGTTTCACCAATCCAACCTCTCCAACCACAACAATCACCAAGCATTACTCGATACCGACCAAGGAAACTATAACTTTCAAATCCCCAGCTTTCAAGACTCCAGCCCTAGTATCAGCAGCGGGTCACTGCAGCGGATAACTTCTTCGGGTTCTCCGGGTTCATCCGTGATGACCACGCCTATGCCAACGCCGGAATCACTTTCTACTTTTTCTGTCGAGAAGCCTTCTTCTTCTTCTTCTTCCGTCTGTGTCTCTAATCAGTCTTTCGATGCTCCCCATTCTTCGGCCAGCGCACCTCGTCAAGAGCAATCCTTTGAGCAACGAAGCACGACTCCGGGTAACCTACGCGAGAGTCAATCACTCGGACCCCAAAACGTTTATCAATGCTTCTGGAGAGATGCCGAAACGGGGGAGCCTTGCCACGAAAACTTCGATAATAGTGACCAACTAGACGCACATTGCAGGGAACAGCATACCAAGCCCCTGGAGGGCCGTCAAGGTGGATTTCGGTGCATGTGGCAATCCTGCAAGAGAGGGGCTGAGTGCTTCCAGACGAAAGCTAAACTCAATCGCCATCTACAGACACATACAGGATGTACGTGGAGCAACACCCTCACATTCCCATACCATGCTGACTCCTTCTTGACAGTCAAACCTATGAAGTGTCATATATGTGGGCTCAGGCTGTCAGCTAAGCAGGCTCTGGATCAACACATCAGGACTCACACGAACGAAAAACCTTACGTGTGCCAGTACGGGTGTGGAAGGACCTTTAAGCAACACAGCGCGCTCAGTAAGCCAGCCCCCCTCCAACATATAAGCCTCGATGAGAAGGGTCATTAACCTTGGACAGCAATGCACCACCGCACTCACACCAAGGAAAAGCCCCTCAAGTGTGAAACTTGTGGCGCTGTCTTTACCGAGTCTTCGAATCTGAGCAAGCATCGGCGAACACATGAGGTCAAGGGAATGTACAAATGCGAGCTTTGTGATAAAGACTTTCATCGACTTGACCAACTACGCCGTCATGTGGCGTCGAGCCACAAGGACCGGCCTGAGGATGGCAATCGTGCCATTGAAAGGGCCAAATCGTGGAACGTGAAGGGCCAAAATGGCAACCGCCCTCCTACAATGACCACGTCTGCGTCCCATGCCCCGGCAATTGGCTCATTTCAGTTTGGCAGTGAGGGGAAGTCGTCTGGTGTCTCTATAAAGGACATAAAAACAGAGAGATGAAGCCTCTAATTTGGGCTTGGCGTTACTTGAGTTTTACACATGCATCATGAGCAAGTCGCAACCTGGATTTGGAATCATAGCGATGGAAGATGTTAGTTGGGAGGGACAAGGAAGGGGGTCAGGTTAATATGTTCATAGTAGTACCTAGGGAGAGCACATATCAGCAGTACCTTACGGGGACTGCCACTGGCTGCCACGATACCAGCTCATACAGGCAGGCTGTTTTGTACATTCTTACATGGCTTATTACGTGCTCACATTAGCACTTAGTTGTAGTAGCAACAACCTATGTTTGGAGCTGGGGTCTTCTCGGCGGGAAAAAAACCCTCTTGTCCCCATCTTCGAGCTATGTTATTCTTCCGTAGCTTGTGGTCGAATCATCGTGTCTACAATGGCTAATTGCCCTACAACCCTGGCCCAACCTGTGGTCCGTGTTCACCGTGATGCAGGCGTATCTCTTGAGAGAAGGCACACCGTGTCCATGATCATGACCTCATTTGTTTTCTTTTTTTGGGGGGGCTGCCAAACCTAGCACGCCTACCGTGGACAACCCGTCCCAGCCAGAGGCCCAAACCGGGAAATAAGTACAAGTCAGACCGAGATTCCCATGAGCCATGCGATGCCAAGTTTCAATGTCTTTTTGCCTCGAAGAAAAAGCACGCCACGCCTCCAGTCCCCGCATCCCCTTTACCCAGTGGTCCATCCGTCACTCCAAGAACTGCAAAAGGTATATTTAGGCAGCCTGGATCGTCAAACCTGCGTCAGCACTCTTGTTCTCCGAAGAGCGGTGGGGGGTAGGGAATGGGGGGAGAAAAGGATGCACGTACCTTGACGGCGAACTTGCGTTGAGGGAAATGCGTGTTGCGCTTCTTGGTCTTCTCCAGCACGCGGGCCTTGTCCTCGGGTGATAGCCGGCGGCGGATGGCGCGGGTCTGCTTGGGGCGGAGGTCGAGAGGAGCGTACTTCTTGTTCTTGTAGAACAGACGCAGCTGCGATCTTTGCTTGGCGTTGATGACGGTCAGGACACGGGCGATGGACTTCCTCAGGTCGTGGCTATTAAGGTTTCCCAGGTCAGCATTTCGCGCCATCAAGTCTCCCCCCCCCAAAACAGTACGCAGGGACGGCAACTCACATCTTGTTCAGCTTGGAGCCGGAAGAGGCGACCTGCTGAATGCGGAGCTGGCCGAGCTCAGTCTTCAGCTCACCGAGCTGCTTCATGAGATCATCCTTGGACTTGTCCCACAGCTGGACCGACTTGACCTTGCCCGACGACTATGACGACCTGTCAGCAATTCTGCTCCTCCCAACATCTTTGTGTGTGTGTGCGAGTATGATTCCAATGTCGATGAGACAGAAAGATGGCAATCGAAGGGCAATCGGTGCGGGTGATGGTCGCGAGCGAGGAAGAGAAAAAAAATTCGACTTCGGGTCTCGAGGGGCATATCTCTTCCGGGTGTGTGAAGTTCGGTCGGGGCCAGCCCCCCCGTTCGCCGCAAAGCAAATGCCAATTCTGTGCCCAAAAGGAGGTAAACAGCGAGGGGGATGCACTCACCATCTTGAATACCTTCGATGGGGGGTTGCGAAGTGTGTCGGCGTGGGTATGGTGTGGCAGAGAGTAGATCGTGACCGTCTGTTCGGCGCGATGGAGTCCAGTCTCGAGATTTTGGTTGAGGTTTGCCGGGAGGAGGGTGCAAAAGTTGCCCTAGGGTTTGGTCGTGTGTGCAGGCGCCTTTGGTGTGGGAATTTGCGAGCTTTGGGCAATTTTGATTGGCTTGTGGGAGTCCGGCTCCCAACTAAAGAGACATATCACGTGAATGAAGGCATGGGTCCACCTTTCAACTTTGTTCCCGGGCGGTGAGGGATTCTGCCACCCTGGCTTGGATGTGGCTTAGCGCCAAGTCGTTCGCTTTGGCTGACTGGCACCTCGGCCTTGGATCCCGGGGTTGGTCGGACAGTCCTCAACAACGTCAGAGCTGGCATCGATCTCAAGCACGACACCCGCAACCATGTCTGCGCCATCTGGAAACGCGGGCTGGACCCAACTGCGGCAGCAGGCGCGGAATCTGGAGACCCAGGTAAGTTGGGGAGCCTTTCCCCCCTGGCAATAGGGGCATCATGGGGTTAACAAGTAGGTTGCCAGACCCAAAGCTTGTTCCATACATATTCGCAATTCTCCAGCGCATCGAATATCCCACCGAAACCTTCGCAAGAGGAGCGCGACGCCGAATCCAAGATTGAGGATCTCTTGGAGAAGGTCGGTACCTTGATAGTCAGGAGTGGAGATCGCCTGTGCTAACTATCCACCCAGCGGGAATCCACCATCACACAACTCGCTCGGCTGCTCGACTCGGACGCAGCCCTGACATCCTCTGCCGTCAAGCAGAACAACCTGTCCCTCCTGCGCGAGAACCTGTCGAACCACCGCCGCGACCTGAAGCGTCTTCGCTCCAACCTGAAGGAGGCGCGGGACCGCTCGAACCTCCTGGGCAGCGTCCGGGATGACATCAAGGAATACCGCGCCAACAACCCCGAGGCCGCCGAGGCGGAGTACATGGCCGACGAGGGCACGCACATTGACCGGAGCCACGAGATGACGGACAACATCATCAGCCAGGCATACGCCATCCACGACAACTTCCTGACGCAGGGCGAGACCATGGCCAGCATCAACCGGAGGATCAACCTGGCGGCGAGCAAGGTCCCGGGGATCAACGCCCTGATGGGGAGAATATCGGCCAAGAAGAGGAGGGACGGCGTCATTATGGGTTCGTTTATCGCCTTCTGCTTCATTCTATTCTTCTTCTTGTCATGACTGCCGAGCACAATGGCGGGGCCATTCTTGGCGCACACATGCATGGGCGAGGGCGTTCAGGGGTATCAGCGTATCTATAATTGTTGTTACATGTAATATGGGAGGACTATGGGTATCCCGAGACTTTAGATGCTTGTTCTATGAAACCACAAACAGAAAATTTATACCCCCTTTATGGCTGAAGTTGCTTCTTCCCCGGGTGCTGTTCTCGCGCGGTGGCCGGCAGGGTGGCCTCCTTTCGGATCTCCTCGGCCAGCCGGGCCACGCCCCTGTTGAGGCCCTCGAGCTCGTCAGGGTGGCTTGGTCCGCTGCCCGCCCAGCGTATCCGGCAGTGGTGGTCGACGAGGAATGTGTATCCGACCTTGCTGTTGAGCAGGCCGATGGACTCGCGGATCTCGTCCGTCAGGCCCCGCCGGACGAGGAAGTACTTGTCCCAGTCCCTCTCGGGGAACTTCCTCCTCAGCGAGCCCATGAACATGCGGACGAGCCACGCCTTGGCCGCGTTGTCCTCGTAGTTGATGTAGACCATCTGGGCGACGTCGCTGTTCTGGGCGACAACCTCGTGCAGCTCCGGGTTGGCCTTTTGGGAGATGAAGGTCTGGATCTGGCCCTCGGCCCAGTGGCTGTTGAAGAAGGTGACGACCGAGGCCTTGCCCGTGAGCAGCGGTGTCGTGTCGCGGGGCTCCTTGGCGCCCTTGACGAGCGTCTCGCCGTGGAAGTTGGGGAAGAAGAGGGACAGGTCGGCCTTGAAGGGGCGGGGCGGGGCGATGAAGGACTTGCCCGAGTGGTACTTGAGGTTGCCCCAGTCGCGGAAGTAGGGCTTGGCCATTTGGGCGGTCCTGTATCGGGGTGGCACCTCCCTGTCAGTCTACCTGTGTACTACCACATCGATGGTCTTGCTCAGCAGACCGGGGGCGTCCTTACAGCTCCTTGCGCCGCGCAAGATGCTTGTCATAGTCGACAAAGTCCTCGCGGCGCTGGCGGATGGTGCGGCTGTCGATGCCCGTGTTCTCGCCGGCGCGGGGCGGATCCGGCATGCCGATGGGGCGGGGCAGCGGCTTGGGGACGAACTCGCCGTCGGTGCGCTTGCCGTAGCCGCGGGGGGCCTCAATCGGGGCGCCCTTGACCTTGCTCTGAGGATCGAGGGACGCGCCGGTCGCTGGCTTTGCTGGCTTGGCCGGGCGGAGAGACGAGGCGGAGAAGTCGCGGCGCCATCGGCAGAGCAGGCACGTCAGCGGGCGCCTCGAGACGCTTCCCAGGGCCCGCCCGAGGCTGCTGCGTGTCGATATGGCCGTGTTCATGGTCGTGGGCGGCGGGTCGGAGTCGCGTCTGCCTGGGGGGGTTTTTCGGTTGAACCGACGTCGTCTCAAATTTCTACGCGATCCCACGGAGTCGGGACGGAGGATCGGCCGGGGTATACCCTCAGCAGTTTAGCGCGCAGCCCCCAGGGGCGCCTGGTGGTTTTTTGGCGGGGGTGAACAGCGAACGGTGAACAGTGGACGTGGAGCACTGGAGCACCGGAGCACTGCAGCACTGGATCCGGTCTGGAGCTGCACCAGCTTATCGCACTGGGCTTCGGCTAGACGCGGGGGATTGGGAGCTTGGACGCCAATGCCGACATAAGCCATCGCCCTTCGGCTTAACAAGCATCCCATTTACCTTTCTCCTCTTCGCCTGGTGCTTGGTCTTATTCTGGGGGTCCCGGGGCCAGACAATTGTTCTCCTGCAATCCCCCCATCACCTCATTCCCCGGCGCAATGTTTCTTCAGCGAGGCTCCCGAGTGCTCCAGCGACAATGGCAGACCTCCAAGGCCATGGGCCAGGTCATGGCTGGGAGAGGCCATGCCGCCAGCTGCCCCGCCAGGTGGTTTACGGAATCTCGGAGGCTGTGTGCTGTCAAGCCGGTAATCCTGGCGGATATTGGCGAGGGTACGGCCTTTTCCATTCTACGTAGACGAGTCGAGCGTTTCACTAACAGGCCACGGCAGGTATCGTCGAGTGTGAGGTGATCCAGTGGTTCGTCGAGCCCGGGGCCACGGTTGAAGAGTTCTCCCCGCTCTGCGAGGTCCAGAGCGACAAGGCGTCTGTCGAGATCACAAGCCGCTTCGCCGGGACTGTCAAGAAGCTGCACTACGAAGCTGGCGACATGGCCCGTGTGGGCAAGCCATTCATCGACATTGACATTGAAGGGGATGCGAAGCCTGTTGATATCGAGGCACTTACGGAAGAACCCGAGAAGGGCAGGGAAGAGCCCAAGGCGCCGGCGCCAGCACCAGAGCCAGCTCGGCCCACGCCTCCTCAAGAGTCCAAGCCCCAGCAAGGGACACCTGAGGTGAATGAGCAAGTCCCTACACCAGAGCCTAAGCCTAAGGGCAAGTGCGCGAGTTTGGCGACACCTGCTGTGCGGCACCTATCCAAGGAGCTCAAGATCGATATAATGGATATCGATGGGACTGGCAAGGATGGAAGGGTCCTTAAGGAGGACATCTACAAATTCGTCAAAGCACGAGACGCCAGTAAGGGTGCAACAGGCTCTCAGCCCACACCGCAGCCCACGGCAGCACCCCAAGACACATCCGTCCAGACGGAAACACCCGTGCCACTCTCCAGCATCCAACAGGGCATGTTCAAGTCCATGACACGGTCGCTGAACATCCCCCACTTCCTCTACACCGACGAGATCGACTTCTCGTCGCTCGTCGAGCTGCGCGGCCGCCTGAACCGCGTGCTGGCCAAGTCGCCCCCGCAGGAGGGCGTGGCCAAGCTGTCTTACCTGCCCTTCATCATCAAGGCCGTGTCGCTCGCGCTGTACCAGTTCCCCATCCTCAACGCGCGCGTCGACGTGGACCCGGCGACGGGCAAGCCGAGCATGGTGCACCGGTCGCAGCACAACATCGGCGTGGCCATGGACACGCCGCAGGGCCTGCTGGTGCCCGTGGTCCGCAACGTCGGGTCGCTCAACGTGCTGTCCATCGCGGCGGAGCTGACGCGGCTGCAGACGCTGGCCGTGCAGGGCAAGCTCACGCCGCGCGACCTGACGGGGGGCACCATCACCGTGTCCAACATCGGCAACATCGGCGGGACGTACCTCAGCCCCGTGATTGTTGAGCGCGAGGTGGCCATCCTGGGCATCGGGCGCATGCGCGACGTGCCGGCGTTTGACGAGCACGACAATGTCGTCAAGAAGCAGGTGACCAACTTTAGCTGGAGTGCGGACCACAGGGTGGTGGATGGGGCGACCATGGCGCGCGCGGCGGACGTGGTGCGCAGCTTGGTGGAGGAGCCGGATGTCATGGTCATGCATCTCAGGTAGCGCTATAGAAGACACGACAATAGAACACTTGGGGTCTCTGTATCAAAAGATCTGTGGTAATATTGTTGTGGCTGCCGCCTCTCCCGGATTTAGATGATATCTGAGCCTTGGCTGGCCGTATCCGCGCGTGTATGTACCTATATGTGCAATACAGGGAGTAGTCTAGTCTAGTATGCGCTTGGGATGGAGGGACGCTAGATCTGTATCATGTCGGTGCGTGCAGCAGGCCAATGTGCTTCTTGCGGGGTAGACAAGGGCCTCGCTAGACCGCATCTCCCGAGAGTCCCGTCTCCCGCGGTAGATGATTGAAGCCGCGCCGTCGTGCCGCGAATATCTTACAGAAGTTGCTCCATGCTGACCATGTACTACTCGTGTTTGTGCACAGGTCGCCTGGGGCCGTCATCGATGTCTCGTCCCATCGCTGTCGCAGTTCAAAAAAAGAAAAAGAAAAGAAGACCAGCAAAAAAAAGAACGCCTTGTCCTGACTCCTGCCCATAGGTCAATTCCAACCCACAAAACGCCCCGGCTAATTTTCATGCAATTCCTGACAGATCCGTCTGCTCTCGCAGCTGTCAGCTGTGGTCTTCGTCCTCGCCCATGGCCTGCAGGACTCGGCCCAGGGCATCCTCCTTGACTTGGTCGACGGACCGGCTGACGTCGATGCTGACCACATCGTGCTCATCGGGCCCAGGCCGCTCGAGGATGTTAAACTGGGAGTGGACCATGTTGGCGCCCATGTAGTGGCCCTTGCGGCGGGTGACGCGGTCGAGTAGCACCTCCTCGGGGGCGTCGAGGTAGATGAAGTGGATGAGCAGGCGGGGGTCGTAGTAGGCGGCCACCCGGATCACGTCGCGATACTTGCGCTTCAGCGCCGAGCACGTCAGCACGACGCCGTCGGCGCCCGACGCGATGCGCTTCATCGACTCGTCGCGCAGGGCTGTCAGCCAGTCCCAGCGGTCGGCGTCGGTGAGAGGGGTGCCGTTGCGCATCTTCTCGACGTTGGCGGCCGTGTGGTACTGGAGTGCGTGTTAGTGTGGAACCAGTCCCAAGTTGTGTAACATGGGGTCAGTAGTACCGAGTCGCCCTCGACATAGGGCATGTCGAGGGCCTTGGACAGGTGCTCAGCGATGGTCGTCTTTCCGCACCCCGCGGGCCCCGTTACCAGCCAGATGTGGTGGTGCTTGTATGTATGGGCGTTGCCGTTGGTGATGCCGTTGGTGATACCGTTGGTGATGCCTTTGGAGCTGGAAGCACCGACGCTGGTGGGCAGCGAGGCGGGCGCATCTTTCTGTCCCTTGGCGGCGGGCATTGGAGGATCGTAGGAGAGCATTTCGAAAATATTATGGAAGGGGGAGTAGACGAAGAGAAGAAAGAAAAGACCCAAGCGAAAGGGTGATTTTAGAGTTGCAGTCCGTCCGAGCGTCGCGAGAGTCGTGTGAGCAGTCGAAAACGATGACGCTACTGCATCCCGCGGGTCGTCACTGGCGTCACTGGCGTCACTTGGGCCACAGGCGGGAGAATGAGGCGGGATGGAAGGTCAGCTGCCACGGGGCAATTTCGTCAGAGGGACGGAAATGAGGGAGATTTATGGGAGATGGCAGGCGGGCAAGTGTGTTGCCGTGTTCAATCCACCGAGTTGCTGGATCATCGACGTAAGGCAAGGCAGGTACCATGTACGGACGTAGCAACGGGTGTAAGTGGGCAGGTACAGGTCTACGAGGTGCGCCTCTTAATATACTAGTACTTAAGTGCTGCTGATGTACGAGTATGTGTGGAAATGGACATTCAGACCCGGCTAAAGTCCAGCGCCCCCGACATTGACAATGCCATCCGATCAGGCCAAGTCAGATCTCCGTCACAATTTTCCTGCGCCCCATGGCATGGCGGCCGTGGGACTCGTGGGAGACCATCACACCGACCTGGGGGGAGCTGGCGGCTCCCAGCCAGTTCCCAGCCTGTTCCCAGCCAGTTCCCAGCCTGTTCCCAGCCAGTTCCCAGCCAGTTCTCAGAGGCTGTTTGCTGCCAGCCAACCAACCGGTACGAAGGTACGTACCTGGCAAACCGGGGGCGCCCAGGCGGCGGCGCCATGAGCCGTCCCACCCATATGCGGGGCGGTAAAATAGGTGAGTGGTGGGCTGCACACTGCTCCCCCAGGCTAGGCTGGCTAGCACGTCCTACAGTGGGTGTCGCAGGCTAACAGTCAGCCTGTGGGGCCCCCAAGGGCCCGACAAACGGCGTGGCCTCCCTGCGGCGCTTTGTGCCACCTGTGGGTGTCATGAGGGGCAGTGGAGGGCGGTGGAGGGCGGTGGAGGGCGGTGGACGGCCTGGAATCGCCGGCTGACCTGCACTGGAAAAGGCTGGAACTTGGGTCCTCGGGACGCTTTCCCTGGGATTCTCGTGGAAGCCATCTGGAAGACACCTGGAAACCGCCCGGCAGTCTCCTCGTGACTCCAGGGCCGGTGCGACGAGACAACTTGCCAGGCCGTCGCCGTCGCCCCCAGACTGCAGGACATCTCGTGTGATCTGTGATCGGCGTTATGACTTGCTGAAGTCCGGTCCCAGGCGCCCGGGACTTTGTCAATCCCACTTACGGATAGTATTAAGTTATTACCACTGCTTGCCCACTGGGGGCCGGCCCCCTCATCTCACACAAATGAATCTGACGCTGCCACAGATCCCAGACCAGGAATCTACGAATACGAGCATCCTTTCCCTCTTCTCACATTCTTCAGTCTGCCCTTATTGCTGGGCAATTCTGTGCAAGGTTCGCTGACTGTAGACTTCGTCCCTGCCTACGCGCCTACCAACGGCACGTCGCCTCGATGCTGATTATATTCTCTATGTCTCGGACGGGGCTCCCTCATCACTTCCTCAAATTCAGGCCTTCAGGCCTTCACAGCCCAAATGCGCACTCGTGACTTTCGCCTCCAGATGCCCAATGCGGAGTCTCCTGTAGGGGTTTGGTTGGAATTTCGAAATTCGGGGCGGACCTGCGGCAAGGGATCCCCGCAAATCCATCCCACCTGCGCGTGGGGGTCGAAATCATTCGGAGGCGCTTCGAAGTTTGGGGCTTGGGATGAAAAACTCGTCCACCACTGTTGTCCTGGCGCCAGGTTCGCCGGGACTGGCCATGGAAATATTTAAACTTGGTGATCCCGCTAATACGGCCTACTCGCCTCTGCGTTTTTAAACCCGATTTACTACGATTATACAAATAGCAATGCCCAATTTGGTTATAATTTTTCGGGGCCACCACCCTCTCGAGCCACGAAGGGCTCTGTTACTCCATTCCCTCGTCGGTAAAATTCTTGAATGCGAGTCGCGCACATATACCGAGGGGAATTAATCCCAGGGTTCGAGTTCTTGCCGTGCTCGGGACCTGTTGTGTCACATAGATGGCACGCAAAGTGCTGGTGAACACTGGACAGCGGCCAGCCGGGTGAAGTTCCGATATGGCCGGCCGGAGCCGGTCACCAGGCCCAGCGCTTCATCAGGCTGGAACACTCGCCGGGGAGATTCCCCGAAGACCCGCATGCACATGTGCTTGACAGCATGTACGTACGTACGTGCTCCGTACGTAGCTGCGTATTACTGTACTCGTACCACGCATACGACCAACGTAGACGACAGCCATGTTCCGTCCCATTTTCGTTGAAGAAATATGGGTTGCTCGATAACAAGCGCTGCTAACTAACTAATGAGCGCTCTTATTATTATTGCTATGGTACTGAGCACAGCCCTGCGGTCTCTTATTATAGCCGCAACATTCCCAGTCGGGAACTAATTGGTCGGCAAAATTTACGCCTATGAGAGTTCCTCGGTAATAGAATTAACTATTCAACAAAATGAGACGATAGGCCGGACCTTTAATAGGCCGGACTCAATATATATTTTATGTTGGTGGTGGATGCCTATATTCGTTGCTTTTGTAGTTCGAGGGCCCCCGGCCACCACGACCACCACGACCACCACGACCACCACGAGGGGAAAAACCGACCTCGCGAGAGCAGAGATTCTTTCATTTATGCATACAAGACGGGAATCAATTGCATCGATAATTGGTGCCCATATCATCATTCTTCATTGTCAATTGACGCGGTTGTTGTTCATCTTGCGCACTGACCTGTTGCTCCGTGAGCCGTGACCATCGGGTCTATCCGACCTTCCGGTTAGGATTATGGCCTACGACGACCTATGGTCTGCATCGACCATCTGTACCAGCGATATTTACCAAAACCTCAACACCCTTCTCGTTGTTGTTTTGGCGTTGTGGCGTTGATGGCCTCTGATCCTGCCTTTGCGCAGCAGTCCTAGTAGTCTCTTTGCCCCACCTACAAGCCCCAACAACGGCTGTACTGGTACGAGTAATATGTGTGCGCAGACCAGTCTCCCTCCAACTTAATAAATATGGGTAGGTCAGTATATATGGGTAGATAGCTAGGAAAAGGCGCTAAATTCGGGGTCTTTCAGACAAATATATATAAGGAGGTCACGGAATTAGTAGATTACCAGGGAATCATGTGTCAACAACCTGTATTTAGCTACCTACCTATCTTGCCATCGAGGTTGGGGGAGCAAGTCGCAGCTTTTCCATCAACAAGGTCCTACCTTTCGAATATCCCTCCTGCCTGACTAACACGTGTGATTTCGTCGTCGTGCCCTGAAATCTGCAGACATCAGTGTTGTGGCCGTACAACCCTCTACTACCTACTATTATAGTATAGATTACGCTGATGCTGTCAAATTAGAAATAGCGGTATGGGCCATTACGTGGGCACGAATGAATCAAGTTACGAGTGCGTTGTTATCAAGGCACTAGGGGAAAGATGGGCGATCAGTTGACAAAATACAAGACTTTAGTTTAGTAGTGATTTTACTATGGAAAAGAGCACCACTGTTGAGTTAATGGCACATCTACGCCCTCTGCCATTGGCCCAAAGAAGCCTGCTTACAATAAATCACGGATTGTATTGTATAGTAGTTTTGGCGTCTGCCTCTATAAGTAGGTACCTAATTCCAGTTTCTTGAGTACCTACTATATATACCATATGGCTATTCGTTCACCCTGCCATAGACATAAGCTCACATACTTACTTAGCTTCACCAACCCACACGCCTGACGGTCCTGCACCGTGGGTTTCATTATCAATTGCCTTTGTTCCATCTCTTTCCATCCTTTCCGCTGTATCGTGAGCGCTACAATATACCGCATGGCACAGAACAAGACAGAACAAGTCCTTCGACTACGCTCTACGAGCGCTGCAGCTGCTCTTCGCCATCGTTGTCATGGGAACAGACGGCTGCGGTACACCCAACCTACCTAACCCCGTTAACCTACGCTCGAGTACTAGCCCCGTAGCTTAGTTATCCATATATTTCATGGTTACGTTGAGCACGTTAACGACCCCGTCTATGGCGGCGATGCCGACCTCTATCACGGCGTCCCTGCTTCGTGGGGCTTTCTGATGTTCTGCGCCGGCTGGACGGTCTTGCTGTCGTCTTCCACCTCGTCGCCGGGCCTAGCTTCGTAAGCCACGCGCTGATGGGCTGTAATCGTATCGCCGTCGAGGCCGTTGCTGTCCTCTCGTGGCTCGCTAGGTTCATTGCCGTGGCTGTCAGCATTTCGACGGCCGATGCGTGCGCGTCAGGAAAAAGGTCATGCGCATCGCTCAAGGCGGCGACGGCCTTTGGCGCGTTCAAATGGCTGCTGTTTTCGGTTACTGCTGTGAACGTCATGCTCGTCTTCAAAGGGTCTCGTAAGCCAGAGACTTCTGATAGTACAGCTGCCTGACCGGCGCCACAGGATTCTGGTGGATATCAGGGGGCGGGTTTTCCATCGTCCATTGAGAAGAATTCTTGATAATGATTAATATTTGAATCGTGCATAAGCCCGTGATCCCACGTGTTCACCATCCCCGTCTCAGCATATGAACTGTAGGCATTGTACGGATAATACTATCAATCAGTCTTGGGCACAGGCAAACTCGGAATGGGGAGCGGGTGGCACAAACCGGGTGTGCTGGAGTGAAGGGTCGCTCCTACCGCTTCTGGGCTTAGTCGATCGGGACGAGGGCCGAGACAGGCACGCATGGAACTCGGACAACTTGGATGGCAAGGAGGGGCAGGTGCTACCTACCTACCCGTACAGGTACCTTAGTACCTCGAAGTGCTTATGGTGGTGGTCTGAGCCAATGCTGCACAACAGCCTGCCCATGCTCACGGGCACCCAAACCTCCCGCCGAGCTTCACTTGCGGTGCCATCTCTGCTTCGATATGGCTTCAGTCTCCCTCTTCCAATTTTCCGGCCTCCTTGACCTCTTGGCCCTCACACCCATTGCTCGATGGGCAGTCTCTAGCCTCCTGCACTCCGCCATCATGTGAACACGTGCGTTGGCCCTTTTGGGCATGTCAGCACAGGCCATCGGCACTCTCACTGGCCCAGACCTCGAGCCACTCGACCACTGCTGCGCCAAAAGTTCCCCGCTTGCGTTTAGCTTTTGGCGCCTGAAGCAAGCAAAAGGACAGCAACGTTTAGGTGGCATGAAGCTGTGAATGCAGTTGCCGTGGGTTGCCTGCATCTGACCCGACCTCATGTCTCCCCTCTCGCCGTCCTCTCTTCTCATCCGGAGACTGCCTCGCTCACTGCGCCTCGCATCCTTCGCCCATTCGACTCCCACGCGTCGCGCCCTTCCTCGCTGCCTCCATCCCGTCGCCACCCGCCATCATCAAAGATTTTCATCAACCATGAACTCACAGGAGCTCGTCCACTATCTGGCTGACGAGCCGCCAAGCGTCGTCAGGCTCGAGATTGAGAAGCACTTCGAGGCCCTCAACGACAAGCAGAAGCGCTATGCTCACTTCATCAGCAAGTACGTTTGGGTCTCAGCACTCACCCCTTTTACATCTAGGCCGCCCTGATATGAAATCCACTTGCGCCTCGCCCTTAAACGTTTAGACACTAACTAGCTTCCCCGCAGGGCCTCGTTTGCGGGCACGAGAATCGTCCTGCGCCAGCTCTCTCCAGAGTCTGAGCCTATCTATGACTTGATCCTGGCCCTGCACAAGAGCTGCAATGGCGACTGGAGCGCCCTCGGTAAGAAGGCCGGTATTGATGAGTCCGAGCTCACTCACTTCCTCGAGTACGCTGCCATGTTCCTCGGCAACACTGGCAACTACAAGAGTTTTGGTGACTCCAAGTTCATCCCCCGATGCACCCCCCAGAGCGTCGCTGCCCTTGCAGCCACATCCCCTGAGGCCACCAAGTTCTACGAGGCCACCAATGGTGCCATCTTCAGCGCCGACAACCCGGCCTCGCTGCATCTGGGCTTCCCGGATGACGGCCACATGACTACCTACTACCCTGACTCCCCGGATATCACCAAGGCCGAGATCGAGGGTGTCTCTGCTTGGATGGAGAAGAAGGGCCTGCTTCCCGAGAACACGCGCCTGCGTAAGACTAAGGACGGTAACTTTGAGATTCTCATTGCGTCCGCCGTCAGCCAGCCCCCGCCGGAGGGAGGAGACATTGGAAACGAGACCCAGTTCACCATCGAGGATGGCGCGCTTAAGGGAAAGACGATTAAGCTTGTGTACGGCGACTATGCCGCCGAGATGAAGGACATCACCGAGTACATCAAGCAGGCCGCTGCGAACGCGGACAACCAGACCCAGGAGAAGATGCACACCGCATACGCCAAGTCCTTCGAGACGGGCTCCCTCGAGGCCTTCAAGGACAGCCAGCGCTACTGGATCAAGGACAAGGGTCCCATGGTCGAGTGCAACATTGGCTTCATCGAGACGTACAGAGACCCCGCTGGCGTCCGTGGCGAGTGGGAGGGCTTCGCATCGAGTTTGTTTCCCATTTCCGTCGTGAAATCAGAACAGCCCGCTAACCCATATGATAGTGGTTAACCGTAAGCTTAGAGCTGCCAGGTCGGCTCCATCAGCATGCTAATTTTCTTTAGTCGAGCGCACGCGCGCATTTGGCGAGCTTGTTGAGTCCGCCCCCTCGCTCATCCCCCTTCTTCCCTGGGGCGAGGAATTCGAGAAGGACAAGTTCCTGTCTCCCGACTTCACTTCGCTCGAAGTCTTGACCTTCGGAGGCTCTGGCATTCCTGCTGGCATCAACATGTGAGCACCACATCGCACGATGTTTACCATTGTCGAGATAAACTAACCCCCCACGAGCCCCAACTACGATGACATTCGCCAGACTGAGGGCTTCAAGAACGTGTCGCTTGGCAACGTTCTCAGCGCCAAGGCCCCGAATGAGAAGATCCCTTTCATCCGGGAGGAGGATCTCGAGGTTTACCGCAAGTACCGTGACGCTTCTTTCGAAGTCCAAGTCGGCCTCCACGAGCTCACTGGTCACGGATGTGGCAAGCTCCTCCAGGAGACCTCGCCTGGAACCTTCAACTTTGACAAGTCCAATCCCCCTGTCAGCCCTGTGGATGGCAAGCCCATCTCAACGTGGTACAAGCCTGGCCAGACTTGGGGCTCCGTCTTTGGAAGCATCGCCGCCTCGTATGAGGAGTGCCGCGCAGAGCTTGTCGCCATGCACCTGAGCTGCGAGTTTCCCGTGCTTAAGATTTTTGGCTTCGGTGACGGTAGCCTGAACATGGACAGCGAGGCTGGTGATGTTCTCTATGCCTCGTACCTCTCCATGGCCCGTGCTGGTCTGGCTTCCCTGGAGATGTGGGATCCCAAGAGCCAGAAGTGGGGACAGGCTCACAGCCAAGCTCGCTTCTCTATCCTCAGGTGCTTCCTCGAGGCTGATGACGGGTTCTGCAAGCTGGACTACAAGGAGGATGACCTCTCAGACCTGACCATTAAGCTTGACCGGTCCAAGATTATGACGGCTGGTCGCGATGGTACGTAACACTGAGTCTCTGACTCTTGACTTCCTAGCTGTGGTGGATGCTAACAATACCTTTAGCCGTCGGCAAGTACCTCCAGAAGCTTCACATCTACAAGTCCACCGCCGATGTGGAGACAGGCACCAAGTTCTACGTCGACATGACGACGGTCGGCCTGGACTTCTGGGGCACCAAGGTCCGCGACATCGTCCTGAAGAACAAGCAGCCGCGTAAGGTCTTTGTCCAGGCCAACACCACCCTGGATGAGGTCTCGGGCAAGGTCTCGATCAAGCACTACGAGCCTTCCCTGGTGGGCATGGTGGAGAGCTGGGCGGATAGGAACCTGTAAGCTGTAAGATAATAGAGAAGAGAGACATAGTAGATGGCGACTATAATACATAGAGCATCATGTGTCGTTCCCATGGATGGTATTGGATTTATCGGGCTATTTAAGTGCCAGCATACATCTTGGGCGCGGATCGCTGACCATGGCCTGATAACCTGGAATGTGTTGTTGGGCGAATAGGGGGAGGCTCGACAAAGTGACTGATCTCTGCGGTTGACCGGAAAGCTGAAATCCGCCCGTCTCTGAAAAAGTCGGACGATCTGGTGCCACGGACAGCACCAGTAAAACACTGGCTGCTACGTCCATGTCACGGCGTGATTCACATCAACAGACATTGCTGGGAAAAAATCGTTGGCGTCGTGGCCTCTCGCCGGAAGCCGATAAATTGTTCATGATCGTTTTTGTTTTTTGACTGTAAAACCTGATTACAGACGCCAGAATATGACCGATGCCGTCGACTTCCAAATGCAATTGGCCAAACCAGCCCAGTTCGGAGACCCTTCCCGTTCTACAACACCTGTAGTCGTGCGCACCCGCGTTTCCGCCAACACTCGATTTCGCGAGTATTCCCTCCTAGTCCATCGCGCCCGCCGTCTACCACTTCATCGCGTGGGGCTTGTCGCCCTTCCGCAGGCTGAAGGAGCTGGCGAGGTAGCTGGGGAGGAACTCGACCTTCTTGATGTTGGCGATGAGGGGCTTGTCGATGGCCTTCTGGTCCGCGGCGCGGGTGCTGGTGACCTCCTTCTTCTGTAAATCATACGTGTCAGCAAAAAACAGACGCCCTAAGAAGTAAAAATAAAACTCCCGCGTTGGGATTGTGTGGGTGCGTGTGCGCATACCTCAACCTTCTCGCCCTGCTCAAAGAAAGCCTGCTCGCCAACCTGCTTCTTGGGCTTGTCGGCGGTGAAGTACTTGGGTTGAGAGACCTCCTCGACCTTCTTGGTGTCGAGGCCGGTGATGTCGACCTTGAGGGAGGTGGCGATGACGTAGCGGGAGTTGACCCTGCGCAGGGGAACGCCGTTGATCTTGAAGGGGCCGGTGACGAGGAGGACGCCCTGGTCGAGGGTCTTGAGGAGGACGACGCGCTTGCCGCGGAAGCGGCCGGCAACGAGGATCAGGACGGTGCCGGGCTGCAGGGACTGGCGAGGAGCCCAGGGGCGGAGGGCCTTGCGGACCTGTGTTGCGGCTTTGTTAGCGCGAACATGTTCACAGACTTGATGCCATTCTCTTGCTCATCCCCGAGGAGGGTCGATGGTTGCGTTGATCGTCGTCGTGGTGGTCGAACCGGGGAATTCGAGATATCTCGTCCAATGCCTCCCACTGGGGGGGCTTGGTCCTCGGGCCAAGAAGCCTCTTGTCCGCCACAACTTGCCGACAATCCCCAATGCGTTTCCTTCCAAGTTCCTCCATCGTTCTCCCAGGCGGCAAGCGAACCAATGCATCATGAGGCAATCACAACGGACTCACCTTCTTGGGCTGGGCGTCATCCTCGGCAGGGTACCACTTCTGGGCCTTCTCCGTGGAGGCGGGGACCTCCCGGGTCGACTTGCCGAAGGTCTTCTTCTGGATCTGGGCCGACATGTTGACTCTCTCGCGGGCGGTCGGGGGGTGTTGGATATGGTTGGAAGGGAAGGGTTGAGGTTGGTGATGCAGCACCCGAAAAGTATGGCGAATTGTTTGTGAACGCCGCTAACGAGTTTTGTGTGGGAGCAAAATGTGAACCCTCTGGCGCTAAGCCGTGTTGGGAATCGGTACGTATCCTGGATTCTGGCTCGCGACCGGAACATGGGGCTGAAAACACGTGATCGCATTCGGGTGGTCCAGGGCGGGTCCTGGCTCGCGATAAGATAAAAGCTTCCCGTCCAGGTTCGAGAATCGAGGCTCCCAAGGTTTAGTCCAGCCAGAACCTACGAGAAGATGCTGTCGTCTTCATGACGTCCCCCCCGAAGCAGCCCGAGGACTGCCCTATCCGACGAGTAGATAACTCTCCATTCACGAGGCTCGAGTGCGAAGCAATGCATTTTTCTCCCGTGAAATCTTTTGTTTCGTTGTGAACGTTGCCAATCCGCCACCACAGCTCCCCACGAGCTATCCAGGATGCTAGCACGGAGGCAAGTAATATCATCGGCCCAGCGCCTAGCAGCTGGAGCCTCAAGCAAACCTGCAAGACCCATTGCCCGAGTACTAGCGACCCGAACAACCCGCCCGACCTCATTAAGAAGACTCTTCCCAACCGTCACCGCCGTGCGAGGTTATGCCAATGGACGGCCACACCCTCCCGGTGGAACCCACCGTATGAATATGGGCGGTGAAGAAGAGAAGCCTGCACTCGAACAGTACGGCGTCGACCTGACTGCGAAGGCCAAGGATGGCAAGCTTGATCCAGTGATTGGGCGGGACGCCGAGATCCAACGCACAATCCAGATCCTGTCCCGGCGAACGAAGAACAACCCGGTCCTTATTGGCAATGCGGGCACCGGCAAGACTGCCATCCTCGAGGGACTGGCATCGCGCATCGTGCGCGGTGATGTCCCGGAAAGCGTCAAGAACAAGAGGGTCATCAGCCTGGACCTTGGTTCTCTGATTGCGGGTGCTAAGTTTAGGGGTGACTTTGAAGAGAGACTCAAAAAGGTGTTGGATGAGGTGCAGAAGGCTGAGGGCGAGGTTATCCTCTTCATCGACGAGCTGCACACGCTTCTTGGTCTCGGCAAGGCTGAAGGCTCCATTGACGCATCGAACCTTCTCAAGCCGGCTCTAGCCCGTGGCGAGCTCCAGTGCTGTGGTGCGACCACTTTGGCCGAGTATCGCCTGATCGAGAAGGATGTGGCCCTTGCACGGCGCTTCCAGCCCATCATTGTCAGCGAGCCCTCCGTGGAGGATACTATCAGTATTCTTCGTGGTATCAAGGAGAAGTACGAAGTCCACCATGGTGTGCGTATCACGGACGGTGCTCTGGTTGCCGCTGCAGCCCTGTCAAATCGCTATATCACAGATCGTTTCCTTCCGGACAAGGCTATTGATCTCATGGATGAGGCATCGAGCCATCTCAAGCTTCAGCATGAGTCGAAACCTGAAGACATTATGAAGATTGACCACAAGATCATGACCATTCAGATTGAACTAGAGAGCTTAAGAAAAGAGAAGGATGTTGCCAGCAAGGAGCGCAGGGAGAAACTCGAAAAGGATCTGAAGAAGCTCCAGGAGGAGCTCGACGTGCTCAACCAGCGCTGGGAGAAGGAGAGGGCCGAGATTGAGTCTGTCAAGAAAGTCCAAGAGGAACTCGACAAGGCCAAGTTCGAGCTTGAGCAGGCCCAACGTGTGGGCAACTTTGGCAGAGCCTCTGAACTGAGATTCGGAGTGATCCCGACTCTAGAGCAGAAGCTTCCCGTGGAAGGCGAGACCGAGCCAGCGAAGGGCGACGAGGCACTCGTCCACGACTCAGTGACGGCAGAGGATATTGCCAATGTCGTCTCTAGGACTACCGGTATCCCTGTCGCAAAACTGACATCCGGGCATATCGAGAGACTTGTTCACATGGAGGATGCTCTTCGCGAGGCTGTCAAGGGCCAAGAGGACGCCATCAAGGCCGTCTCCGACGCCGTCCGCCTCCAGCGCGCAGGTCTCAGCGGGGAGAACCGGCCGCTGGCCTCGTTCTTCTTCCTCGGCCCTACCGGCGTGGGCAAGACGGAGCTCTGCAAGAAGCTTGCTGGTTTCCTCTTCTCCACCGAATCAGCCGTTGTGAGATTCGACATGTCGGAATTCCAGGAGAAGCACACGATTAGCAGGTTGATCGGCGCACCCTCTGGATACGTCGGGTACGAGGATGCCGGCCAGCTAACCGAGGCCGTCCGGCGCAAGCCATATGCCGTCCTTCTCTTTGACGAGTTTGAAAAGGCACACCGGGATATCTCAGCGCTGCTGCTCCAGGTCCTAGACGAAGGTTACCTGACCGATGCTCAGGGCCACAAGGTGGACTTCAAGAACACCATCATCGTCCTAACATCGAACCTGGGCGCAAATATCCTCGTTGGCCACGACCCAATGCACCCTTACAAGGAGACGCCCGAGGGCGATATAGACCCCTCGGTCCGCAACGCCGTCATGGATGTGGTGGCCTCCGCATACCCACCTGAGTTCCTCAACCGCATCGATTCCTTCATCATCTTCAAGCGCCTCGCCCAGAGCGCAATCCGGGACATCGTCGACATCCGCCTCCGCGAGCTGCAGCAGCGCCTCGACGACCGCCGCATCACGCTCCACACCCCCGACGAAGTCAAGGATTGGCTCGCCGAGCGCGGCTACGACCCCAAGTTTGGCGCACGCCCGCTGAACCGCCTCATCACCAACGAGATTGCCAACTCCCTGGCCGACAAGATCATCAGGGGCGAGCTGAAGATGGGTGAGATGGCCGAGGTCAAGATCAAGGATGACAAGCAGGGCCTGGAGATCATCAATGCTGCCACCGCAACGTGACGGCTGGGTAAAAAAAAAAAAAAGAGAGAAGGAAAAAGACAAAGACCTGATTTTATGATTTGATACTGTATTATATGTACAAAGCTCTGGCATATGATTTGTACAACTGTTTCGGAGCATTAGTCTATGGATAGCACTGTATGATATACTCGATTCTACTTTTGCCAAAACGTCACTCCCACTTACAGCAGCACTCACCTTCACCACGTCTACTCTAGCCTGGAGTCGCGATAGGGCGCTAGTCATAGCATACACCAGGCCATCTTCACGTGGAACGGATAGGGGTTCTCTTTTCTGATGCAGCATTGCAGTCTAATCTGGATAATCTAAGGAGAGGGATAGTCGTGACACATTGACCACGGTAGCCAGGCGCCGTTTGCACCACCCGTCTCTCTTTGCGCTTTTACCAATCTTGCCTATTGCGATAGAAGGATGGAGAATAAGTTTTAAATAGCGAGACGACAAATCATAGATCCGCCCCGAAAGGGGAACGAACCGCCAAGCATGGTTAACAAAAGAATCAAATCGACAAGACTCCCCTTTGTACAAAAGCCTGTTTTTGTTTCCCAGCTTCCCGAGACGCCTCCGGTCCTCCCATGTGTCTTTTTCTTCCACGAACGCGTAAAACGTAACCCCTCCATCAGAGAAAAGTAGGCGAGGGACATGTTGTTGAGGGGAGTGAGAGACGGAAGAACCAATCTCACAACTGCAGCACCACTGGGACGAAGGAAGGTGGGCGCAGAGGCCCACTGGAGAGATGCAAGATGCAAGATGCGACATCGTTTATCAAATAATTTCGATTGGGATTCCCGATAACTTTGCAAATTACAATCGAAACCTCGGTGTGGGAGGGAGAGAATACGTGGCCAGGGAGCAGGAGGAAGATGGTGTCGACCAGAGGAGGCTTCTATTGATCCTTCTACTGGTGGCCCGCCTTGCGGAGGGTAGTGGCGAGCCACTCAAGACCCTCGTAGAGACCATCACCAGAGGTAGCGCAGGTAGACTGGATGTACTGTGGGGGGAATAAAGGTCAGCACTTGGGGAGGCACGCAGCAACACAAGGATGGGCATTCGACTTACCCAGGCACGTTGGCGCAGGCTGTGGAGGCCAAGCTTGTCGGTGATCTCGGCAGCGTTCATGGCGTTCTGGGAGAAGGCGGGTCAGTCAGGCTGTCCGGGGTCGCGCGGTTGGGAGTATTAGATGAGATACGTACGGGCAGATCCTGCTTGTTGGCGAAGACCAGCAGGATGGCATCCCTCAGCTCATCCTCGTTGAGCATGCGCTGGAGCTCTTCACGGGCCTCAACGATACGATCGCGATCGTTGCTGTCGACGACGAAGATGATACCCTGGGTGTTCTGGAAGTAATGCCTCCACAGGGGACGGATCTTGTCCTGACCACCGACATCCCACACGGTGAACTGGATGTTCTTGTACTCGACAGTCTCGACGTTGAAGCCTGGGGGAAACGGTAAGCGCCGTCAAAAGGCAAACCGGTGCCGCAGCGAGAAGTGCGGGGCGGATAAGGGGGGCAGGTATCATACCGATGGTGGGGATGGTGGTGACGATTTCACCGAGCTTGAGCTTGTAGAGGATGGTGGTTTTACCGGCGGCGTCGAGTCCGACCATCAGAATGCGCATCTCCTTCTTCCCCCACAGCTTATCAAAGATCTTGGAAAAAGCGAGACCCATGGTTGCGGTTTAGGCGACGGGGCCTTGTGATGACGGGATGGGGATGGTGTTGGGTGATTCGAACAAATTGTTCCTAGAACGCCACGGCGGTCAGTCAGCAGGAATAAAGGAGGGGTTTTCCCAGCCGCGCAGTGAATGGCAAGACCGCAGGAGCAACGAGAGGTCGGAGATGGCTGTGCAATTGGCCGGAGCAGATGTTGCGAGGCGACGTCCCTGAGCCCCCCTTATGTGCGATGCGATGCGCCCGGCAGAGGACACATCGTCGAGAGCGGCTGGGGGGGAGGGACCCTCCAGGCTCCTGCTGCCCAGGCAATCACGGGGGGGCGTGTGGGCTTGGTGTCCTCTTCTCTCCGACAGCTCTCTCGTGCGCAGGCGACAGCGAAAAGCAGAGGCGACCAGAGAGGGTCAGCGGCAGGCAGACTCACAGTTCGTCGGGGTAGTTCCTCCTGGAAGCTCGGAGGACGACGATGGGGCGGGTGTGTGGTGGCTTTTTGGGACGGAGAGTCTGTCGGTGTAGACGTTGAATGCAAGGTCGGAGGGGTGAGAAAGGGCGGAGGTGCAGCACTGGTGAATTTTGGGGCCTCTGCTGGGTCCGAGCACAGGAGAAGCGAAAATGTTTAGCCCACCTGGCAACCTGGCAGCCCAGCCTGTGAGGATGGCCGATTCGCATGTGGCGGGCCCTTTTGGCCACCTCAGCTCCTGCTGTCGCCCACTGTGCCTGCCCGCTATTCGTGAATAGCGCAGGAACCTGCTGGAATTCAAGCCCCTGAGGGACCTGTACTCGTACCCGTAGGGCGATGCTGATAAGATAGGTAGTACCTCGCACCACCCCGAGGCTCCACCCAGCCGGCCTGAAGCATTCGTTGGCCCCCCTATGTATCTCCCCCGTATCCACCCTCGCCCTTCCCCTGGAAGTTCGTCTCCAGGAGGTCTCACTTGCGAGCGGTGAAAGGCCAAAAAAGATGACGAAACCATGCCCGATAAGCATGCAAACGTACATTGAACGGCACGGTCCCATTTAACATGGCAGTTGATTGTTTATATTACATAGTACCAAAAGTTGGCCTTGCTGCTTGAAAGTATTGCCCAGGCTCGTAATAGATACCCTGACCACTCCTCGAGGCGATTCCATTGGCTGCCTATTCCCTTGGTATCGGGAGGTCACGTTGTTGGCCCAGTCCTGCCGTTTTTATGTCCACGCCAGTGGCCACGGCGCGTTAATACGGCGGGAGCACGCTGGCTCCCGACCGGCAAAACCGTGGGCGGAAGCGCCGTTTCTCCTAGTCCCGAATGCCAAGCCAAGCCGCTGCTGGCAGCAACCACCTGGGAGGAACCGCAAAGGTGTCAATTCGGAGAGGGCCACTAGCAGCCAGCCATCCGTCGATATTCTGGAGAAGAAGCTCCCCCCAGCATCAGGACGGCAAGCTTCCTCGGAGACCATCCATCACAACGCCCGCCACCACTCCCTCCTCGACGAAACAAACCACGACGACAGCGACAATTCTCCCGTCGCCCCCTACCCAGCCAGGCCAGGATGCGTCTCTTCTCGGCGGCCAAGGCCCTGCTGGCCGCGGCGGTAGCCTTCCAGGCTGCGTCGGCCCACAACATTGTCCTGTCGGCCCACGGCGTCGACTGCTTCTACGAGAACCTGCACAAGGATGACACCATGACGGTCACGTTCCAGGTTGGCGACAGGGAGTTTGGCGCGGCAGGCAACCTCGAGATTGACTTCTGGGTACGTCGGGGGGGACACACATGACACATGGCCCCAGACAGGCATCAGTTTAAACACCAGGCACGTCGGTGGCTAACACGGAGGACACGCTGTACAGATCCTCAATCCCGCGAACAAGTACGAGTTCAACGAGAAGTCGGTCACATCCGGCGACTACGCCTTCACGGCCAGGCAGGACGGCCAGTTCCGCTACTGCTTCGGCAACCAGCACTGGGGCGCCAACACCAAGGAGGTCTCCTTCAACGTCCACGGTGTCGTCTACGTCAACGAGGGCGACATGCCCACCGACCCCCTAGAGAAGGAGGGTATGTTTCACGTCTCCGGGTCTTTCCATGATGAACCACTGCAGTAGCTGACCCAATTCCTCCCACAAAACAGTCCGCGCCCTGTCCGACCTCCTCGCCCAGGTCAAGGACGAGCAGCAGTACATTGTCATCCGCGAGCGCACGCACCGCAACACGGCCGAGAGCACCAACTCCCGCGTCAAGTGGTGGAACCTCTTCGTCATTGGCATCGTCGTCGGCGAGTCCCTCTTCCAGGTCTGGTGGCTGCGTCGCTTCTTCGAGGTCAAGCGCGTTGTATGAGTCCACGTGTACATTGGGGGAGGGTTTGGAGCGAGGTCAATAGGCGGGCGGGCATGCTTGGTTTTTATAACCCGCCATCTAAGAGGGTTTTGTTGCCGGCGCAAAGGAGGGAAATCACGAACTTGAGTTTCTTTGTGGGACGCTGGGTGGGAAAAGCGCACTCGAAAAGCTGGTGGTATTTTGCAGCAATAGAGGCGTGTGTACATGTTACAGCACCTGAAGCAATACTGCTGGGAAGAGCATGAACCACGAATGGCATATCATATCATAGATATCTTCGTCCACAATGAGATTAGAAGCCTCCAGGGCATGTCTATTTAACAGGCTGCGAGGACCGCTCAGCTTCTCTCCAATGTATGTAAATAAAAGGACATGTACGCCGTTGCTCCATCAGGAGCCCATGCTCGACATGATCATTTATACAGCATCCCATATAACCATAACAAGCACAACCGAACTCCCATGCAAAAATCTCAAGGTCGTATCACACAACATCATCATGAGCCGGGGTCAAATTCAGACCCTCCATGGGCTTCTTGCTCCGGTTCCTCGACCGGCAGCTCTACCTCCTTGACGGGGTGGAGCAGCATTGGCGGGAGGCACATTCGCCCCTCACCACCAGGCATGTTGCCGACAGAGCCACCCTGCTTGCTCTTGTCGGCCGTCTTCTCAAAATCCTCGCCCCCATCATTGTTGACCCGGAGGCCAAGCCACCGCCTGTACAGATTCGGCCCAAAGCCCGAGTTGTAGAACCACGATAAACCTTGCAGATTGTGCTCTCGGTCGCCGAAGACGCTTGTTCGTGCCCCTCCGGACGACCCATCTCGGCCACCGTTGTAAGTCTGGGCCATGTATTCGACCGGCCACTTGCGGTCAACGTAGAGGGGGTGGGGAGCAAACACGGCTTTGTACCCATGGTGGAGGGCAACGGTAGCAGGCCACATCTCCGGGAAGGCAAACTGCTTCTTGTAGGCCGTGCTCTTATGCATGGTCATGAGGAGGCGACGCGACACCCGAGACGTGGTAATGATGTTGGCACGACGGGGGGGTCCCCCATTGGTGCGATTGAAACCCGTAATGTCATCTCTAAGGCCCCAGGTAGTGCCATCAGGGTCAAAGAGAGGGTTCAGGGCAATGTAGTCAGCTTCCTCCCCAACTCCCCAGGTGTAATGATCCTTCTCAGGACCGCCTTGGGGAGGCAGGGGATCGTCGCCAGGCTGAAACCAGTCATTATCATCGTCCGGACGGACGGGCCCCCAGACAATCTTGCGTGGCTTCCTGGCCCTGTCCGGGTCGTCCTTTAAGCCAGGAGCCTTTGCCCATACGTTGTCAGCTCCGATGGTACCCATCTCGTTCTGGATGCGAGCCATCTGCGAGAAATCTTCCCATGAGCCGTGAATCTCTGGAAAGTAAAAGCGTGAACTGCGCTCCCAGATCCCCTTCCGAGGCTGCGCCTTGGCCCAGTTTTCGAGCTTGGAAAAGAGATCGTGGTAGTGACCAGTGTAGCGTACATCCATTTCCCACTGCCAGAAGTAGTCGTACTCAGGATGTTGGTAAGCAAAATACTGCATCGCCATGGATAGTCCTCGGTAGACACCGTGAACAGGCAGATCAGGGCCACGGCTGAAGAGATCATAGATGCCTTGGTACAGAGACAGCATCTGTGTTTCCGTCCAAAGCGTGACAAGACCTCGAAACTCCTCGGGAATGGTGTCCTGGATTCGTTGCTCATAAGCCGCGTGATCAGCCCAGATCGGGTGCTGAGCATCGTTCTTGACTTGGACAAGGAGATGGACATCGTAGCGACCGCCAGATGCTAGGGACAATTCCGTAATCATAGATCGAATAGAGGCAATGTCATCCTCTCTGAAGAGGTATTCGTCGTAGCACCTGATGACCACAGCAGTCCGCGACTTCTTTTCAACCGGGGTGCTGGGCTTCTCGTCCTCGGGCTTCTTGCTCTGCGGCTTTTCGCTCTTGACAAACGATGTTCCAGACTTTTTCTCAGGGCCTGCTGCTTCGTTGGCGTCACGCTTGTCCTTCTTGGTGGAAGCTGAGTCGTCATGGATGAAGAAGCCACGCTCTGTGACGGTCTTGGCCGGAAGCTCCTTGAAGCGCGCAGCATTTGACTGGTAGCAGCGGCGCTGGACATCAGCCCAGTCCACGCCCCGGTAGTCGACGCGCGGGGTATCCTGCCAGACAGCAGCAGAGCCATCGTTCTCGCCATTCTCGCCTGTTCCCAGACCACCGCTCTTGAGCGAGTATCCGAAGCCATAGGGACCATAACGCCCGAAGCGCTCGAAGCAAATGTCCTCAGGGAAATCAAAGATTTCGTATGACCCGGCCACACTGCGCGGGAAGCCATGAGGCCGACCTTGATAGTACCGAACAGGTGGTACGCTCACCTTGCCAGCGGCGTCAATGAAGCACTCGTTCATGTCAGATTCTTGGGCCCTAGCCGAGTACTCGGTCCAGGCGTGGCTCGATGGGAGACCCCTCTGTGCTGGAGCATTGGCATCCTCGGCCTGCGGTTCAGCGTGAGATTCATCCTGCGACTTGGCCTGCGATGCAAGCTCGTTGGCCGAAGGGCCGAGGGGCGCGAGGTCGTCCGACTCCCGGGGGTACTCAGGCTTGCTCTCTTCAAACGATGATAGAGTTCTGATTCCACCGTAGTATCTCTCGAGAAATGGGAAGCGTTCCCAGACGGCTGGGGGAGGTGGACGAGCCTCTGTTTTGCCATTGGCAACTTTCCAATTGTCGACCTGACTGGCCCTGATGAGGCTGAGAATCATCAGGACTAGGGTGAAGAAGAGGCCGAAGCAGAGATAGCGGGTGACTTTAGTGGGTAGGCGGTATGGATATAAGCCGGCAGCACGAGCGGCCGAGGTGACCGGCCGCCGCTTGGGCAGCATGGGGACGCCGCTGGCCAAAGAGCCGGAGGTGCTTCTCGAGGAGCCGGCGGAACGATGAGGATAGGCCTCGTAGTCGCCATCAGAGGAGTAGTAGTCTTCGTCGTCGGAGTATCGCTCCTTGGTTGGAGAAGGGGCCCGCGAGCTGCGCTCGTACATCGGCAGCCTCTCCTGGCGGCTCCGGAACAGGACCATATTGGAAGCTTGAGAGGCGAGGTCAGCGAGATTAATTCGAGGATTGCAGGTGATTGCGAGCCCACATACTAGTGAGTCCCGTTTCTAGCTTTGTGGGATGTCTCGGTTCGGAATGAGAACACTTTGGGCGTCGCAGCCTGCGACGATGGGGAGAGAGACTTCAAGCCCCTTGGAAAGAACCGAGTTGGGGAGCCCCTAATTAGGTTGTGTCACAAGAAACTCAAAGCAAGCCAGAAACACAAATGCAAATGGTGATGATGGAGAACGGAAAAGCTGTCTCCTCAGCTGCAATGCAGTCGCGACCCCAGTACTAGTGACATTGCGCAAGTGGTGCACTGCTGGGGAAGGTCCCAATGTTGCCCCAATTGTTGCCCCATTTGTTGTTGCAGGGGGGTCGAGGTTGCGGAGCAACGCGTTTCAGGTCGCCAAGAACTACCTCCTTCCCCCGTTCGACTGACGACGTCACAGGCTGCTCACAACTGGAAGCCACAACCAGCCACCACCTCGCCCTGGTCATCATCAACCACCCAAACTTCCAGGTTGGTAGTGCCAGTGCTTATTACCCCGCGAGAAGCAATTTGATGGACTGCAGTTTCCTCAATCCAAAGATCGGCGTGGCAGCCCCAGCTTATGGACTCGCAACTTGCGTCCACACCGCCATAGCAGTGGCTTCATTACATGCGAACTGCCAACTGCGCAGAGGTAGCTACGAGCGAGCTGCGCGGTATCTTCGCCCGTTTCTATGCCGTAGTCCGAGGGTCGGTGAGCAATGTCTTGCACCACGGCCTGAACACGAATGGGGATATTTGCCCAACCCAATGCGGGCAACAGGCGACATGATGACAGGTAATTTGTGGATGAGAGCGTACTAGGGGGGACAAAGCAGCATGTGGTCAGCTGCCTCCATCGTACATACTGGTAAGTAATTTGAGGCATCCCGTGATGTGTTGGACAGGGGAAGAATCACAGACTGGGTAATTCGGGCGGACACCATCGGCATAATTCAGCAACATACTGCGGCACCATCCTGCGACGGCATCTTACCGTCACCAGTCCCATGCTGTCTCATGCCATCTGTGCCTCGCAACTACATACACGGCCGACTTCCGTTCTCTTCAAGCTTTATGCCCCCAGCCAACATTCCCCGGACAAGCCCGGCCACGGTTCAGTGTTACACCAAACACTTTGGTCAGACGAGCTTGGGGCAGGCGTCATTGGTTCAGCCCTTTCAATGCGGTGGCCTGACCTCGGTGTATATCAACCCATGCATGTCCTCCCTCCGACCCTCTCCGTCAGCCCATCATTCCGATATGGTTTCTGTTACTGGATCAAGACTACCACTGAGCTCCCTGATACTGTGATCCAACATGTCTGTCTCCGTCACCTCCCCAGAAACTATCAACCATGTCCCTTCAGCGCCCACAGCCAAGATCGACGACGATCCCAAGCTGGGACCGGGAAAACTGTGTGGCATAAGGCACACGCCAATGTCCGTTACTTTGGACGGAGTCCAGATCTCGGTCCTGAGTCTCGCACTGGTTGGCCTCATACACTTCTGCCAACCGACCATTGCCGTTGTAGCAGTGAGTCTCGCACCTGTTGTCGCCTTCATCCACCATGACTACCAGAACTTCCTCGGCCTGGGACGTGGTGGAACGCCGTATAATTTCAAGGGATACCTTATCATATCACATTTGAAACTGTTGGCTTTGCGTGACCCCTTCACTGCGCGGGAGCCCGATCCCAACACCGTCCCTTCAAAGGGAATTCTCGCACGCCAACCACTGCCTCATCGAATGGGGCCGAGGCCGCACGTTGTAGGAATAGCACCACACCGACAGGTCGACCAGAATTGTCCGCCATACTGCTACCAAGCCCTCCAGAGAACTCTCGAAAAGATGGCGCTCAAGAACCCCGAAATGTTCAGGACTGGGCCATCCTTCATCGAGAAGCACGGCCTCGCCCTATTCGCCCGGAATCCGATCAAGACCGGCTCTCAGGGCGAGATCTGCCACATCCACGACGCCGAATCTTCGATGCACATGGCATTGCACCCCGATGATGGTAAGGAGGTCCTTGAGAAAGGATGGGGGCAGAGACACCCATTGGGCTGGAAATGGCGATCGATCACCATGCCCGTCTCCCCCGATTTTATGATGGTGTACGCACCTCGAGGTGAGAAAGTATTCTTGTTTTGCATCATACCGTGGGCCATTGGTGTTGACTCTGTATAGATGAAAGTGAGCTTCGGACGGTTTGTAAGATTATCGAAGGGGCCATCTGGTACACTGCTGGAAAAGAGGTCGATGTCGATGTCTACCTCAAGCCGTCGTGAGCTAAATCGAGGTCTTATCTGGTTTCGGTGACTGGTGGAACACGGCGTAGAGGGACTGATCTTGAGAGGGACGCTGGTGTTGGTGTTGGCGCCGGGAGCCATTTCTCTACTTCTCCATTTCTCCACTCCTTCTTTCGGTTATGCTGGGTATCTGAGTATAGGTAGCTTTAATGGTGACACGAATATTGGTACAAAGTCGCCCAAAAGGAAAGAGGCGTTTAATCAGAATCCTCGTCGTTCTTCTCCTCTTTGGATTTCTTGAACTTTTCCCGCCCCGTAGCCAGGAATGCCTCGACGGTGCGTCCATCGAAGCTCCTCCCATGCATGAGACGGATACAAGCCTCAGCGGACGCGGCGTCCTGGAACTTGATGGAGACAAGGCCCTCAGGCTCTTGGTCGAACAGGACAACGTTGGTCACAGTGCCGAGCTTGGCGCACTCATCCCGGATGTCCTCCTTGATATCCAATAGAGCGGCGGGATCCTCCTCCAGTTCCTGCAGCGTGAACATGTGTCGCAGAATGACCGTTTTATCCCACCTGCTGGCAGCCTCCCCGCGCGCGGGATACGGGTCGTCATCATCCCAGTCGGCTAGCTTCGCATCGAGCTTCTGCGTCTTCTTGATGATCTTTTGCCGGTCCCGGTTGTTCTTCTGTCGCTTGTCCGCTTGCTGGGCCCCGGCGGCCGAATGATCGCCCTCCTCCCCGTTCTGGTCGTGCTGGACCTTCTTGTAGCTCGAGTCTGCTGCCTGCACGCGCATTCTGCCTTCGCTCGTGCCGTTGGATGTTATGCGAAAGTCAGTGTCGTCTAGCAGCATGATGGCCATCTCGACGCTCTGCGGCTTGAAAAAGACGACCAGCGCATCGCCCTTGAAATTGCCCTCGGAATCCGTGTAGAGCTTTATACGGGGTGCGCCGCTGTCAATCTCTTCCGCAATGACGCCGCCCTTGCGCGAAAATAGGTCGTGGACCTCGGAGACTGTCGCGTCGAGGGGAAGGCCGGTCACGTAAACGGCGGTATTTTGCCTGGGCTGAGGCGGCGCCTTTTGCTTCTTCTTGGGGCGCGCGGGCCTGGAGTTTTCGGGCTGCGGACGATCAATTGTTAGGATTTGCGCGTTGGGCCCGTCTAAGCTGGCGAAGGGAGGAAGAGGAGCTCACCTGGGCTTGGTCCTCTGACCCATCCTTCCTCTTCCTCGATGGCAGATCAGCTGTGTGATGCCCGAGCGGGCCTTCCCCTCCATAGTCGTGTTCATCATTCTCCAGTGGTCGTTCATCATCGTCATCATCATCAGCTGGCACCCATCGTTTCAGGTCGGGGTCGAATTCGAACTCGGAGCCATCGTCGTGAACGGCAATAAACTTGTTGTCGAGCTTTGAGAAGGATATGCGGTCGTCGCTATCAAACTCTTGAACATCCGTGGGGAACGGGGGATCCATGGCGCAAACCGGAGCTCCTTGTATCTGCGGAAGTCTTAAATGTGTGCTGTCTGGTAGAAACTAAAACCAGTGGAAGGGAGAATTAAAGAGCTTGGAGCTAAGAGGACGCAGGTATGTCAACACCAACTTTGCTGATCGGCCAGTTGGTTGGTGGGGCAATTTGGCGACAGTAAACCACAACGTCCTCCAACAAAATGGTACCCTAAACCTAGTGTACTGCTTTCACTATTTTAAATAGTGGTCACATCTATAGTGTCGACTAATGAGGCCCAAATTGTTTATCTAGACGTGAATAGCTTGATATGTATTCTGTCAAGTTCCATCCCATGTTCTATGGATATGGAAGACTTGGGTGAGAATGAGGTTACCTGGACTGTAGTAGAGTTTACTAATACCTTGCTAGTATTCTCACAATAAATACATTATTCTCCTTTTGAAAGCCAGTAAACCACATTAGGCGATCATCTTTTACTAACCTTGGGAAAATACCGCGTGTGATAAAAAGCCAGCCTCCGGGCGTTTTCTCTATCCTCGATGTTCGCACACTCATAGTCAAACCCCCAAGGCTTCACTGTTTCTGCTCCCGAACAGTCTTCTTCACCCCCTCAACGAACGCCTCGACAGCCTGACCACCGCCCAGAGGCATGCTCCCATTCTGCATATAGCCACCATTCTCAACCCTGATGCCAAGCGCGTCCGCAACGCCAGGCAGACCACCGTCCCGGAGCGCCTGCGTGAGAGTTCCGAGGGCCTGGTGGAACTGGGGACTCCTAAGCACCTTCTTCAGGAGAGTCTTCTTACCCTCTAGCGACAGAGATGCCTTTGCTGCCTCCACTGCCTGGGCCGAGGGCTCATTCTTTCCATCAAACGCCTCGGGGTTATTACCAGACAGTACAATGACGGCAGGGGGGAGGAAGCTGAGTAGCGTGTCTAGGCGCTCCGGTGCGTTGGCGGCAATGGTGTCAATCATCGGGACCGTGATGGATGTCGGCAGCAGGTGGCTCAAGTAAGGGTATGCCTTGTCGGCATCTTGGCCCTGTCCTTGTCCGGCCGACAGACCAGGCTGGCCTCGGAGCGAGTTCAAGAAGTTCCTCACTGCTTCTGAAGCATCGGGGCCAGCAGAAGACGCCCTGGGATGACAAAGTTAGCCTCCGTATGAGATAAAACAGCATTTGGCTCAGAATTCGCCAGCGTCTCATCACTGATCCTATTCTGTTCTCCGCGGAGGAAGCAGGTCTAGTAATACATCTATTTCTCTCTGATGCTTTGTGTGAAGAAACGCGCAATATAAAAACGCCCAAGCGCATGGTAACTGAAAGCCAACCACTTCAAAGGGAGTGACCTACGCTCGTGCCCCATCAGCACCTCCTTCTCTCGAGTTCTCGCCCTCTTCTCTAATGTCTCCGCCGGTGGCGTCTGGGCCGGCTCCTCCGCTCCCGCTTCCCGGATGGTCGTGACGGCCACGATGGCCCTCTACGTCCTCCATGGCCTCGTCCTCGTCATCAGGCCTATCATCAGTGTTGCGAACATTGGCGAGCTCGCTCCTGATGTTGACCTCCTCTCCCTGTAGAAGGCGGTTGACAATGTCGCCAATCTTGCGGTCGCGAGGGCTGAACCAGGACGGGTCGCCATTGCGGCTCTGGGGCTTCGACTGCAGCCAGAAGAGGTGGCGATCGGAGGAGGATGAGAACTTGAGAGCGAATATGCGGCCGTTGGTCTTGGAGCTGGGCTGGGGAGTCGTCTTGTATTCGTAGGGGACAAAGCTGCCATCGGTAGGGACCATCACGAGGTCGAGCTCAGGTTCGGTGAGGGGCTCATTTCGCTTCCGCCAGCAGAAGTGGACCAGATCTATTAGGGTCATCAGCGCACAATCCTCGTCGCATCAAACGCAGCAAACGGACCATCTTCGGAGTAGAGATAAATGTAACCAGGTTCTGCCTGGGGCGTGACCTTGTAGGGCTTCGACGAGGTCTATCGCAGGGAATCAGTTAGCAAAGATGAAGTCTAAGATGGGTGTTTGGGAGGGAAGCCTACGTCAAGCTCGCAGCGGCCGGCCTTGAAAGTGATGATGGGTGAGATGGACATGGTTGGCAACTGTTGCTTGGGGCTCCCGTTGGAAACTCCGTCTCTGAGATGTTCAAGTGTTCGTATTGGGGTCTCAGCGTATCATGGGATAGTGTTCGCGCCTGTGAAGAGAGAGAAGTTGGTGCTGTGGCGCCGTCGTGATGAAGCTAGGCAGTATGGCAGGCTGCAGGAGCTCTTACGTCGAGCTTGGCGGAGCGCCCATCGCTGATCAGAGTGACGACTGCGCACAGTGCAAACACCAAGGCGGCAGGGATGTCGGGCCGATACTTTTTCCGATGGCATTTGCTTCTGGACCCTTCCCCTCTCCCTGGCCCCTCCCTGCAGCACCACCTGGGATCCACCCTGGGAAGTTGCCCAGCGCCCCAGCCAGCGCAAATTTGGTGAAAAATCTCGTACCCCACCCAAAACCAAGACAACAGCGCGCACCCTTTTTCTTCCACTTCTCTTCTGTCCTTCAACACTTGATACCCTTTGCCAACTTACCTCGTTCTTCATCACTCTTCTTTCACACATTCAAAATGGGCTTCGCCGATCTTCTCACCGATGCTGGAGCTACCAGTATGTCCCATCGTTGCAGTTGAAGCGCCACTCTCGCAGCAACAGACACTGACCCGTTGCCTCAGTGCTCAACAGCTGGTTGACCACCCGCTCCTACATTGTTGGGTATGTTGCCACAAGACTCCTCGAGACTCGCTCCGTTCCCACGAACGTCCTTCCCTTCATGATGAGACAAATTGGTCCGTGTTTCAGAGGCGGCCTCAAGACCCGCCGACTGACGAAACAACAAAGCACTCTGTGCACCTCTGATTCAATCGTTCTGGAGCGATCTCGTCTCTTGCACACAAGACTTTATGTGGCCGGCTCTGCTAACCTCTGCTGCCACGTAGCTATGCTCCCTCGCAGGCCGATGTTGCCGTCTTCAAGGCGCTGAGCTCGGCTCCCGACTCTGAGAAGTACCCCAACGCTGCGCGTTGGTACAACCACATCGCTACCTACGAGAGCGAGTTCGCCACTCTCCCCGGTGATGCCTCCAAGGCCTACAGCACCTACGGCCCCGACGCCTCTGAGGTCACCATCAACCCCGCCAAGGCTCCCGCGGCCGAGGCTGAGGACGATGATGATGTCGATCTGTTCGGCAGCGACGAGGAGGAGGATGAGGAGGCCGCTCGCATCCGTGATGAGCGTCTGGCTGAGTACCGTAAGAAGAAGGAGGCCAAGCCTAAGACTATTGCCAAGTCTGTCGTCACCATGGACATCAAGCCCTGGGGTAAGCGCCACCTGACCTGAGTGCAATTTCGAACCCGAGTGGCTGACTTTCTGCAGACGATGAGACCGACATGGCTGCCCTGGAGGCGTCCGTTCGTGCTATTGAGAAGGATGGTCTGACCTGGGGTGCGTCTAAGCTGGTCCCCGTTGGCTTCGGTATCCGCAAGCTGCAGATCAACCTTGTTGTCGAGGACGAGAAGGTCTCTGTCAGCGATCTCCAGGAGGAGATTGAGGCTATTGAGGAGTACGTCCAGTCCTCGGACGTTGCTGCCATGCAGAAGCTGTAAGGCGGCGGTAGTGTGATGATGCTTGCGTAAACGGATTCATGAGGCACGACGGGTAGGGAATTGATGACGCCATGAAGTTCGGGGGTCTTTATATGAGTCGTGTGTGGGAGAGATCTCATCATGAAAAGTTCAACGCTTCCCCTTCAATTTACGATAGACCAGAGTCTCGGAATGAAACTTCAGGGAACGTAATATCATCCATGAAATGAAATGCGATCTACGATGGACATGCAGTGATGCTGCAGTGACACCAAGTCGGGCAAGTCGCCAAGTATTCTCTCAACTGCGCTTAGTTCTTCCAATCCACATCCCTGCGCCAATGGCGAAGTACCAATAGGTTACCGCCTTGCGCTGGGAACGCGGAGTCTGTGATACTCGTACGATGTGGGAATATTTCGCACGGGGTGCTGGCGGGACGGTGTGAAGGTGAGGGGTAGCATTGGGCGCCAATGAAGGGTTTGGCGGGGTAATAATTTGGGCCCTGCAGTCGCGTCTCTGCGACAGGACGCTCTCCGACTGACGCGACAAGCCTCGACCAACCAGACACTTTTGATACACATCCAAGACGCCGACCAAGATAAATATCAACCCTCAAGATGTACGGAGATCTAGGAATCAAGCTGGTACGGGGACACGCCCAACCAACCGCCAATTGACCACTAACCGACTGGGCCGTGCGCAGGTACAACATGCCAAGCGGACGCAGAACCTCGCGCACCTACCTCCCTACCAGACCGAGCTCGTCCGCGCCGTGACGCGAGAGGTGCGCGACCTCGACAAGGACGTGTCGGAGCTGCTGGAGCCGTTCCAGGGCTCGTTCGACCCGACGGCGGACCAGGGCGTGGCGTGCACGCTGCTGGTGAACCACCTGTCGATGCGGCGCAACAAGCGGTGCCTGCTGGCGTACCACCGCACGCGGACGGACAAGCTCGAGGAGCTGGTGTGGAACGGCGCCGACGTGGTCGACCTGTCGGGCCAGCAGGTGCGCGACGGCGCCGCGGCGGGAGGAGCAGCAGCAGGGGGCGCCGGGGACGCCGCCCCCACGAGCAGCCTGAGCCCGCAGGAGGAGGACTACGTGCGGCAGTACAGCGACCTGCTGGCGGCGTACAAGGGACAGTGGACGGACATTGACCTGACGGGGAGCCTGGAGCCGCCGCGGGACCTGTTCATCGACGTGCGGGTGCTGAAGGACGCGGGGGAGATACAGACGGAGTACGGGTAGGTGTTTCTGGGGTCTACTGGTGTTGCTTGACGGGGTCGCTGACAAGGAGGGGATACAGGGCCATCACTTTGACAAAGAACAGCCAGTTCTACGTGCGGCAGGGCGACGTGGAGAGGCTGATTGCGCAGGGCTATCTACAGAAGCTCAGTGGTTGATGAGGGACAGCCTCGCCAATCACACGAGAAGTCACCAAGGTCACCAACTGATGATGGGCACACGGCCGGCCGGACACGCAGAGCACTGGAGATCAGCTGGGGGTTGATATTGCCGAAAAGCCATGGGGAGTGGATTGGGCCGACAAGATGCGCAAGTGCAAGTCGCAGGTCTGCATCCGGAAAGATCTGATGGAGGGGCGGATGTGGCCTTCAGCCTCCCAGGTTAAGGTTGTTATGCCGCTGCGTACCGAGATGCCAGGCGGACGACGGCGATGGCCAACAAGCGAGCGAGGGTTGGCAGCATTGGCGTCGAGAAAATTTGCATGCCCACGGGGGCGAGGCCTGGGGTACGCCTGGGGCAGGCGGAGAAGCCTGGACGTTGTGCTCCCCGGTGCGATGAAGTCATAAAGTCGAGGATCCTGTCTCGGCTTCTCGGGACCAATTGTGTCTGGCTTTTTTTTTTTTTCTGTTCGCCTGATGACAGCGAAACGACAACTCGACAAGCCAGGTTGGATGGCGGCGCCGCCAATTGGGGGTGCCAATGTGGATGGCGTGCTAATGGGGTGCCAATGGGGTGCCAATGGGTGCCAACGACAGCTACCCCACGCTGACGGCTCAAAAAAAAAACGCTGATGCAGTAGTGGGCTGTGAGACAAAAGCAAGCAATTGCATCATGCGTCTGCAATCTGCAATCTGCATCCGATTTACATGGTGTAATACCTGGGGAGGCCGAGTACTTGCACCAGCGGGGTGACGACAAGTCGGACAAGAAGAGCGCAACTGGGGGGCAGCGCACCACGCTCTACTGGATGGTCCACTGGACACACACGGCAGCACGGGAGCACGGCACTCCAGTCAGGTAGAAGGTAGAATAGTAGGCAGCAGCAGACGCCCATCAATGGGTTGAAGAATACAAGATGCAACGATGTTGCACTGGTCCAGGTCCAGTGATGCAGCTAGGTATGCCTGCACGCCGCTTCGGTAGTTCGGCCTACGAGCGCACCGAATACGGTACGTGCGTCTCTTACGTACCAACGTGCCTTATCCGTATAGCAGTGGTGTAAGTTTAGCACATTGCCACATGCAAGGAAAAAAATCCTGGTGGTTCTCGACGACGGCCCGTTAGCAGCCCGCGCGCCAACAGAGTTCGTCTCGCCTTCTTTCCATCCTTTGTCTGGCGGGAATCTTGCAAAAGCCCGTTGTTTCTGGACTCGTCCTTGCTCCAGGTCGCTTCACATGTCGTGTCTCTCCCATCCTTGAACCTTCATTCTGGCCGTTCCCCCCCCGCCAAAGCTCCACCGGGCGTTATAGTTCGTCATCACCCTGGTGAACTCAAAGCCTCGCCAAAGAGACACTTGCCTCTGGGCGCAACGGCCACAAACAAATAAACAAGCTAAATGCGGCGCCCATAGCTTGACGATTGCCCTTCGGTGTGCTCCTAGGTGGGCTCCTTGCTCAACCCACGAGTGCCAGAGACAATGTCGTCCCCGATCACCAGCTTCACTCCGTGGAGGAGGAGAGCCGCCAGCGCCTCCATGCCCACGCGAGATTCCAGCCAGCGTCACGACTCCCCCGACATCCCCAGCTCGCCACCCGTTGGCTCGCCGCCGGTTGGCCACCCTGGCGCTCTCTCCTCGTCTATAGGATCGACGCACAGGGAGCCAATTCGCTCCTTTATACACAGCACCGTCCGGGATCATCTAGGTACGCCGCCGCCGCCGTTACCAGCCCTCTGCTGCTTCTGACACTGACTCTCCTACGACCAGCTCCCGTAGACAGCGCCCTCAATGCCCGGACCGTCCGTGAGGATACCGCCGAGTTGGCGAGCTACCTGCTCTCGGACAGAAAGACACAAGGCAGCCCGTCATTTCTGAACCGCACGAGACCCTCCATCCCCGACTTTGCTGCTCCGGAAGCCCCCCAAGTCGGCCCCGCCGAAGCCCTTCCCCCGAATAACGACACCATTCCCGAGATCTCAGAGCCGCCCTCGCCTGAGCACTCCGACGACGAACAGACCGACCAAGAGGACGGCCCATCCGCCCTGGCCAACCTGCTCCGAAAGTCACCTCCCGAGTCCGTTGCCCCCGATACCCCACGCTCGCGCCGGAGTATTCGCAATGAGCCGGCCGAGGAGGGCCAGAACTCCCGATCACCCCAGGCGAAGCGAGCCCCCAAGACCAGTCGCCATCATGCGGAAGAAGCTACGGAACACACGCCCCTGCTGAGCAGGCAAACCTCGGGCGGCGCATCACCCGATGTGGATGTGGATATCGAGGACCAGAAGAGCAAGGCGCGCAGGCGGTGGCTTGGTGGGCTGGCAGCGCGGGCCCATGACTTTGAGCACCGTGTTGCTGTGGCCGTGAACCCCAAGCACTGGAACGGGAAGGCTATATGGCAGAGCGCATTCATCACGCCTGTGTCGTGTCTGCCGGCCGTCTGCGTGGGTCTTCTTCTGAACATCCTAGATGCATTGTCCTACGGTAAGCCCTCCCGCCAACTCTTCTCTGGAACGAGGGACCAACTAACACTGCTAGGCATGATCCTCTTTCCCCTGGGCAAGCCCATCTTCGCCCACCTGGGCCCTGCCGGAATCTCCATCTTCTACGTTAGCACCATCGTATCGCAGTTGACCTTCTCTTCGGGGAGCATCTTCAAGGGTTCTGTTGGCTCGGAGCTGGTAAGACCTCTTTTTTTCCCCCAGTATTCAAGCTGAATCATGCTAACCCTCCCCTTAGATCGAGGTGGTGCCCTTCTTCCACAACATGGCGCAGAAAATCACAGACAGTGTGGGGAGCGATAACCCCGACGCCGTAATTGCGACGACTATTGTGTCCTATTCCATGAGCTCCATGATCACCGGGCTTGTCTTCTACCTCATGGGGAGGTTCAAGTTTGGCTTCATGGTCGGCTTCATCCCTCGCCACATCCTGATCGGCTGCATTGGTGGCGTCGGCTGGTTCCTCGTCGCCACGGGCTTCGAGGTCTCGGCCCGCCTCGAGGGCAGCCTCGAGTACAACCTGGACACGCTGCGCGAGTTGACGCGCCCCGAGACTCTCCCCCAGTGGATACTACCCTTGATCCTGGCCATAGTGCTCTTCTACGGCCAGGCCAAGGTGCCGTCCAAGTACTTCCTCCCCCTATACATTCTAGCCATCCCCGTCATATTTTACCTCTTTGTATTTTCTGTGGATGTTTTGAATCCCGACACTCTGCGAAATGCCGGTTGGATATTTGAGGGGCCACCGGCCGGTGAGCCTTGGTGGTTCTTTTATACCCTATTCAGTAAGTCACCCCTGGGCACCGCCGTCCAGGGAACTCCTCACTAACGAGGGCTGCAGAGTTCAGGTTGGTGCGATGGGATGCAGTTATCGAGACGATCCCCGCCATGTTTGCCCTGACATTCTTTGGCATCCTCCATGTGCCCATCAACGTCCCTGCGCTGGCGCTCCAGTCCGGCGAGGACCACGCCGACCTCGACCATGAGCTCAAGCTACACGGCTACTCCAACTTCCTGTCGGGGTGCTTTGGAAGCATCCAGAACTACCTCGTCTACGCCAACACAGTCTTCTTCATGCGCTCAGGCGGCGACACGAGACTTGCAGGATATATGCTTGCTGGTCTCACGTTTGGCGTCATGGTGGTTGGTCCATCTCTGGTCGGGTTTATCCCGGTCATGATGGTGGGCACGCTCATCTTCGACTTGGGCTTTGAGCTCCTCCTAGAGGCTGTGTGGCAGCCGCGCAAAAAGCTCAAGCTGGCAGAGTATCTGACTGTGATCGCCATCGTGCTGGTTATGGGCATCTATGACTTTGTCATTGGCATCGGCGTCGGCATCCTGCTGGCGTTTGTTTCGCTCATTGTGCAGACATCCAGGGTCTCAGCTGTCAGGGGAGCCTTTGCCGGTGACACTGTCACCTCGACAGTCCGGCGCAACCCCTCGCAGCACCATTACCTCCAGCGCGTAGGTGGGCAGATCTACATCATGAAGCTGACGGGGTATCTCTTCTTCGGCACCATTGTCAGTGTGGAGGACAAGATCCGTGCGCTGCTGGACAACAAGACTTTTGCCAAGAAGCCCATCAAGTTCCTCGTGCTGGATCTCTGGCACGTCACCGGTCTGGACTATTCCGCCGGTGAGGTCTTCAACACCATCAGCCGCCTCCTCGATAAGAAGGACGTCGTCTTTGTGCTCAGTGGCGTAGACGCAGAGAGCCAGCTCGGGCGCAACCTGCGCGCCGTGGGGCTCGGCAGCAACGGGATCGAGGTCACGATGCTGCCAGACCTCAACTCGGCGCTCGAGAGCTGCGAGAACCAGCTGCTCAAGACGCTGTACGCGCGGCAGGAGGAGATGAACGCGACGAAGCGGGTCGCGACGGCCAGCCAGGACGTGCCCACAGCCAAGGGGTCGTCGAGCTTCTCGTCCTTCGACCCGCCGTTCAACTCGCCGCGGCAGACTCACCTGGTGCAGGCGGCGAGCGACGCGCTACAGAGCGTCGAGGTGCAGCGGCCGCAGAAGTGGCAGAGCTTCAAGGAGCCGCTGCGGCTGATGCTGCAGATCTTCCAGGGCCTGAGCGACAAGAACGAGGACTTTTGGTTCCAGGCGACGCACTACTTCCAGCGGCGCGAGATCCCCGCGGGCACGGTGCTCTTCCGGCGCGGCGAGGCCGCCCAGGGATTCTACCTGGTGGAGCGCGGGATCCTGCGCTCCGAGTACGACCTACCCCAGGGGTGGCTGTGCGAGAGCATCATGGCGGGCACCACGTGCGGCGAGCTGCCCTTCTTCTCCGAGACGGACCGCACGGCCACGGCCCAGGTCGAGCGCGACTGCGTGGTCTGGGCCATGGACCGCAACGGCTGGGCGAGGCTGCAGAGAGAGGAGCCCGAGGTGGCGCGCGAGCTGCTGAGGGTGTCGCTCAAGCTGACGAGCGAGCGCATGAGCTCCATCACGTCGTATATTCTGACCATGGCGGGATGAGTACGTACTACTGTGTTTGTTCCGTGCTGTATGGGTATCTGTATCATCATCGTGGCCATCATCATCGTATCTAGACGGGATCTGGGCGGCTCAGCGATTTGGTTTTTTCCAAGGCAATCACGTGCCTTTTAGAATGCAAGGAGCAGTCTGTTTTGGCTCATAATTATAATCAACGGTTGATTACGCCAACTACATAGTAAAGTCCCAGTTTGAAAGCAACACTCAATGCTCGGTACTTGGTGTTAGTAAGCATGATGACTGTGGACAAACGTGGACAAGACGTATTCTGTTAAAGTCCGAGTCACCTACCCTACGCATGCGCCTCGACGCTTTCACCCTCCCCATCAGCTCGTCGCAAAGAATCACCCATAATCCATCCATTTTGAGCGATCCAAAATCATGTCAGAATAAGAAGTTGATGCCAGATGCACGGGTAGTAGATGATTCAACGTTAAGAGAGTACGGTTCTGAATTCGCCACCTGGACTTGACTCAACACCACGCTTTTGCATTGCACGTTATCGCATCGCATCACCACTCACCCAACAACCTCTAAGCCCATCGTTAAATTGCATAAATCGCATTCACATCACAAAACAAGAATAGAACTCATCCCCCGGGATGCCTCAAAGCCTCCGCTCCATCCTGGGACAGTCAAACCGCGTCCGGAAACCATCCCGCCAGCCTCACAGACAGCAACAGGGCACATCACTGTCGCCCTCGCCGCGCAAGACATCTGCGTCGTCATCCCCGTCGCCGCGCAAGCCTCGCAGGCCCAGGGACGATGCGGCGGATGGAAAGGACATCTTTGAGGAGAAGCTCGACGACGTCGGGGCCGCCAGCCTGCTCGTCGAGGACCTGACGCTGCGCGATGTCGTCCAGGCCATGCGGTACATCCGCGCGCACATGTTCACTCCCGTGCCAGAGAGGGGCATCCAGTCAACGCGCACAACGGAGCTGCTCAACTACAGGGTGACCATGCCACCGATAGTCACCGTGGGCCACCTCCACGCCGTCCTGAATGCGCCGACCCGGACGGAGCGCGAGACCGCCGAGCTCCTCGGCCGTGGAGTCATCCGGCGGGTGAGGATAGACAGGAGGGGCGGCCAGGGCGAGGCCCTGATCGAGACTAGCCACCTCGAAGACATGGTCCGTAAAACGTCGGGTCTGTCTGATGAGTCGCGCGAGAGGTTCACCACGTTCCTCAGGGGCAACCCCACGGCCCAGACCCTGCCGGCCGGGACTCTGTCTGACGCCCAGGCTGACGAGCTTATCCGCGCCGGCTTTCTCACGAGTGCCATGCACGGAAATCCGGGCAGCACGCTGCACATCCGCCCGGAGGACCGCACGACGTTGATGTCTATCCAGCGGATATCGCGGCACGCATCAGGGAGTCTTTCAGCCGTGGGCGGGCCAAACGCAATACACCTGGCGGGAGGCAGCGGCGCTCCGAAGCTAGCTCATGGCTCCTCCTTCTCCTCATCCTCCTCATCGGCATCGTCGTCGACTGATCTCAAGATCGCCATCCCTGGCCACGGGCGGTATCTCAAGCTCGCGGCTGCGGGGATCGACTGGATACGCGAGGCCCTGGGGAGGACCAAGTGGGGTGAGTGTCCCGAGAGCTGGCTCAAAGAGCGGTTTGAGGGCGGTGGGTTGTATGGACCGCGATGGAAGGAATTCTGGGGGGTAGAGTGGGAGTGGGTGCTCGGGGAGGCCATGGGGCTCGGCGTGGTCGAGATGTTTGAGACCAAAAGTGTGGGAAGGGGTGTACGTGCCTTGGGAGGGTGAGGGATGGAGGACGGAGGATGCAAAAGCAAGAATCCTCTTTGGCAACGAGTCGGCAGTAGATATCGAACAAACGCTTGACATAGACTCAACAAAGGCAACGACTCTGTAACCACAAGGCAACCCAGAGGGCTGGCCTCTGGGAACGTCTATATAGAAGCATTGTCGCTGCTACCAGGACGACCGGCAGCACACTGACAAGCTCTCCAAGCCCAGCATACGCAGGGGGGATGCGCACACGGACAAAGGCACCCGAGGCCAGCAGGATCGCCACGATGTTGTACACGCCCGCCCAGACAAAGTTGAAGACGATGCGCCGGAAGGCAGATATGCTCACGTCGAGCAGGTTCAGGATCCCGCCCAGTCCGGATAGGAGGACTACGTCGGCAGCGCCCCTGGTCACATCGCACGAGGGCAGCGAATCTCCCAGCTGGACGCCTATGTCAGCTTGCGCCACGGCGACGGCATCGTTGGTCCCGTCACCGCAGAACAAGACAACCTTGCCCTGGCCCATGAGAGACGACACATACGCCTGCTTCTGGACTGGAGTCTGTCGTGCTGCCGTGTGCTCGCGTGGGATGCCCACCTCCAACGCCACAGCTTCCACTGCGGTCTTCTGGTCACCTGATACTAGGTGGACGGCAATGTTCCGCCGGTGAAGTTCCTGGATGACAGGCCTCGCCTCTGCTCGTACCCGAGTCCTCAGTGCGAAGAAGGCGAGAAGAATGTCGCTGCGTGTAACACTCAACACCGTGAGCCCGTCGTTGATAGCCTTCTCTACCACAGGATGATCATCGGTCAAGGTCCACATCGGATTGCCCGCCTTCACAGTGGTATTTTCGTGGAGGGATATCACTCCGTCCCCAGGGATAGCATATGTTGTACGCGTAGCCGAGGCACGGACGCCCTTGGAATCTAGAAACCTGTTGACTGCTGCAGATACCGGGTGGTTGCTGTCTCCGACCAAAGCCTTGGTGATGGATAAGGCGAGTTGGGCATCTGTGCCCAGGATTTCGTGGGCCACGACATCCAGTTCGCATTCTGTGATTGTCCCTGTCTTGTCGAACACAACGTCGGTGACCTTTCGAGACCGCACGGTGCACTCTGCCGATTTGATCACGACGCCAGCTCGAGCGGCCATGCCAGCTGCAACGACCAGCACCATGGGGACCGCCAGACCCAAGGCACAGGGGCAGGACACCGCAAGGACCGCCACGGTGTAGGTCATGGCGTGCACCACGGCCTTCGTGCCAGATGTGTGTCTGACAAAAAGGCTGACAAGTGTCCAGGTGACCAAGACAATCACAGCCACGGCCGACACGATGGGCACGAAGTAGCTGGCCACACGATCGGCAAGGTCCTGGATTCTGGGCTTGCATCTGGACGCCTCCTCGACCAAACCAGCAATATCTGTGACGGTGTTCTTTCCTGGGAGCCGAGTGAGCTGTACAATCAGGGCCCCAGGTCCGTTGACTGTGCCGGCGATGACACTCAGACCCGGCCCTTTCTTAACGGGAAGACTCTCGCCGCTAATTATCGACTCATCCACCTCGCTCTGTCCTTCGAGAACCACTCCATCGGTCGGGATTCGAGAGTGGGGGTACAGTTTGAAGTGGTCTCCGAATTCGAGGAGCCGGGAATCGATTTCCCGGTCACGCCCATCCTCCATGAGAAAAGCCGTCGTGGGTTGCAATGACCGCAGAGAGACAGCCTGGACGGCTCGGGCACGAGCATATGCTGCAATGAGGCGACCCAAAAGGACAAACGTGATGAGCAGCGTGCTCGTCTCGAACAAAGCAGGGATCTCTAGAGGCTGCCCAGCCCAGAGGAAGCCAAACGCGACAACAGAATAGACATAGGCTGCAGTTATGCTAATCACGACCAGCATGTCCATCTCAAGTACCCGGTTGCGAATGAGAGCCGTCATGGCGGGGAGGTAGAACTCCGAGATTGTGATGAGCTGGACGAGGGTTGCGAGAATCAGCTCGATTAGGGCCTTTCGCTTACTTTCCACCGCCGTAGAGCCCCAGGCAAGTACCACTACGGGGATGGTCAGAGCCACTGCGAGGATAGTCTTGATGAGGTGGCCGTAAAGGTGCCTCCGTCCATGTAGCAACGCAGCATCCCCTTTCGGAGGAGCCAGACGAACTGGACCCTGGGATAGATCCCCGATACGATCGACCAACGTCCGGGCGCCAATGACCACCGGATCGTATAAAACTCTCGTCGTGTTTTTATCCAGGGAGATAAAATCCAACAGCCCTGGGATATTACCACTCTCCAACCCCCCCTTTGGTGATCGTGAAAGGAGAAGGTCAATGAACTCATCGTCGCCACCTTGGCGGACACAACAAAAGCCAGTGATTCTCTGGGCGGTCCGAATGGCATCTTCGACCGAACTGACCTGGGTGTCTATCTGAAACTCGGCCTTGCCCATAACAAAGTCGACTTGGACACGGGTCACACCAGGGGTAATATCTAGAGCTCTGCGAAGGTTAGCGCCGCAGCCAGAGCAATGCATCCCGTCGACGAGTAAAACTACCCGCTCCAAGCCGTCAAGACTTTCCACGTTAGCATCTGTGTTGGCGTCACAGTTCCCGCCAGGGCCCGCTCGTTCGCACGCTGACTCTGAATGAGTATGTATTTCTTCACCGGCGCCATGAAACTGCGGACAGCAGCCTGACTCGGACGTATTCGGGTTTGGATGGTGGGAGTCGATATGGCTAGAACAGTTTCCTTCTTGGTGGGCATGATGGCGCACTTGATCTACACCATGGGAAGTGCATGATGGAATGACCCCTGAAGGAAGCGTATGAGCTTGAGGACCAGCTATTCTCTTGTTCGCAAGTGCTGGAATGGCAAAGACACGCAAGAACCTCCATACCGTTGGTTTCCACGCTGTTAATACCATCGTCAACTTGTTCGGCCGTAGATCCCCCCCGGTTACCTGGAACTCCTAGTCAATATTTTGTAGTCTGTAGGCAAGCCAGCGAGATTTGTTTACCATCTTCATTGGGAGGTTGTTCATGGCTAGGCGGCCCCTCCCCCACGACACTGCGTTTGGAGCTCATTGCACTGGCGCTTGAAAGGACGTAGCGTAGGTCAATTGGTCCACGGAGTAACGCTTGGCTGTAGTAGCATCTGGGTGAGATATAAGCACAAGGCCGTCATGTTGAACTCAAGGCATGTGTTTATGTAGGCCGAAGAGAACTGCTCATAATGTTGGGGTGACTCGCCCGGGCAGTGACGAGCTGACATTGGGACTTTCCCCATCATCATCACGATAGAGAGGGGATCTGAGCTTGCATTGTCCTGAAACACTCTCCTACGATTGTGTACAACCAGAGGCGGTGAGTGCGCTGATGTGTACGTGTACCGTGAGACAGGTTGGGTTAGATGGGGTTGACATAGGTCGACGTCGCACTGGTTCGAGGACATCGTATCTAGACCAGTTCAGACACTGATTCAGAGCCAGCACGAGATCTTTTCGGTGTGGCGTAATATTAAAGCCGATGACGGTCATGCATTGCCAGGCAGTTGGTCGTGTATGTTCTGGACGGATAGCGGCAGCGGCGATCCAAAACCCCATAACAAACATCGAGGGAACTGAGAGACACCTATATGTAAGTTGGGGTTCGTTGAGCCACGATCTGACCTCCAATAAAGCATGGCAAAGCATGAGGCCCCCCCCTTGTATCGGAAGCCTGGAGGTAGTACTATGGCACTCATAATACTCCGAGCTGCAGTCTGCAGTTAGCGTTATGCAGACTGCATACCCGCTGTCGCATGACATGAGAACGGGTGCTTGGGTCGCACAGCTCGTACTGTACCTAATAGCGCCCCGTAGCACGAAGCCATCCATGGATCAATACGATAGGTATTGCATAGACTTGAGCTCTGAACGGAGTATACGTATCTGCATTCGTACGTGCTCGGTTCTCGATTGGACGTCAGGGGCGAGTATCAATCACCTCCACCCCAAGAACCAAACCGTTCATCGGGTCGCGTAAGCCACAGGGTGGGCGATGTGGGACGAGCAGCCATTGGACTCGATGATGTGAAGTGTGTGATGAGTCTGTCCCCCGGCATGATGCCGGCTGCGGGCACAACAACGGCCGTCACGGCCGGGAGGGGCTGGGTCGCTGGGATTCGGGAATCTTGGATAGGCCGACGCGGGAGAGCTGATTTTGACGGGCTTGGCTGCTTGCTCGAATTTGTCCATGCATTGCCGGGGATGCAGCCGGTGTCGAGTCTGCCGCTTAGCCCAAAGGGGACCTCCCCCCCTTGACATTTTTACCCTCAGGGAGTCAGGATCAAGGGGCCCTGTCGGTGAATTTGACTTGTGACTGTGAGCTTGGCTCGAGAGGAGCTGAAGACACAAGCCGTCCAGCCAAGATCCAAGAGCTCTCTTGCGGCGGCGACCAGCTGTCCGCCCGAGGGCGAATGGGTTGCTCGAAAGAGTGTTACGAGCACAAGTCCTCGTCGTACTCGTCAAACCCGTCGTGCCCCGTACTCGTACTCATCTCGTTGGCCCTGGCGTGCCCATGCTTGAAACTGGCGGATGGCATTTGTTGCAAAAGTCGTTGGTCGAGGGTGGGAATTGGAACTATTGCTATGGCGATTGGCCACGGGCGTGCAGGAGATGGGTATGTACTGCGTAAAAAAAAAGAAAGAAAAACGCCCTGCGGACAGACAGGGTCTGGCACATGTTGGCCTGGCAAGCGTGACGAGACACGCGTGGGATAATAGTAGGTTGACGATGGCAAGCAGCAAGATGGAGCTGGGAAAGGGGCCAAACTCGTATGACGGCCTGTCCCGTTCTCGTGTCTTCACTGGTGGACTCGCTCGTGGTCCTCGTGGAGGCCAAGGAGCCCTGCCTCCCAGAGACCCAGAATGGGCAAGCACCAACCGAGTTGCAGTTTCCCCAGGTCGCGATTAATGTCTGTCCCTGCTAATAAGGTAGTACTAACTTGGGAGGTACGAAGTGGTATTCGTATTATTAATGTGTGTCCCCTTCCGGTGGTTCCTTTTGGTATACTTTTATTAATAGACTCTCGAGATGCCTCTATCGCATATGAATACTACCTACGTCTAGGCAGGGTCAATAATCGGTTCGTGGAGTGATGAGCGTTACAACTGATGGTTGATGCCTTATTATCAGAAGCCTGGGAATGAGCCCTCCCAAGTCCCCGGCTATCGCCACGGACACGCACAAGTTCTCGTGGGGAATCCCCCATTTTGCTGCTGAAGTCTGAACCCCAAGTGGCGTGGGTATTATTAGCATGGGGGTTTTAGGGGTTGGTTGCGCCGGCGCGGTGGTTGAGACCTTGGGCACATAGTATTAGTACTGCTCGTATGGAGTACCAGTACTTGTAGTACTAGTAGTAGTTCAGGAACCTGGAGCGGTTAGGACCATTCCGTCCCCATGGAACTGAAATCAATGAGGCAGCCAATACACGGAGCCGGTCTCAGAACCTCACATACGTCGCAGAACATCCCTAATCAATGCTCACAGCACTACGGACTCCATCGTCCCGAGGCTGTGGCGCGATGGGCCTTATCTTTTTGCATATCCACCATTTCGCCTCGGGCGTCAAGAGTCTCGTCGGGTGTCAAAGTGACAATGCTCGCAGCTCGCTGGCCGGCAGCGGGCGCCCAACCCACTGTCTCCAGAGTCCAAGAGTCGAGGCAGACATGGGCCCCCCTCCAAGGCTCCAATGCCTCCATGGATAGGTATATCATAGCCACTAGCCACTAGCCACTAGCACCCGACTGGCTTCTCCCACTGACCCCACTCCCCACGCCAGCCAACCAAGCTCCAGTCCTGAACCTGCTCCTCGCCTGCATATCGTAATTACGGTAATTACAACCAGCGATCCCACAAGTCCGTGGTCGCTTGATTCTGTCACGTCCTGTCTGGTGACACCCACTGTTGCTTAACAGCAGGGCTTGGTGTCGGTAGCTCCATCACTCGTCACCACCTTGGATGCAAGCGACACCCAGGGTTCTTTCCATCACCGGGGGGCTCCTTTTTTCTTCACCCCTTTTGCTTCTTCTCCTACATTCCAGTCTTTGCGGGAATACCACAGTGACCCGTCGCTCTTTTTTTCCTTGCTTCGTATCCGTACCCGGCACTGGCCTGACTCTGATTCCCAGTGCCACCCGAGCGCACTCGACACCGAGCGTCTCCTCGTGTCTCGGCGCCGTTCTTTTTTTCTTTCTTTCTTTGTAGTACGAGGAATCAGGGACCACTTCGACAGACATCCCCGAGCCTCGCGACGCCATCCCCGCCTCCAGCTAACGGCTTCTGGTCTCAACAGTCTCACATCGCCACTGCGTGGAGCCGCGAGTACAGTTTCGAGACAGGCACCGCAAGGCACCGCAGTATTGGCTCGCCTGGTCTTTGCCCAGATTAGTGCGCCTCGACGAGAAAAGGAAACATTGGCGTATCATTGTCGAAACCAGAGTCCAAGGGGCCGTCTTGGTATTGATTGCTATTATTTTCCCTCGGCTTCACGAGGGTTATCCCAACTCCTCCATTCCCTCAGCTATCCTTGATAGCATTCGGCCGTTCATTGTTTGCTATCGCGCAACCCTGGTTTCCTGGTATGTCTAATCACTCTTCCTGCCTGAGACATTCGACCGTTATGCAGTCAATAACGACCGTTGTGTTATTCTTGCGTTGCCTAGCTGACATATTGTTGTGCCAGATTGATCTTTAACACAACACCGACCGAGTTCTGCGAACCAGTTTTTTGCGACTTTCATTCTTTGGGCCTTTTCGCATATGATTTTATCCCGACCCTCGGACATCATCACCCCGCTTCTGGTCATCTTCCCACTGCTGTCGCAACCATTTCCCATTAACCACCTCATCCCGAAAGCCGGCCGACCATCCATGAACACTCGAAATCCGTGTTCATGGCCACAATAGATTGAAGGCATAATCTGTGCACATAGCCTCTCGACAGAAGCGCCAGAAAAACAAGCCCGCCGCGATTCCACAGGGGCCATGGCAACGACACTTCCAAGGCCATCTCGGCCGTCAAACGGGCCCCCAAACATGGCTCTTCCTGCCTTGCCTATCAGCAAGACTCGTAAGAGCATAGGGGCCATCCCAACGCGCAGCTCTTCCAGGTCAGCGCCAAACACGCCCCAGCGGGGTCTGAGGGCACCTTCCACATCAAACCTTCCTCCCCCCCCTAGTCCCTCGCAGATGTCGGCGCTTCCTCAGCCGAGAGGAGCCTCAAGTGGGAACTCGACCGCACCAAAGACAATCAGAAAGACGGTCAGCATCAACTCCTTCCCACAACCGCCCCGGGGCGACAGCAGGGCCGGCAGCGTGCCGCCTAGCCCGTTGGCTAGCGAGAGGCCCCGAACTGCCCGGAAATCCAAGTCTTCCAAGGAATCCATGCACAGTAGCTTCAATCCTGGGACCCCAAGCTTTCTGAATGGCAGCGGTGAGGGAAAATCGATTACGAGTGTCCGCATGTCGGACGGATTGGTCAGCGTCGGGTCCGAGCCCCAGAGCCGAAGCTCGTCAGCGCAAGAATCATATTCGACATCCGCAACGACGTATGACGACCCGGCAGACAGCTCGACACCCAAGGCTGGTGCTGGAACTGGAGAGAAGCGAACTTCCAAGCACGATGGTAAAGGAAACGTTCTCGTAAGCGTACGAGTACGACCCACAGCCAATGGAAACTATGGCAACCCCGAAGGGGAATGGATGGTAGACGGGCGCAGGTCACTCATCTCATATAAAGGGAAGGAAGGCGGAGATCATTATTACGGTATGTTTCTTCCCCGATGGTGAGTCTTGCCCACATTTTGCTAACAGTACTTGTAGACAATGTCTTCACGACTCACGATAACAACTCACGTGTCTATGACCATCTGGCAAAACGTCTGGTGCGCAGGGTAATGGAAGGCTACCACGGCACCGTTTTCGCGTATGGTATGACCGGTACGGGCAAGACGTTTTCGATGCAAGGAACAGCTTCGTCCCCCGGTGTGATCCCGCTCGCTATCACCGACATCTTCTCATACATTAGAGAAACGCCATCCCGCGAATTCCTGCTTCGAGTCAGCTACCTGGAGATCTACAATGAGAAGATTCATGACTTACTGAGCATGCCCACCAACAACGGTGTGGGAGGCGGCGCACAAGATGAGATCAAGTTGCGAGAGGATAGCAAGAGAGGGGTGTACGCGACACCACTCAAGGAGGAGATCGTGCAAAGTCCAACACAGCTCCTGAGGGTTATCGCTCGGGGTGACCAAGCCCGGCGAACAGCTAGCACTCAGTTCAACGCCCGAAGTTCCCGAAGCCACGCTGTCGTTCAGATTGTTGTGGAGAGCCGAGAGCGCATGCCGGTTGGCGCCGCTGCTGGTGAAGACGCAGGCAAACGCTCGGGTTTACCCCCGGGTGGTGTTCGTGTCTCAACCTTGAGTCTGATCGACCTGGCAGGTTCGGAGAAAGCTGCAGAGTCTAAGGAGCGAAGGCAAGAGGGTGCACACATCAACAAGAGCCTTTTGACTTTAGGCACCGTTATCGCCAGGCTCTCAGAATGGAAGGACAAGGAGGGCAAGGGCAGCGACAAAGATAGCAAGCATTTGCCTTATCGTGACAGCAAGTTGACTCGCCTACTTCAAGGAGCTCTGTCTGGCAATTCACTGGTCAGTATTCTCTGTACCATCCAGGTCGGTGCTCAGGGAACCGCCGCGACGGTCAACAGCCACACGACAGAAACACTCAATACTTTGAAATTTGCATCGAGGGCAAAGAACAGCATTGTCAGCCATGCAAAAAGGGCAGAGGAGTCCTTGGGAGCTGGCGGCGAAGGTGGGGCACGGGTCCTCCTGGAACGTTACCGCCTGGAGATTGTTGAGCTGAAGAAGCAGCTTGAGACGCAAGCAAAGAAGAAGAAGAAGGGCCGGCAAGAGGAGGATGATGATAATGATGAAGGGGGAGGAGAGGATAAAGAAGAGAAGGAAGATGAGAGACAGAGGAAATACGAGGCTGCTGAGAGACACGAGGAGCAGCTGCTAGAGATGCAACTCGCGAGGACCGCTCTCAAGGAGCGAATCGACCATCTCAACCGCCTGATCCTTAGTTCGAAGTCGTTTGGGGTCAACTCGAATGGATCGATGAGCTCACTGAGTCAGCACCCCAGGTTCTCTCTGATTTCACTGCCAGGCTCCATCCGGTCCTCAGTGGGGACGTCGGTCGCCGGAAAGCCCTTGCTGGAACGGACGGCGTCAATGACGTCTGCCTCATCGACTATTGGGCGGCGGTCCAGCAATGGTGGGCCTCGTCTCTCGGTAGATGGCGAGCCGGTGGACCATGATGAAGACAGTGTCGGGGAGTATGGTGATGGGACCGCATCCCTAGCTGCCCAGAACCGCGCCCTGCAGGCTGACCTGATGGACAAGAACCGGTATATTGCAACACTGGAAAAGCGACTCTTGCAAGCACGGCGTGCTAGTTCATCCCGGACGTCGATGGGCATCGGAGGATCCGTTAAAGGTATCATGGTTGGGGAAGACCATAGTGTTTCTGCAGCCCTCAGGGAGAAGGATGCCGAGATTGCCGACCTCCGTGCGAGGTTGGACGACAAAGACCGAATGCTGGGGGCACTTCGTAGCGCAGCTCGCTCGCGAGACACAGCGGAGAGCCGCACAGAAATGCGATCACCGCAGTCACCGCAGTCACCACGGGTGCAGGACCAGGATGGGCCGGGGCTGGAGTTCTCGCTCCGCGGCTCGCCAGCCAAGGAAGAAACGAAGCACAGGAAGAGCGTCGACGAGATGGACGATTTGCTGGAAGAAATGATCCAGGATCGAGTCGATACTGGCTATATTGTCAAGGGTATCAGAGGGAGCGTGCGCCTTCCTCCTGGCCAAAAGCTCGAGAACCTTGCTGAGCCCTTCCGCGACGTCGAACCCCTGAGGCATACCCCAACGCCCATGGGCGATAGGGATAGGACGCCCGTCCAGGAGATTGTTTAATACTTCCTGAGGCGGCAGGGAGCATATGCTATTGATGCCGACGCTATTTGGCGACTACGGCGTGCCAAAATGATTTTGGGTGTGTGTCGAAAGGAGAGCAAACGGCGTTTGGTAGTGTGGGAAGGCTGCTACCTTGTATGGATTGCCTGCGTTATACCCTATGTATTTATCTTTTTCCCTTTTTGGTTTGCTTGCCTCGTTAATGGAGGGGGATGACGGGAAGAGTCAGCGACTAGCATGAGGGTGGGATGAGTTCACCCATATAGAGCATGACTGCTTATTAGTATATATTTGTTGCGCGGCATGGACATGGGGAACGTTGTTGATGAGAGAACGCCATGCATGTGGGAATACTTCACTACATACATATTTGATATTTACATCTAGAGTTGAGGCCTGAGCTCGCCGTTGCTCTTTCCCGGTGTTTCTGAAGAGGGCTGGTGTGTTGGGCTTGGGAGGGAACAACGTGCGGGCCGGAGGAGTGTAGTTGCCAGATGAGAAAATGGCTGAGTGCTGTGGATTCTGCATCATTGCCATACGTCAATGTACGGATACATGTGGCTGCTACCCAGGTACGTACTAACAGTAACAGGTACGGATAGTATTAGTGTTTTTCCTTCTTCTCCTTGTCCAAGTGTAGTTAGGCTTGCTTCTTGCTGCTTACTCGTACTCGTACTGCTGTTAGTTGGCTGTTTGTTTCACAGTGGATGCCGTGCGGCAGGGACACAGGAGCGTTGGTTGCTGGACCGTTTCCATCCGTGATAGTATTCGTGTTCCGTGCGCATATTACAGTTCTTCGTACGCACTTGGCCCAAGTTCCAACAGAATCTGCTGACAGGAGCTGCTGGCTGGAACATTGGTTGTTTGTCGGGCTGTGTTGGAGGAGCCCTGAAAGGAAAGAGAGAGGCCAAATCAGGGGCCGGGGTGCGAACGGTTGGCTGGGAAGATGTCGCAGAAGGTGGCAGGATTGCACTGGAGGGCTCTGATGTCGACATGAAACAGCCGGCCTGCGGGAGCCTGGGGACGAGAGCCAGGGCCCTCGAAGGATTCCCTGCCATTTCCTGATACCTGGGGACGAGGTATCAGCGCCCGCTGCTGGGGTGCCACTGAGCCACCTCGGGGGCCACTGAGGTACCTCCGCGCTGGGTCCCTTGCCCTGCCCTCTCGCTGGACTGCGAAGCTGCTACCAATCGCAGCCGCGGGCCGAGTAAAGATCGGGCCCGCCACGGATCCATGAGGCCAATCCATGAGGCCATGACGAAAGGCCTGGACTGGGGAGATTCTTCTGACTTGAAGCTCTGAGCAGTTGAGGCCCAGAGTCCAGACTTGGGTGCCCCAGGCCGTTCTTTTTTTTTCTCTCTCTCTCCGTATCCAGTCGCCTCCACAGGATGGGAGGAGTCGAGGACCGACATGCGACTTTTGCATTCTCTGATCCACTCTCTGACCACTGGTGCTGGCGTGCATGCTTCTCGTCCACAAGCTGCTTGTGTCGTGTGCTCCTGTGTTGATTGTTCCTTTTCCTTCAGCTGCACTTGTTTGCGTCTTACGTACGGATACTACGTACCTACATCGTACAACACTCCTGGTGTGTGTTGTACCTTCTCTTGTTGCTACCTTCTATTCTCGCTTCCAGGTTCTCGCTTCCAGGTTGCTACAGCTGTCCACCCACTGGAAGCCTGAAACATCCTCTCCCTCGATTCCTTCGAAACGATCCTCGCGGAGTCTCTTCTCCCACCAGCGGCATGCGGGGGCCAGCACAGTGACAGCACCAGCAAGAAACGCGAGACAGCATCATCCCTGGATCCCTGGCTCAACCTTGTCACAAGTCCGATCTTTCCAGCATGCTCCCATGATCGGCACTGGCCACCGAACCGACGTCTTTCTCGCCTCCCTTTGATTTTGTCTCCTTCGACTTCGCCATCTCGACATTTCCCCTGCCGCTGGCAATGGCTTCTTTCTTCTAACTTATCTTCGCCTTGATGGCCATCTGAGGACCAGCGACGACTCCTCTTTCTGTGTTTGAATTCAGCTTGTTCGACATCTCGCGCCTTGGGCTTTACGGCCGCGAATGCTATCCTCTCTCTACGAACTACACATCTGCTGCTAGCCTACAGATGCTTTCCGGTTGCCTCGCACACCACCACCACTCTTTCGATTCGACTTCGACTATTGCGACTGATTTTGACTTGATATTTATACTAAAATAAACCAAAAACCGCCAACATGCCATCCAGGCTCCAACTCTCTCCTTCGGACCACCCCAAGGTCATTGTGACTCCGCCGCGGATCAACCTCCGACGGGCCAAGTCCTACAATCCACAGGATCGCGGACCTCTCTCCGCGACATCGTCTCGATTCAACTTTAACCACCTTCTATTCTCACCGCCTCCCTCACCGAGCCTACCATCTCTCGTACCTCGTCGAAGGAGGACGGGCAGTGACTTGTTATTGAAATCGAGGCCGAGCCGGGTACTTCGATTTACCTTCGGCGCTCTTACACTATTCTCTTGTCTCTATTTTCTTGGGTTTGCTCTCAGAAATCGAGACGCCATACCTGCCATACCTGCCATATGGCCCTATTTTACAGATGAGCAGTTTGAGATGGTTGGCCAAGATTCTTTGCCAGACTTTCCCACTCCGATCGTTGTCCATGACCAGAAAGGCCGATCGAGGTGGACCGTCTCCATACCTCCGAGCTACGATTTCCCCTTGTCAACAGAGGAGTATGCCGAGATGAGTAGCCAATGTCGCGAGGTCTCAGCGCGGGCGCGGGATCTACACAGCGACGAACCTCTGTCTGAGAAAGACGCTTTGGGCTACGACGCCACCGACGATAATTTTCTAGACGTTGACAAGGCGGAGCGCGTCGGTTTATTAACACACACTCTGGGAGGGACAACTACAAGAAGACACTCTGGTCATTTTGTGGGCGTTCCTGCAAATGCCAGATCTCTCCCGCCCTGCAAGAGCTCCATGACATACGTCCTCGAGAGCACTGACGCGGGTATGGGCAACACACTAATGATGCTGTGGACTTTCTATGGCCTTGCCAAGGAAGAGGGGAGAGCCTTCTTTATCGATGACTCAAGGTGGGCTTATGGCGACTACTTGGAGATCTTCCAGGCACCCCCTGCTCCGAATTGCCGGCCTCCACCGAGACACCATATGCTACCTTGCCCGTTCCACGCCCGGCATCTGGTCGTTTCCGGCATGACGGCAAAAGATATATATCCGTCCCTGCTGGCCAAGCACTACCGGAAGGCGGGGACAAGTGATCAGATCCGGGAGTTGTGGCGCCTTGCTCACACGGGATTCGAGTCGCTGTTCAGCCTCAACCAGGCGGACCAGGCCTACGTCGAGTCTCGAGTTCTTGAAATCAGGGACATGTCAAAGAAGGGCGTTGGTGCTCCTGATGCCCCTGTCATCGGCCTCCACGTTCGGCGTGGTGACCGGCACCCCCTGGAGTACCAGTATAGAGAGACCTATATCCCTGCAGAGGTCTTCCACCAAAACGCCCAGAAGATAGCCGATGCTCACTCGGCTTGGCCCCCTACGCCATTACTTGCGGAGAGCCAGTCGGGGAAGAACGAGCCCATTGTACTCCTCGCATCCGATGATCCGACGGTACATGATGAGCCCGACTTCGCCGCTTCTACGATAGTAACTCAAGAACGCATCCGCTTGGCATCCAAGGAAGCTATCCGACAGGCCAACCCGCATCATGCTCTTCTCCACCGCTTTGTGGAGGAGGCATTTGGGTGGGAGGGTGGCTTTTTTGCCCCCATGTTCTGGAACTTGGGTGTTAAGCGCAAAAACAATGCGGCCAACGCACCCAAGGGCGTTGATGCAGGTGAATTCAACGAGGAGGCTCGGCTCATGGCACCCCCCTCGGAGCAGACGCTCAAGCTACGCAGCCTAGTGGGCAGGGCATACATGATGGACCTCGCCGTGCTGGCGGGGGCGAGCGACGGAGTGGTCTGCACGGTGAGCGCCATGGGGTGCAGACTGCTGGGGGTCATGATGGAGTGGGAGAAGGGTGTTGGGGGCCAAGGTTGGGTGAATGTCGATGGAGCATATGGCTGGGCGGGCATCGACTGGTAATAGATGGCCTTTCAGGCTCACTAATTAGACACTCTGGATCCTGAAAATTTGCTGCAAAGCAAGGCAGCGTATCAGCTAGATTAGGCGGCGTTACTCGGATCACATGTAGAACCAACTTTGATACCCCCGCTACTCGGCTGTTTTATAGTGTTTTTGCATGGTGGTGAACTGTGTTGTGAGTTTCGGAAGAGCATGTGCTCCTGAACTCGTCTGAGAGTCTGCTAGCGGTGATAAGTATGACCAACCTGGTAGCAACAGTGCCTGAGAAGGTGGAAGCAAGCTGCACGTTGGATGAATCTAATAGAGAGGTAACTACTAACTAGGTAGTAACTTAACGACCCGGGCTGTGGGGTTTGAGTGGTGAGGTCCTCCCCTTTTACTACCACCATGCCTGAAGGCCCATTTAGGATCATCATTTACCTGAGCAGTATTGTATGCCCATGCACATCTTATGCGTGACTCTCTTCCCAGACAGATGTTGCAACGGAATCGTACGTGGTCCTGTTGGAAAAGAATGGGAACAGAGATGGATGTCTACGAGTACTGATATAAGGTGAAGCGGAATTGGTCTATCTAAGTAGGTTGCATGAGTCGGTGAGGGTGCATCGGTGAGTGGGTGGGTGGGTGAGTCACGGAGTTTAGCAATCCCAGAATCAGTCAGTCAGTGATGGGATATAGGTAGACAGCACTATTTGTACTCCAGTGTGACGTGCAATAAGTGGTGTAAAAGTCACACAAGGAAAAAGGTTTGAGGACGTCGACCGTGAACCTCTTGTCATAACCAAAAAGAGTGGGGCACATCTAAACCTCAAGCTCCAGTGTCTCTCTCCATTTACGCGACCACTTCACCATCTCCATTCCTTCACCTTACATTTACATCCACAAACCACATCTTCTGAGCGGCGCAAGACATCATGTCTGGCCCCGATGGAGCCCCGGCGCCCCCCAAACCGCGCTTAAAAATCAACGTCAGCCGCTCGTCCTCCTTCGTCGCCGATGCCCATGCGACTCCTTCGACCGCTGCTGCCACCGCCGCAGCATCGACTGTCGCCCCAGCGTCCGCTACCCCCGGCGGCGATGGCCAGCGAAAAGTCAAGCTCAAGATCAGCTCCTCCCAGCCTCCCACGCCCGCCGAGCCGCCCCCGAGCAAGACCAAGGCCGGCCGCCAGCCCAAGCCCACGCAAAAGCTCGTCGACAGCAAGAAGCGCCCGGCCGACGATGACGACGACGACGACGTGCCGCTCATGCACTCGCATCCGGCGACCAAGATCAAGATACGCCAGATGTCCAAGAGCGGCCCCACCCAGCTCGTTGTCAAGCCGCGCGGTCGGCCGCCCGTCCACCCCCCCGGCGATGGGTACGACTCGGAAGCCAGCGACCGCGAGATCGATCCCGCCATCGAGGAGCAGCTTATCCTGCGCATGATCCCGGGGGAGCACTGCGACTACCTGCGGACCTGCATGGAGACGGGCAAGATGGGCATCCACAAGTCCCAGGGCGGCGCCGATGTCCAGCTCAAGTTCTTCGAGGAGGACACGCGCAGGGCCATGATAACCATCAAGGGCCAGCCCTTTGCCGCCGCCATGGTCGACCTGCCCACCATCACCGAGGCCATGAAGACGTGGGATCGGAAGTCGTTCATGAAGTCGGCCGACATCTGCCAGATGCTGCTGGTGTTCCAGAAGGTGAAGAACGAGGACGAGGCCAAGAAGGCCCCTCTGCCGACCATCCTGGACCCCAACTTCAAGTGGCCGCACGGCCTGACCCCGCCCATGCACGACTGCGTGAACCGCCGATTCGCCAAGACGATATCCAGGAAGGAGATTGAGAACAAGGAGGCGGAGGTGGAGCGCCTGCTGGCCGAGGACGCTAAGGCCGCCTCGACAAAGTGGGAGTGGGTGGACGAGCGCCAGCAGGACGCCGACGAGGACGAGGACATGGACGAGGATGCCGAGGGCGAGGTCGACGACAGCATGGGCTACTTTGGCACCGGCGAGGAGGATAACGACGAGGACCTCGAGGCCGATCTGGAGGCTGCTTTTGCTGACGAGCTCATGGCCGGCACTCCCGCCACGGGTATGGAGGGCGCGACGCCCATGACGGGTACGCAGATGGGAACTCCTGGCGGCATCCTGCAGGACAGCATCGAGGCGGACGAGTCCGAGGAGGATGAGGATGACGACGACGATGAGGACGATGACGACCTCGATGAGGACGAGCGCGCCCAGCGTGACGAGGAGCAGGGCGTCAAGGACATTATTGCCGACATGAAGAAGCAGCTTGCCAACCGCCAGGCTGATCTGGCCAAGACGACCAACAATATTCTGCGTTCGCGCATCGAGAACCAGATCAGGCAGCTCAAGTCGGAGATTGAGCTCAAGATGTCATCCATCGGCATGGAGACGGATGAATAGTAGATACCCGAACCACGTCACTTGTCCAGGAGTACTCTGTATATTATAGGCGTTGGGGGCTCTGCTTCAACAAAACTGGAAGACTACATTTTGGCGTTTGGGACTGGCCAGTAATGGGGGCTAGGGAGGCATGAGTTTTCAGGCGTTGGTCGATGCTGGGCTTGAAATTTAGCTGAACATGATAGTTGAATTCGACACTGCTATGATGATTCAATGTTCTGGATGCTTCACAAAGCGCAAGTCCATGCACCCTGCATATGCTTCCCCCTTAAATATCACCAACTCCCAGTCATTATTATACATTAACTGACCCCGCCAAGAAATTGACAGTCTTTCTAACCTCAAACACGCCGGGGCCCTAGTTCCTTGATTGTGGTCTGCTTCTCCTTCTGTAGAACGTACTGAACAGTGTCTAGGACATCTTGCCATGACACGTTCTGGCAGAACTCCTCGAGAGTGCTCGGACGAGAGTGAGATCGCAGAACACGACGCCTGACGCGCTTTCCTATGGCTTTCTGTATGTAAACTGCCATTGCAGGGTCGCGCTTGGACTGCTGCTTCAGATAGTTGGCGCAGAAGGTGGCATCAGCTAGATCTGTGGTTTTATGGTCGCGATTCCAGCGCTTGGTGGACTTGAGGGTCTCCTCGATGCGATTCTCAACACCGCTTTGGGAATTTGCGCTTTGAGAGAAGATTTGTGTTGCCTGCGAATATTCCTGGCCATCTTTCGATCTGTCGCCAGGAAGAGAGCCGTACCCCGACTCAAAGGAATCCTCAAGCGTTGGCAGGCTGTCCATTTGCTTGGAAATCCCATGTATGAACTCTTTAAGGTCACTGAGCTCTTTCCGAAATTCTTGAATGATGCTCGTTGTTTCAGTCTGGCACTTCTCAAGGTCCAGGTTTGAGCTTTCCTGCGAGACCACCACCTTGTTCACTTGCTGCCGAACGGCCAGCATCTCTTGCCAAAGCTTTGAGAGCCTGGCCTCGTTCTGGTCGCGGAACTCTTTATCATCAGCAGTCGCCTGGACGACCCGCTTAACATCCTTTTGTACATCGTTCACCTGCGCCTCGACTCTCCGGATATTGAGCTCAAAGGTCATCCGAGCTAGAGCTTCGGAGCGGGAGAGGAGCCTGCCAGCATTTGCGGACTGGGACTGATCGGGCGGGGTCTGTGAGAGCGAACCCGGTGTGGTGACTCGTGTCGTCTCGCTGAGGGCGCTGCTTGGACTGTTGGACGGCGGATCGCCCGGGGGGAGCGACTCTCTCTTTGTACGCCTCGTGGAAACCATGGTGGCTCGTCACAGTTCTGACCGAAAGTGGCGGCCTGGGGGAATCGGCAGAGAATTATCTCTCGAGAGTAAGGAAGACTTCATAGAGTAGAATATCCCATGAGCGAAGACCAAGTCCTAGCTGCGCGCGAGGGGGTAATGTAGAACAAGCCAACTGGTGCTCAACCCAGCCGAGGCAAACAGTCAGGTGATGTAGAAGTGAAATTAGAAATGTCCATTTTGCAACTACCTCAATGTTCAAGAAGAGACTCGCTGAAAGGCAGGAAGGTGTGAGAAAAGAGAAAGAGCGGGCGCTGCCAGAAAAACGGGCAGGAACTACCTGAAGATATCCACCTCCCATTGCAACAATCGTCAAACTTCGAGCCGAATACAAGTACCTACTAGTATTTAAATACCTGAGAGCCTCATCGATCTCAGATGCTACTAGTAGTAGCTCTTTGACACTGACCCATTATGCGTGCCACCATCTCTCCCAACGTCCCCATCATCCTCCTCCCTTCTGTGTGTCGCAATCCAGGAGAGGAACATGTCGACGTCCTTAGCCACCACCCCCGGCGTCGCCATCCTCTGCACCCACGCCGGCAACACGCCCTTCGCATCGGACGCCGTCCCCATGATCCACTCGATGCCCTCCCCCGTGTCCCTCAGCTGCTCGATGCTCGTGTACGCACCGCAGACGTCCCCGCCGCGCCGCGCCTCGACCACGCCCATGGCCTCGCCCGCCGCGATCTGCACCACCAGGAACCTCCGCTTGCCCAGCACCGACGCCGTCGCCTGCAGCACGGGGAACACGCGGTTGCGCAGCGGCGTCGGCATCTTGTGCACCGACTCCTCCAGCTTGAGCGTCCAGTCCCCCCACGTCTCCCCGTCCAGGTCCACCTCGACGCCCCGGCAGTCCCATTCGCGGTCCGCGCGCGTGCTCAGCACCGACGGCGTGAAGGCGCGCTCCGTCTCGGCGTGCGACGCCTTGAAGCACCGCACCCACTCGTCCCAGCTCGCCGTCCCCTCCCTCGCCGAGTCGTCGTGCACGCTGCGCCGAAGGAACCACGTCTCGGGCTGCAGCCGCGTCGCGCTCGCGAGGCCCGGCAGGTGGTGCTCGCGCGCTACCTCGTGTAGCGCCTCGGCCGGGACGGTGCGCTCGTACAGGAAGACGGGGGACTCGGAGTGCGGGAAGTGCCGGCTGCCCTTGGTCTTCCAGCTAGAGGCGTAGGGTGACACCGCGGCCGACGGCACGTCGGAAATGAAGGGCACTGCTTCGAGGAGGATGGACGTGAGGAGCGGGGTGAGTTCCTGTGGCGTTGCGTCTCGGGCTGGGAGCTGGGCATTCTGGATGCCCCAGAGCCGAACAAGAGGTCCGTATTTGTCTACCATGACGGAATCAAATCCCCGAGTATCAGCTGTCAAGTTCCAGTAAGGTATTGATGTTAAAAACGGAACTTTGGTTCCGTGGAGGTCAAAATCAAGTCCTCAAATTGTCGTCATAGGTAGAAGCTGGGCTCATCCATGACCGATACACGAGAAGCACTCTTTAAAAGGCAAAGCAATCATCCGGCAGCTTCGCGAAAAGAGCCCAGTGCCATCGCTCTACTGCCTGTGAAAAGTGCTTGTGAAAAGAGGTTGACAATTCGGCCGTCAATCTATCGTCATGGTGCTGACCGCAGGTGAGTCTAGATTCGAGACAGAAAACGTTTACACCCGTCATGGTGTCGTGGTTGTCAGATCCCTGCCACAGTTTTAGACTTGGTGGGGCCTAATTGGGGAAGCGACACGCGCCGTCGGTGAGCTTGAATAGTTATACGAATACTACACCAAGCTTCGTTCCCTTGGTGCCCATCCACGTTAGTGCTACTAATAATAGCATTGTACCAAGTTGGATCTTGACGAAAATAATCTCCATTAAGCATTAGTATCTCTATGGCCTTGCCGATATGGCTTCTAGTTAGTTTTCATCGCCTCGTGGCGGCCCTGGTTTCATCGTATATACAGTCCCGCTGCCTTGACACCCTCCGAATATTACATCTAGTCCCTGCGCTCCCAGCGAATCTTCGCCGGCTCCAGCGGCCGCGAGAAGAGAGAGGCGTAGTCGGTGCCGATCAAGTTCCTGCTCCCATCCGCGTTGCTGAGCTTGAACAACCGCACAGTCTCGGCCACAATGGTCTGGAGCTGCACGTTCGCAAAGTGCTCACCAATGCAGCGGTGACGGCCAGCGCCAAAGGGCAGGTACGGGGAAGCCGAGCCCTTGCTGACGAGACCATAGCCGTAATCGATCTGCTCCTCCTCCTCGCTGGAGTTGCGGGAGATCTTCGGGGCATTGGGAGAGTCGACCTCCCAGCGGTGGGGGTCCCAGACATCGGGGTTGGGGAAGTAGTTGGGGTCGGAGGCGCTGACACCGGGGGCGGCGAGGAGAGTGTGCGAGGTCGGGATGACGTAGTTGGTGCCGGGGACAGGCATGGGCTGCTTGACGGCGCGCATGATGGAGTGGATGGGGGCGTGCAGACGGAGCGTCTCCTTGACAAGGGCCTGGTTGAGTGGGAGCTTGGCCAGGCTTTCGTACGTAAGATCGGGGAGGTCGGCTCCAAGGTTGTCGATCTGCTCCTGGTAGAGCTCTTCCACAATCTCGGGGTGCTGGGCCAGGCGGAGCATGATCCAAGAGCTGGTGGACGAGGAGGAGTGCTGGCCAGCCATGAGCAGGGCAATCAGCATGTGGGCAACCTCATGGTCGGGGACGGCGGTTCCATTCTTGTATTTCGAGTTCATGAGATGCTTCATCATGTCGTACTGGCCGTCGTCAGCGCTCTTGGAGCGGCGCTCGTTGATGATGTCCATATAGATCTTGGCCACGGTACGCTGAGCGTGGTCACGCTTGCGGTTCCAAGGCAGAGGGGCCCAGTGGAGCATGAAGTTGATGGGGGTAAAGCCCATATCCAGGTCATGGTACAGAGCGGCGAGCTTCTCGTCGAACTTGCTGCGGACTTCGCTGCCCTGTAGGGCGTGGGAGGCGGTGAAGATGGTGATCTCGGCCATGTGCTTGGGGATATCGACAACACCGGACTTGCCCTTGAACGCAGAATTCCTCTTGAAGTAGGACTTGACCTCGTCGGAAATGATGGGGACGTAGGATCGGAAGGCCTCGGTGGTCAGAGCAATCTTCATGAACTACGGAAAAGGGGTGTTAGTCTTGAGCCTTGTTAAGGTTCCGGCATGTGGATATGTACCTTCTTCTGCTCCATGAGCTTCGCGTTGGGGCAGTCGTAAACCACATCCCTCCCGAAAACAGGGGTAGTCAGGACCGTGTAGATCTCTTCGGCGTTAACGTCCTTGAGCTTGCCATTGAGGATGAAGTCGTTTCCAGAAGGGCCAACGGCAACCGTAGTCTTCTTTCCGAGGAGAATGAAGGTGAAGACGTCTCCGAACTGCGGGGAAGAAGGAAGTCAGCTCCCTGTTACGGGGTCTCCTCGATCAGACTGGCAGCAAGTGTGCACGCACCTTTTCGCGGTTCTCCTTGAAGAACTTGGGAGGGTCCATGCCGTAAGTGACGGTGCTCCCAATGAAGGGGAACCATGAGAAGACCATGGGAGGCTCATTGGGGTTCTTGAAGAGGATCTGTTTGGCGACGTGGAGGAAGATGGACAGAGCAACGACCCCTCCAAGCACCATGGAGATCTGGGCCGCCGGGCTGAATAACTGGAACTGCTGGGCGAGCGGGTGCGCCGCCAAGTCCTGGAGAAGGCCCATTGTGAAGGAGTTGCACGTCGCCAGAGAAAGTTGAGTTCGCGGACGTGTTCGGAGTGAGGGTGGAGAGGGGAGCGCGAGGGAAGAAGGGGGTTAAAGATATAGAGAGTGCGGAAGTATGGGGTTATGGGACAGATGGGCAACCTGGAAAATGGTTCGATGTTTGGCGCGTCTTGACTTTTTCGCACATGAAATTAATACCAAGAACACAGGGGTAGCAGCCTCTAACAGCACTGCACCACAGGGGTTCCTGCGGCGCCATGCTGGGGAAGGCGGTGTGGGTCCCGCAATGCCGATGACAAGCACTCCGACCACCAATCAGCGCCACCCATTACAAGATCTCTCGTATTCGGGTTGGACTTGTTCAATCAACGCCGCCCATTACAAGATCTCCCGTATTCGGGTTAGACTTCGCCCACCCATTGTAAGATCTTCCGTATTCGGGTAACAATGTGTAGAATAGCGAAACCTTCTCTATGAATCAACGCCGCCCATTATAAGACCTCCCGTATTCAGGTTAAATTGTTATTAGGACAGGTAAACCTCCTTAATCAGTCAGTGTACTCACTACCTGCCTGCCTCACGATTCATGCAACAATGGCACCATCTGGCACTGCCTCGTTTGGCTTTTTTTTGGGGCCTCGTCAAACAAATGGAGTCGTCATCCACACTGACTTTGCCTTCGTCCCGTCAAGTCTCCCGCACCTTTGTGTCGTCTTTGAAGTACGACTGAACTCGAATCCGAATAAGATATTCGGACGGAGACCTCAGGAATTTAGCAATAGAAGCTTGTCACTTTCTAATACTTCATCACTCGCAGGTAATGTTTGCATATCAGGCGTAACCACCGAATGGCAATTCCGTCGCTTTTGCATGACACGATTCACATACAGGTAGGTAGGACGTGATAGTTTATACAAACCATAATACTTAATACTATGCTCTGCACAATCACGATGATCAATAGAGCACTAAAAACAAGGATAAGGCATTAGAATTCAGACACATTTCTCCATAGGCCGTATATGAAACTACTAGTACTTAATAGTACGAGTACGAGTACGAGTACGATTGGATATATATCAGGTGCAGGCCTGGCACGATATATTAGCATTCCCGCCTTATAAGCTATTTACTAAAGTACTGTATAATACTAGTATACTTACTACGTAAATAATACCATGAGAAAAGGAAATACCGGCTTGATTCTCACTTATCCGGATGCAATATAACCATAATACTGTCCGTATCTCATATTCTTTTTGATCTTCAGGGTACAAAACTGTCTTTGTAATGACATTGACCATAGGCTCTCACAAGAGCTACGGCATTGATACGGAGATACAATTCGGTTTCAAACTGACCGAAAGATGCCGTATGGCGCCGAGATTAAACTTGGTTCTCACCCCTTCATAGATCGGTTGTATATGGCGGAGTAACGCGGGGGGGATGGACACGTCGGGGGATTGCTCGTTGTCAAACGGGTACCATATCACCAACTAGGCATCGTCTGGAGTGTTGTCGCAGACGTTTTACTCTGTAAAGGTTGCGAAATTGGGCAGATCGGGGTGCGTTTTCTCCCTGTCGTGGACCTCTTGGAAACAAAGTTCGTTGACAACAAAGGTGTTGATCAATGGTTTAAGCTAAATCTAACGCTCTTGGCGGTGGGAGGGTAGACGTGTAGGATACAGGGTGTACATGAGCACTTAGTTGTTGCTTGTGCATATATCCGTATCAAGGCAGATATATATGTTTAATTTACTGGCTGCCTAGATAAGTATGCTAAACACCTAGTAACCGGAACCATAGATATTCTCGTACCCCCAACCCCAATTCCCAAAGCTAGAATTCTCATATAATCTCAACGCTAGAAACGAAGGACTCCTAATTTGCTAGGCCATGCTAACCGCAGGCGTAAACAGTCCCGTGCCATGATGTAGGTATCTCCGCGTATTAATCAATACCAAAAACGCCACAAGAACCACTCCCCCTTCCTCCTCGCCCGCCTAAAACCACCTGCCGAAGAGCGCTGATGCACTGAGAATTGCATCCCAAACTCCCTCACGCCACAATGCTCCTCCCCACGGCGCTCCACTTGAATCTCCTCAGCGTACCGGAAGAGCCCCTGAAGGCCTCCCTGCCGCACGAAGCCGTCTCGTTCACGCCACCGACGCTGGCTGCCAGCGCGTCCTGTCGTCCAACCTCTCGCCCGATGATGTAGCCCGCGCCAAACCCAACGACGGACACCAGGACCACGACCCCCGCGCTCACGGCCCATGTTAATAGTGTGGGGGATATCAGGGTCTCCTGGACGGCGGGGGAGGTCTTCTTCCTGGTCGTCCTGGCCGTGCGGCCTCCTGCAGAGGCACTGCGCGCTTGCCTTTTCGCATCCTCATCCGCACGAGAAGGCGACCGAGCAGGCGTAGAACGCTTGTGGGTGCCAACAGGACCGTCTTGACCACGAGGGGGCTGCTGCTCGTTCATCAATTCCGACTCGGCGACAAAGCGGAGGTTCATAGGCTGGTCGCTCGGCCCGACACCGCTCCTGGTTACCCTCTGGGCCTCTGCCTCTTCTCTCGACTTGGGCAGGCCCCTCGCAGCAGCCGCGCAGGACAGCAGTGTCGTCAGGGAGGCACGCAGGGCAGCGTCGTTGTCCTCGCGCGCGGACGGAGACATGAAGTTTGGACCCCCGCGGTGAACCCGCGTCTGGGAGCGCTGGGAAAAGGAGGGCCGTGTGAAGCCGCTGTGGGGGTGGGGAGGCATGGCTGCATTGGTAGAGTAGCTTCTGTGAGGGTGGGAGGGGGGATGGGAGAATGCGTTGGGCTGGGGACGGAAGACGGGACGGTCTGACACCCTGCCGCCGAGGGCTGTAGCATTGTCGCCATCATCAGAGTCGGCATCGGAGTCGTCAGCGCCGACCTCCTCGGGCGCGGAGGGAATGTTCTCTGCAGAGCTAGCTAGCGGCCGATCATCGTCGTCGCTCCCGCTGCTGTCGTCGTCGTCGGCGTCGTCCTGGCTGCTCATCCCCGCATATACGGCCGTATGCTGTTGGGGCAGAGACCTGGCCGAGGCTGGCATGCGCCTACGTCGGCTGTACTGACCGCCTACCTGCAGACCAGTGGTGACGATCTCGTCACCGATGCTCGACAGTGACGAGGAGGATGGCTGCGATGATACTTCGACCCATGATTCTGAATAGTCTATTAGATGGTGTATAGAGCGCCGACCCCCCCGTGTAAACGAACCGTCAAAGCGACGCTGGTTAGGTAGGACCGGGCTCGATCTCGCCGGTCGTTGGGACATGCTGTTAGACTGCGGGCGACTCTGGATGGCTTGCTCGTTCGTGATAGGGCGTTGAATAGTACCTCGTAGATGGCGATGGGGGGTTCTAAGAATCCAACAGCTCCTTTTTGTTGAGGATGCAGGCTGTTCAAGCGTGGGCACTCGGCACTGCTGATCGTATGATGTCTATCAGGTGACCCCGAACAACACAAGTCGTGGCCCTCCTCGGGCCAACCCCGCCTTTGGTGGAGATCGCGAGATGTCTCTGGGGACGAGATGCAAGACTCTGGGGATCAGGGGCTAGGTGGTGATGATGAGAAAAGTTGTAGGACAGAAGGGAAGCTGCGGAAGAGGTAGGGGAGGAAGAGAGATGTGCTTGTGTATGTGGCAGGTTGCGAAATTGGGGTGCGCTGAAGGGGGGATGATGACGGAGGGCAGATGGCAGATGGCAGATGGCAGATGGTGGTGAGCACACTGGGAACCCCGCGTACTGGTGGGCTGGGGGAGTGGATGGCCGGATGGGGTGGCATGCTGGGAGATGGATGGATGACATGCCTGGATCTGCATCTCTTTGTCTCTCAGCTAGCCATGGTCGGTCGGTACAACCCTCCAAGATAACAGCTGGCATTGGGCAGAGACATGACTTGGCGGGCAGCTTGCGTGATTGTCGTTCGTCTGCTCCAGTACCTACGTCGCACGACGCCAGCGCATGACAGCCTACCATTGCACCAGGTGGCCCTCTTACTTACGAGCGCGACGACCTGTCCTTTGTTCTGTGCCTGGGCGAATTTAGCCTACGGTAGCCCGCCATGGCTACAGTGAGAGCGAGACAAAGCCAAAAGACCGTCCGCAAGCCTCCCGCACCTTTGCACCGTAAGGATGACGGAGCTCCACCAACACCTCTCCAGTAATGTCGCCAAGCTCGGCGCGCCGTCTCTCCCAGTGCTAACCCACGTTGGAGGCAAAGGCGGTGAAGCACGAGTTGGAGATGGGGACAAAGGTACCTCCATCTCCACGTCCAGTCCTCCGCCTCGGAGGTATTGGCGATGCGCAAAGTTCGAGACCCATGGGCCTTTCTGCAACCGCACTGGCTGGGGCTGAAGGGGAGGGGCGAACTTGGCAAGCTTCGTCGTTGCTTTGACGCAAGCAGGAGATGAGATGCGGTCATGGCCAAGGTACTCACTCGTACGTACGGGGACGTACGTACTGACCATCATCCATGAAGTGGGCACGCGCGCCCAGTTGAGCGGGGGGCGCCTTTGTGCCACTTCTGCCACCGGACGCAGCGTCGTCGACTCCTCGTTGCAAGTTGCCAGGAAGGGAAATCAATCGCCTGGCGTCTACGGAGTACGGTGGGGCTGGGCGCGCGCATGATGCATGATGCACCACCGTGGCACCGAGTCCAAGACCCCGAGAACCCTGGAAAGCGATAAGATAACCCGACCTTATTCCTCGAGCCAAAAGCTTCGACAAGACTTGGCGAGTTTGGTTTGATTCAGGGCCAATACTATCCGTACAACCAACAAGACCCAAAAGGGCGAAGGACCCAGATGCCCCGGATTTACTTCCTTGTGTGGCGCCGCTGGCGCGACTAGCCCCAGAACAAAGGCAGCTGGTCGCAGAAGCCATCTTGTGCTGGGCTCATGTGATGCCACTGACGCACCACCCACAATACCACACGACCCTCTCGTCGTCGCCAATGCTGCGCCATTCCAGCCCTGTGGACAAGCTGATGGGAATCCCCAACTCCTCCTAGGTGACACACACCAGATGGGCATATCAGTTCACATTGTCACGTTTGCAGCACAGCAATTTTCTGTAGAACATTGTATTAAGCACAGAAAGAGCACTGTACGGAATAAACTAATGGCACTTTTTCCCTTCCAACGCCGGTGATCGTTCCAAAAAGGTCGTGGTTATAACAAGGCAGTACACTCACCAAAAATCTATCGTATCAACAAAACTTGCAGTGGACTTGCAGTGGGTGGGTTTGGGATGGGTCGTCGGATCTCAGCAGAACAAAAGCCCCCGGAAGCTCGCTCCCAAAGTATTTGCGTTTGTTTAAGCCCCCAGAACCCTCATCAGTCTTTGCAGTAGCCAACTTGGTCTGCTCCAGGACTTGGTTCCCCCTTTTCAAGAGGACACAACCCTGAAGCTTCTTCCCAACGGTCGCCGTCAAATCCCTCAGAAAGCCAACTGGAACAGGTCGACACGATTCAGAGAATCGTGTCTTGGCCCACAGATCAAAAAGCCCCAAGAATGTCTTCAGCTTTGCCAGCACCAGGCATCAGCCACGAGCCCACAGTTCAAGAAAAGAAAAGCCCTCAGGTCTATCGCGTCTCGCAAGACGTGATATTCTCAAAGCCCACAGTCCTGCAAAGCAGGACATTACTTGTTTGAATCAATGGTCCGTTCAAGGACAATCCCACTGAAAAGCCCACTGGAAGCCCTCAGTCCCACGTTTAGTCAAACGAGATCTTGGTGCCGGAGAAGCCAGCACCGCCGCCACGGCCACCACCGAAGCCACCACGGGGGCCGCCACGGCCGCCACCACGGCCACCGAAACCACCGCGGCCACGGCCACCACCACGGCCACCGCCGAATCCTCCACGACCACCACCACGGCCGCCATCCTGAGGAGGACGCTGGCTGGCAAAGTCCAGACGGACGCTGCGGGTGTTGCGGCCGTTGCCGATGGACGCACCATTCAGCTGCTCGAAAGCGGCCTTGGCATCCTCGACGGAGCCAAAAGAGACGTAACCGAAGCCCTTGAGGCTGCCGGACTCACTGTTATAACTGTTAGGCACCCTGATTGCGTGCAACGGTACAGGGGAATGGTGGTACTCACGGGTCAGTAGGCAGGCGCACGCTGGTGACCTCGCGGACCTCGGTGAAGAAGCCGCGGACGGTGTCCTGGTCGACATCGAAGGGGAGGTTGCCGACGAAGAGAGTGTCGGACTCGGGGCTGACGCTGTCGCCGTGCTTCTTGGCGCGGTCGGCGGCGCGGTTCTGGGGGTTGGCATCGCCACGGGGAGCAGCGTAGTCGAGGTTGATGGCACGGTTGTCGATCATCTGGCCGTTCATGGCCTCGTAGGCCTTGGTGGCGGACTCGGTGTCAGCAAAGTCGACGTATCCGAAGCCCTTGCTGCGTCCAGTCTGGCGATCGGAGACGACGCGAGCGCCGGTGAGGCCCTCGAAGTCCTTGAAAGCCTCGTACAGGGTGTCGTCATCGACGTTCCAGCTCAGGCTGCCAGCGAAGAGGGTGCTGGCGGCATTGGGGTTGTCGGTCTTGCCACGCTTGGGAGCCTCGCTGATCTCCTCCTCGGCCTTGCGCTTCTTGGAAGCAGGAGCAGGGGCCTCGGCCTCCTCAGACTCAGAGGAATCGGAGTCGCTCTCAGAATCGTCCGAGTCGCTGGAGTCCTCAGTGGAGTCCTTGAAGCTGTTAGAAAAGCTTATTCGGTTTAAAAAAAAGTCGGGGTTCACATACCTTGGACTCAGCCTCAGCCTTGGCAGGCTTCTCGTCACTCTCCTCGGACTCAGAGTCGGAGTCGGAGTCGGAAGAGTCAGACGAGTCAGAAGACTCCTCAGCCTTAGCAGCAGCCTTGGCCTTGCCGTTGGTCTTGGCAGCACCGTTGGTCTTAGCCTTGGCATCAGACTCGGACTCGCTGGAGTCGGAGTCGGACTCAGAGTCAGAGTCGGACTCAGACTCGGAAGAAGACTCAGCAGCCTTGGCCTTGGCCTTGCCGTTGGTGGCGGGCTTCTTCTTGGTATCCTTCTCGGACTCAGAGTCAGAGGAGTCAGAGCTGGCAGAGGCCTCGGACTCGGACTCGCTCTCAGACTCGGAAGACTCAGACTCAGGCTCGGGGACCTTCTTCTTGCTCTTCTTCTCCTCCTTGTCCTTGCCAGCCTTCTTGGAGACGGCCTTGGCAACGTCCTTGGACTTGGAAGTCTTGGTGACGCCGGCGCTCTTCACGGCGGGCTCGGCGGCAACCACCTTCTTGCTCTCCTTGGTCTTGGACTTGGCCATTGTGATAGATGTGATTGGGGTGAGATAAAGTGGAAGGAGATTGGCTACCTGGGGAAAATTTGAAGCGGCAACCACGAGACGAAAGGTGTAGGAAGATGGAAGGGTAGGAAAATCTAGGACCCTGCGTCGGTTTTAAGGTGGGTGGTTGGGGGGGGCGCTCCAACCCAAGTTTTTTTTTTCCCTTTTTTTTTTTGCGCCGGTCAAAAGGTGGGGCATCCGAAGGCGGTGTGTCAGGACATGAGGTACGTACCTACACCAACAGTTCGCGCCTGATCAATCAGGACACAACAATTGGTTCTTGGTGGTGCAGCCGAAGCTCGAGGCGACCACAACGAAGCCGTCAAGAGGTCCTCACCGTCCGCCGTCGCCGCATCCCGCCATCGATAAACCCCGACGACGTCTCAATCCGACTATAGGAGGGCGCCCCAAACACACCGTCACCATGCCGACCCCCGAGTCCGAGAGCTTCAAGAGCATGAAGCCGACGGTGCCGCCCACCTTCAACGGAGTTGCCTACGACGACTCCAAGGCCTTCAAGGCCGCCGAGGATGCCATTATCCGCGAGCAGTGGGTCGGCGCCATGATGATCCGCCTCACAGGCGAGGAGCTGGGCAAGTGCTACATGCGCGAGGGCGTGAACCATCTGGAGAACTGCGGTCATCTGCGAGGTGAGGCCAATTGCCGACGAGGATGATGCTGGGTGGAAATATTGACTTTCTGGGACAGAGCGATATCTTCAGCTTCTGGAGACGAAAAAGATCAAGGGCACCAAGTTCCTTCAGCAGAACTACATCACGCAGCATGACCAGGAGATGGATCTGGAGGCCAAGGTCCACCCCATCAACAAAATCGCCAAGCTCAGGGAGGACCCCAAGGCCGCCAGGCCTCAGTAGAGGACTTCTGGGATAGAGGAGGAACGGGATATTGGCTTAACGATTGCCTACAAGACTAGGGTCGCGACTGGGAGCTCGAATTGGATGTACATAGAGAAACGGATGCATCATGGGTAGGTCGCTTTGGCGGGCACTGTGGCTGTTGCCCTGTACGATTGAGTGACACTTAGGCACAATGGAATCTTTTGAACTGTACCATTTGATTGACTGCGTAATTGGCCTTTCACAGCTCCCCTGTTTTACTGCTGCATCCCTAGTACTACTGTTCCGATCCAGATCATGGCCAAATACCACGAGGCTGCGACGCCTGATAATTCCGGCCTCTGATTGGCCACTCTCCACGCAGCACCTTTGAAATTTCACCACCCAAATCCCCGACCTCAAGTCCAGGACCATTTGATCCTCGTCCCACGACCACACAACAAAACACCACACCTCTCCCATCATGTTCTGCACGCGGTGTCTCCGCACCACGCTGGTGCGGCGGCAGCTGCCTCTCGTACGGCACCTCTCGACAACGGCGCCCCTGCGCTCGGCCGAGCCCCAGCTCTCGACGCCCGTGACCGCGCCCGGCGAGCAGCGCAAGGAGCCCAGCGCGCCGCGCTCCATCTGCGCCGAGGGCACCGTCATGGCGGGCCTCAATTACCTCAAGGACGGCAAGGATCCCGTTGCGATGAAGGATGAGGAGTACCCGGAGTGGCTGTGGGAGTGCCTGGACGTGATGAAGAAGGCCGGCAGTGCGGAGGAGGACATTGGAGACGAGTTCTGTATGTCACACCATCTGCTCCCTCCCCCCAACCCCGGCACACACCCCTTTTCTGGACTGCGTTGATTGCTGACACCGGGAAGCCAAATCGAAGAAGGAGCGCAAGCAGGCGGCCAAGCGCAAGAGGGCCCTGGAAGCCAAGCTCCTGGCCGAGGGCAACATCGAGGCTCTGGCGCCCAAGGTGCCCCTCCACGAGCAGTCGATCAACCTGCACGATCAGGAGGACGGCTCGATAGACTACAACATCGAGGCGGTGCAGGAGCGGAAATCACTGAAGCGGGCCATGCGCATCAACCGGAAGGCCAAGATCAAGGAGGCCAACTACCTCAAGTCGATGTAAAAGGGGGAGGGGGCTGCTCCGGATAGCTGTGTACATTATCTACGGACCATTTGTATCAATTGTAGCAATTTTTATCAACCATTGCAAATCTGCTCTAAATGTTGGACTGCCAAGCCGTACGCGACGTGATCCTCGGCTGAAGGCAGCATTGCTTGGGAAAGGAGCTAGCAGTCCTGGAGTAGGAATAGTATTGATGTCACGCATTAAATTCAATCCCAGGATCCCTGAACAGAGGCTACCCGAGGTCTTCTACACCAAGATATGTCCTCTATCGATCCATAACCACCGTAAACCGGTCAAAGGCACAGTCTGCTACACGTTCTCTCTTACACCCCCCATGGCTACTACCTTGTACATCATCCCGTTATCACAAAGCGCTCAAGTCCAGAGGCACACTGCTTCCACGACCAGCCCGGTATTTTCTCGGGCGGCTGACAAAATTCCTAGGTTTGGGGAACAAACTCTCGTCCTTGAAATTCCAGCGGGAGTCGTTTACTACGAATCTAGCGCCGGAACCGCCCCCACCGCTGGGGCCAGAACTCCGGCCTCGAGAGTGCGAGTTTTTTGGTGAGTGGCTAGGAGACCTGGATCCATTGGCGGTGAGAGTGTAGGAGCTGGGATCAAGCATTGTCTGCCGCAGAGACGAGCCCCGGGACCTAGTGAGGGCAGGCTCTGTGGTGGGTGAGCTTGGTTTCGGTGGCGAGGGGGCAGAGGAAGGCGGAGGAGGTGGTGGTGCCGGTGGTGCAGCACTAGGAGCAGGAGATGTATGACCGGCTGCTCGAATAGCCGCCTGAGCAGCAAGGGTAGCCGGTGGCTGGGAAGCTGGAGGGGGTGGCGGCGGCGGCGGCGGCGGTTGGGCTCGGAGGGCAGGCGAATTATGCGGCTTGGCGGGGGCTGAAGACGGAGGAGGAGGAGGAGGAGGCGCGGCTGGGGCGGCGGCTGGGGGCGGCGGAGGAGGAGCCGAGGGAGTCGGGGCGGAGGAGGTTGGCGGAGGGGGCGGAGGAGCAGGTGGCGCCGGTGCTGAGGTGGCCGCAGAGAGCCCAGATGGTTTGCGAGAGGTAGGCAGAGGCGGAGGTTTCTTGCCAATTGGTGGTGGAGGGGGCTTCTTCGCACCTGGGGGTTTCGGCGCGGAGCCAGGAGGAGGGACTGGTGGCCCCCTCCCAGGAATGGCTGGGGCAGCGGAAGCAGGTGGTCTCGGCGCCGACGCGACCGGAGGCTTAGGGGCTGAAGAGCTGTTGGACGGCTCGCCAGAGTCTGAGAGGTATGAGGAGCTCGAATTTGCCCCAGTATCGACGCCGCCCCTACTCTTCTTCAACTTGGGCATTCCACCAGCAAACAGCCCACCAAGTTGAGGGGCCGAGTCCATGCCCGAGGCCGTCGTCTGGCTCGATCCCTGGTCACTGTTGCTCCTAGCTCTGTTACCAGGGACAGGCGGTGCCAGACCGCCTGGAGGTTTGGGCGCACCGCCCATGCCACCCATACCAGGGACAGGAGGAGCGCCACCGACTGGAGGACCCGATGATGAGGATGCTTTGCCAACCACGGGAGCCGATCGGTCGTTCGTAACAGCCTTCTTGAGAGCCTTTCCCTTGTGGATATCGGAGAGCAGTGCTCCCTTTGGAATGTCAGCATGAGCTTGATACATAGTCCGTCACGGAGAGATACGCACCCGGTTTGCGCCAGCCGGGGGTCGTGCGGGCAGTCCCCCAGGAGGCGGTGGCGGAGGAGGCGGAGGACCGCCCCCGCCAGACGGGAGAGGAGGAGGTGGTGGTGGAGGAGGCATGGCGAGGTCGATTTATATCCTCAATATTGCGATCGGTGGGCAGGCAACGGTATCACCAACAGAAAGCCTGCGGGAGCTCCGGGCGTTGATCAAGATAGAGGGCGCCGGAGCGCCAACACCGCAGATGTGTTCTTCCTGGGGAGGGTTCTCGGTGGCTTCGTCGGCCCGCCTGACTCTGTATCTCAGCGGTGGACGAGGAGGAAGGGGAGATTGGTGTGCGAGGTTGGTTGTTCATGGGAGGTTTCGGTTTCGTCATCTTCGCCCGGTGCTGCCTGCGCCTCATCAGGGAGTCGTGTCAAGGCAGGTCCACAGTTCAAACATGCCCCGCTTTAACAGCAATCGAAGGCCTGGGGTGACAGAATTGTGTAGGGACTGATCTAAGTGTTTACTGGGAATGCTAGCGGCCTCAGATTATAATATGCTTAAGAAAAGTAAGTTGAACTAACTAGAATGCATTTAGCCTATGATTTATAGTTTATCTTTTCTTACTATCTCTTTCTCCCTTTGAATGTTGCAGCCCAGACTCTGCCATTAGTCCCTACATAATTATGTCGCCTATCCCCTACCAAGACGCCGACTTTCTCGACCCACCTCAGATTTCAACGTCGCCAAAATCTCCTTGACCAGCGCCGCTCTCCAGGCCTCGACCAATTGTGCCTGCCAGTCCACCAGCCTCCTCTGCTACAACCTCTGGCCTGCTGGCCCTGCAGCCTACAATGCCCTCAAATGCGATGCGACGCGTGATGCCCCGGCAGCTTGGCTCCGTATGCCAGCGATGCGCCGCCGTCCCAGCACAGGCTGCCCACGAACCACTGGCAGCCCGAGCACTCCGAGCCTCATCACGAGGTGCTACCCAGAACGCCAATGCCAACCATTCTAGGATCTCCGGGACACGGTGGTTGGCTACTGCTTCTGCTGCCCAGGCCGAAGAGCCACCCGCCACGACCCCAGAGACGAAACTGGCGAGAGCGCTCCGACCAACAACAGACCCAGCCCAGCTGGCATCCGCCGCGGTGGACAGCTACGCCAAGTTCACGACCATTGTGGACAATGCCCCGGACAAGGACGCGACGACCGCGGCCCTGCAGTCCTGCCTGCGTGCCGCCAGCTCCCTGCACCCGCACCTGAGGAAGGCCGAGAGCCAGGCCAAGGCATCCGCCTCTCGCCTCGCGCTCCTGGGCGCCGAGCGGGCCGGCACCAGCTTCCAGATCGACTCGCAGATCCAGACGGCCAACAACCGGATATCGCAGGCGGCCTACAACGTCATCACGCACCCCAACGTCGAGATGACCCCCGACATCCTCGAGCTGTACGTCCACACGCAGGCGCAGCTGGGACGCCCCGAGTCGCTCCCCTCTGTCCTGGAGCTGTACGCGCACAAGGCCAAGCCCGTCGTCAAGGACGGCAAGGTTCAGTACGTCGCGCAGAACCCCAACGCGGCCGTCAAGGCCATCGAGAAGCCCGTGGCGGACCTGGCGCTGCAGACGGCCATTGACGCGCGGAACCTCGACGCCGCGCTGGGCATCACCGAGATGGCCTTTTGCGTCAAGGCCTTCAAGCGGCAGAAGCTGATCAAGAGGACCACGGCCCCCGCCATGGCGCTCGCCTCGCTGCCCTTTGGCATCCTGGGCCTGGGCACGGCGTACGCCAACTACTGGCAGAACACCATGGACGTCACGACAGCGACGGGTATCGGCGTGGCTGGCATCTCGGGGTACTTCCTCGTCACCGGGTCGCTGGGCATGATTGCCAAGCTCAGCCACAAGGACCAGATGAAGCGGGTGACGTGGATCCCGGGGACGCCCCTGCGGTACAGGTGGATGAGGGAGGAGGAGCGAGAGGCCCTGGACAAGATTGCCTGCTCCTGGGGCTTCAAGGAGACCTGGAGGCATGGCGAGGAGACGGGCCCCGAGTGGGAGGGCCTGCGGGAGTACATGGGGTACAGGCAGATGATTCTGGATCGGGTAGAGTTCATGGAGGGCATGAACTAGATTTTCCCTTTGTCAATCTAGTGTATAATATCGCAATCATGTACGAGAACGAGGGGGCAGGCAGACCCAAGCCACCCGGAACATGGGAATATTCGAAGAAGCGAAGAAGACGAAGAGAGTTTCCCCACCGCAGCGTCCCGGCCCTCCATCGACCACGGACGGTGAGTCCATCAGGGGTTCCCGAAGGCTGAGATCCACGCCCATCGTCTGCTTAAGCTTCGTCTCTGCTTACATTGGCGGCGCCGTCCACGCGCGACGTGTCGTCCCGAACCCCTTTTAGAGTTCCGTCGTCGAAGTACGTCAACTGTGGCTGGAAAGGCACACACTCTCCCGTTTCCAATGTTATAAAGTTACTTGGCTCCAATGGTCCTCGCGCACTCTTCAAACTGTCTAACGTATATCCGTTGTAACTGCCCTAGGGAAGTCCCATTCACGCCGGTAGCCCACGGCCCTTCGCTCGTTCAGTACCACCATCTTTATCTTTTGTCCTTCTTCTTGCTCTTCTTGCTCTCCTTACCATTCCTTCTCGTACCCCCACTGAGGAATCACCGACACGATGGAACTCGCACAGACCGAGCAGACCGAGTCGAAGAATGTCGCGACAGCCGACGAGGAAGCAGTCGCGACACCTGCCACAGACTCGACAACAAACGACATGGCGCCCGCGCTGCCACCAGCGACCCCAGGCGTCACCCTCGTCGACGGATGCCGCGTCGTGGGCCTCAGCGAGGAGGACGAGGCCTTCTACAGCACCTTCACGGCCGCCCAGCGCCGCAGGGTCAGGCTCAAGACGGACCTGCGCCTGCTGCCCGTGCTGTGTATCCTCTACCTCTTTGCGCAGCTGGACCGCACCAACATTGCCAACGCCAAGATCGAGGGCTTCAAGGAGGACACCCACCTGACGGACAAGCAGTACAACCTTGTCCTGGCCATCTTCTTTGTGCCCTACTGCCTTCTCGGTAAGAATGAAATAACCTCCCGGATGTGATACGGACAAAGGAGAGAAGAGCTGACAGTACACTCCCCCCCAGAGGTCCCAAGTAACATGCTGCTCAAGAATCTACAGCGGCCGTCGCTCTACATCTCCTTCCTCGTGTGCGCATGGGGCGTCGTCATGACCTGCCACGGGGCGGCCCAGAACTTTGCTGGCGTTCTCTCCCTGAGGTTGCTGCTCGGTATCTTCGAGTAAGTCCTTGCTGCGTTTGGCATCAGGCCCCCCCTGGCAGAAAACACTCCCCTCCTTTTCTCTTTCTGACAGGCGAAACAGGTCGGGATTCTTCCCCGCAGCCATGTACATCTGCAGCCAGTGGTACCAGCGCCACGAGCTGGCCTTCCGCCTGTCGCTCTTCATGGCCGTCGCCTCGCTGTCGGGCGCCTTCTCCAGCTTCCTCGCGGCGGGCATCGCCAAGCTGGGTGGCGTCGGCGGCGTCGAGCCCTGGCGCTGGATCTTCCTCCTCGAGGGCGCCGCGACGGTGGTGCTGGGCGTCATGACGCTGTTCTTCCTCGTCGACTCGCCGAAGCGGTCCGTCAAGTGGCTCGAGCCGGACGAGATCCGCTACCTGGAGATCATGAACTTCATCAAGGACGGCGGCAGGACCGAGGCCAGCTCGGCCCCGTCCAAGCTGCAGGACCTCAAGTCGGTGGCGCTGGACTGGCGGTACTGGGCGTTTGGTCTGATGCTCCACAACGTCGGCGCCTGCGGCTACGGTAAGAAGGGACTGCCCCGGCCTCTTTGAAGCAAGTGTGTTGTTGTTGTTATTGTTGTCGCTGACCAGCACGTACACAATAGGCCTCAAGTTTGCCGTGCCGTCCATCATCCGGGGCATGGGCTACTCGCGCACTCACTCGCAGCTGATGAGCGCCATCCCGTACATCTTTGGCACCGTCTCGGCCGTGGGCGTGTCGTTCGCGTCCGACATGACAGCCAGGCGGTCCTTCTTCATGGCGGGGGGGTTCGGCAGCATCGCCGTGGGCTTCGCCATCATCCTGGCCGTCGTCAGCACGCTCGAGGACAAGACGGCGGGCGTCGTCGCGGGCATGTGCTTCGTCACCTGCGGCGTGTTCCCCATGGCGCCCATCAGCGGCAGCTGGGTCTCCAACAACTTTGGCACCGCCGGCCGCCGTGCTGTCGGCCTGGCCTTCGTCATGGGCATCGGCAGCCTGGGCGGCCTGACGGGGTCCTTCATGTACGACGAGAGGGACTCGCCGCGCTTCCACCTGGCCTTTGGGCTCTCCCTGGGCTTTGCCACCATGGGGCTAATGCTCGTTGCTGGTCTTGTCTTTTCGTACTGGAGGGCGAATAGGAGGAGGGACCATATGGTGGAGGCGGATGTCAGGGCCAAGTACACCGAGACCCAGTTGGTGGAAATGGGGGACAAGTCGCCCTTGTTCCGATACATGTTGTAAATTAACATCAGGCACGCAGTAGATTGCGAGTATAGAAATAGAATGCCATTACATAGAGCCAGTTATTGCCGTCGTCCATCCCTTCTCCGTCTTGGGGGACTATGTTCATCCACAGTCATGAAACATAGAATATGTAACATTGCGGCCGTATATTAGTGGCTGGGTATCATATCGCCCTGCATTTATATCATCGTATTTCTCTCATGTCTGCGCGTGCTTGGCGTTCTGTTTGCCATATGTAACATCGCACCGCATCGTTTTCCGAATCGCCCCTGGATCACTACCCGCATCCTCCTTCACCGGCATCGAACTGAGGATGTATTCCTCGCTCGCCGAGTCATGATGCTGCCCAACAATCGAGCTGATCCGTTCACATCGCTTCGGCCCATCGTAGGGCCTCCACTCGCTGTCGCCGCCACTGCTGCTGTTGTGTGTCTGTGATTGCTTGCGGGACTTGTACTTCTGTGAGATCGATCCGTCCGTGGACCAGTAGGCACTGGCAAAGGCAGAGGGAAATAATAGAAGGAGTGGCTTGCGGCACATTGGTAGGCATGCGCATATTATAGCCACATTCTGCTCAATCATGGTCCATAACGTCGAAGCAATGTCATCTTAGAGGCTTTTGTTAGCACACTAGAGACTGAAAGACAAAGGCGATAAGGGGTCGCACATGTAACATCGGGCGTTGTAGTTGAGAAGTCAATGGTCGTGGAACGAAGTATGGACGTAACAGTGACGCTTGCAATCAATGTTAGCCCCGAGCACAAACAGTGTTCAGCATTATCTGTTGAGCTTACAATCCTCCCAGAGCAAAGACAATGACGAGGGCCCTCTTCTGGTTTACGGTGAGGTTGCTGGCCCAAATGGGCTGCATCGGGAGCAGCAGGATCAAGATGTCCGTGGCAATCGAGAAGCCCGCGTTGGCGTACCAGTTCTTTGTCAGATTGATGCATTTCGGATGGACGGACTTGTCCCATGCGCCACGGATGGGAGTGCACTGCCAGATGGAGGATGAAGTGGTCGCCACCATGTATGCGAGGATAACACCCATTAGGGTGTAGCAGCAGATGCGGAACCAGCGCTGCAGGAAGATTCGCAGGTACAGCAGGAGGATCGACGTCTTTGTGAGGTTGATGGTGATTTTGTAGAAGATCTGGGCCACATAGAACAGCTTGAGTGCCATTAGCCTGTTGTCGGTGGCCAGGTTGTATATGTGCTGTCCGAATCCGTAGTCGCAAGAGAGCATCATAAGCACCTGGACGGCGAGCACGCACATCTTCAGATTCCCTATTAGATGACCCCAGAGTCACGTTGGAAACGGTCGTGGAGACTTACAAAGGACACGACCACGGTCCAGTCATCCCAGCCCAGGCCGGATCTCCAGTGCAGACGGCTCCATAGTCGAATAGCGACGAAGACGGGCGTCACTGCAAAGAAAACAATGCAAGGCACGCGGACCTGGTGCGCATTGGTCTCTCCTGGTGTATTGCCGTTGACCTCCATGGGAGATGATCTGTGTAGAAGCCTAGATCCTCGAGTACACCATGCTAGGCGAGGGAGAGTATAAAGACTGGTTCGCGGGTTTGGACCAGGCAGGCTATATGCGCCCTAGAACTTGGCGTACCTACATCCTACTGCGTACTATTATGTATGTATGTTAGGACTCGTAGTCGCAGTAGCCCGAGACGATTCGGGTGGCAGGGATAGGATGTGGAAGCTTGTATTAGAGGGTGTCCTGAGCCCTCAGAAGGTCAGTCTCCAACAGGCATGTGGCTGTCTGAGACATATTGATTCGAGGCTCAGGAAGAGCCCTTTCTTGATCCCGCTGGCTCGTGGCATAATGCACGTACTCGTATCTGTACAGAGTAGTGGTGCAGTAATTGCCCGCAGTGTGCCGTATCTCTCTGCATTTGCTGTGATCGTCCGTGGAGTTTACCCTGTTGGTATCAAGGGCCAAGGCCGCATATCGCCGCCGTGCGCACAATCAACATCACTGGTGGATGAGTGACATGATCAACGTGAAATGCTCTCTTTTTCCGGCAGGCCACAATGGTTGCGGGATGGAAAGTTCCATATTGTACCACTTGCCTAAGAGGGAGAGTGGAAACCGGCCTTGCGGGCCCCCAAGGGTCCGTCTCGGTAAAGATCGCCAGATCGTGGATAAAGAGTTGAAAGACCCAGTGATAATTTACAAGGACAAGGTTTGTAATACCGTCGTTATTTTCTCCGGCCACCGTCGGGCTCCCACCACACCAGGATGGACCGACGGGACGCAGCGGCTCATTCTGAATTTTCAACCCTGCTTGAACATGTTCAGCTCATGAGCAAGGAGTTGGAACCGAGGCTGCGACCCACCCCCCTTCTCCCGTTGCCCTTAGACGTGGCCTCCAGCATTAGAGTTGAAACCGCTTGGTAGTGATGGGGCTCCGCCCTGATCGACTTGAAGGATGCGAAGGTTAAGTGATATTAGGTGCGGGAGGGGTGGGCCAGCGCACCACTGATAAAGTCGCCGACCACGCTTGGAAACACATAGGAGCAGAGTCAAAGAAACCACAAGGGAATAGATGATAACGATGTCTATGGTAGTGATGATGATGATGATGATAAAAACGGCGATCAATAATGGTTAAGGCCCAGGTTGAGCTTGGGCCTGCTGCCCAATGTGGGCTTGCTCCTTCCTTCCAACTCATACCACCATTACACGGACCTCGTAGAAGGAACAACCGTAAGAGACTGACTGGCACACTAGATCCATTATGATGGCAACTGCAACCTGAAGACCGAGTCAGAGACAGACCCTCTTCAGATCCCCACCAGCCTACCAGAACTAAGTGCGAGAACGTTTACACCAGGTCCCCATCTAGGGCCTGGAGTCCCAGTCTTCAATACCCTACTTGGGGCATTCCCTACCTCTAATGGTGGCTCGAACCTCCTCCCTGAGGGATCTTGGTCGGGCGGAGCGGACGGAGCGGGCACGGCTGGTTGTGAACCCAGTAGCTAGCCACCATCCCCTTGGCCTGGTGGTCCGCGACGTGGCATATGAGCTCCCACCAGCCGTACACGTTCGCAGTCATGAACAAGGCCATCATCTCGCCTGAATTCACCGCTTTTGGTAAATAAAACTGTCAGCTTGGGTTGCGCCATGGCTCAAGAGCGAGGGAGAAGGGGCGAAAAAAAGGGGAGAGGGAGGAGTACTTACAGGCGGAAGCCGAATTCATCCCCAGGGGGTGCTGGAAGTTGTTCCCGTGCATGTGGAAGACGTGCGAGTCGGCTCCCATTCCGAACAGGTACCAGATCACGGGGTCTTCCAGACACATCTGGAAGGGCGGATTGTTGGCAAAGATGTATCCGTTGATGGCGTAGAACTCTGGGGCTTCCATCTCGCTCATCTGGCCCGAACCCAGCAAATTCGGCAGCTGCGGCCTCCAGATAGATGAATTGCCCAGGTTCAGGCCGCCCAGGGTATCCGGGTAGCTGCCCTCGCCCTGATGGGAGGCATTGCGTGCTCTGGCATTGATGGCAGACATGAAGGAGTTGGACTCTTGGTAGCCCATGAACAGAATGGGGAATTCCCGGTACGACTCCATGGTCGGCTTCATCATGCCGCGCTGATAGACAATCTGGGGACCAAACAGGCCCGCATTCATGTCCTCCTGGAAGCTCACGTACGAGTGGTAGGACCAGGCATCGCTCGGCTGACCAGCCGGCGGCGCCGAAGCCTCGTTGACAAGCCACTTGTACACGTAGCAGCCCCCAGGGGCGACTGCATCGCCAACGTTGAAGCCTGAAGTCTGGCCTGGGGCGGTATTATTGGCGTAGACTGAGCCCTCGTTGTCCTTGGAATAGGCAAGCCCCATGCTGTGCAAGGAGGCGTAGTTGGAGGAGAGGCGGTTCACGAAGAGAATCTCAATCATGTCGCCAACCTCGGAGCGCAAAGTCGGGCCCATGATGCCCTGGAATGGAGGTTGGGCCACGCGGGTCTTGAAGCTGGCATCAGTGTACCCTCTGTATATGGCCTTCCTCCACTTGGTCCCAGACTTGACAAAGCCGGCCTTCTCAGCCCGCGGGGAGACGTCAAATGGAACGCCCATCCAGTTGTCCCAGCCTGTAGGGGCGTAATCCCAGGTGTGCTCTTCGGCAGCGATATAGTAGCGGCGAACGTTGCCACTGAAGTGGAAGTCAGACGGGGTCGGCCTGGGAAGGGCGCCATTCATGGAGGAAGCACAAGGGGAGGCGCTCACTCGTCCCGCCAAAGCCGTGGTGGCAGAAAGAGACAAGGACAATAGCACCATACGGAAGATCGGTGGGAGCTCCATGATAGCTAGGTCTTTCTTTGGTTTCTCGAGGTTTCTCTGGGGGTCAGTCGTCCTTGTCGGTCTGGCAGAAGCTGCAAGATGGAACGCAGAATAATCACCGCTGTATTGCCCCCTACAATACTCGAGGAATACTCGAGGCATGCGTCCGTTGCACGTCGTCGGGGGCGCATTATGCTGGCGATGGGAGAACGCCATTTCCATGACGCCCCCTAGACCATTGTCGACTCATTCTAGTGGCATACCACAATTGAGCGAGGCGGGAGCAGGCTGGCCACTGGGCCCATCTAGAACTCAACATTTCAGGTACACAATCCCAGGTTTCTTCCTGGAGAAGGAAGAAGAAGAGTCTGGTGTGCAATGGACGGTTGGTTCACGGGTAATGTGAACTGGTGTGGCTTGACCCAAGCTGTCAACGGCTTAATTGGGTTTTGGCAGTACCTACTCCGTACCTAGGTACCTAGCATGAGCATGCCTGTTGCCCTCTCAGTTTCCCCAGAGTTTCCCCCCTCGGATTTTCCTCTCTCACTCACCATCTCCACTCACCTCAGCCACCCTCTCTACCCTCTCTATTATCGAGACTCCCCGAAGAGGCAGCTGGGAGATCCCTGCACCATCTCCAGCTGGAAAGCATCCGACAGGAACCTTCAATCATGGAGAACCAACAACGCAAAGGATCATTCGGCCGGCAGGTTCCCCGGTTCGAGCCCCCCAAAACTGCTTGGCCCAGTCCCTAATTCGCCCTTGGAGGCTGGGAGCCTCTGTTTCCAACCGCCTTACCTGCACGTTTACGGGTAGATTTCGGTCATTACGGGCATGTGCGGATATTTGCTATGCAGTAATCTGCCCATAGCCCTGTGTAACAAGTTAACAACAGTCATCACCGTCGACGCAGGGTCTCCTTACCTCGCCCACGATTTCTTCCCAGCGGCCCATCCGCTCGCTGCAGTCTCACCGTCACCCAGTCGCTCAGTCACCCTCACTCCGCGACGCGCAATTGAGGTGACCAGAGTGCCCGCTAGACCTCGCCTCTGCTGAGACATCTCAATTGAGCGGCACCGACCTCGCCTTTCCCATTTCCATTACCACCGCCGTCGCCATGCGATTCTCACTGCTCCCTGCCCTCGCTGGGGCCCTCCTCTCCGCCAGCTTGGCCGCCACCCAGGCCACAGGCTCCATCGACGAGGGGCCCTTCCCCGAAGACCTCAATGGCTCCAACTTCACCTACCAATGGCCCGTCAAGCTCTTCAAGTTCAGCAGCCAGCTCCAGGACCTGGAGATGGCCTTCATGGATATCCCGCCCCAGAACAGCTCCAGCGTGGACGGAGACACCAAGACGGCCGTCCTGCTCCACGGCAAGAACTTCTGCGCCCCGACCTGGGTCATCACCATCAATGTGCTGACCGCCGCCGGCTACCGTGTCATTGCCCCCGACCAGGTCGGCTTCTGCAAGAGCTCCAAGCCCGCCGACTACCAGTACAGCCTCCACCAGATGGTCTGGAACACGCGCGGCCTGCTCGACACGCTCGGCATCGAAAAGGCCACCGTCATCGGCCACTCCATGGGCGGCATGATGGCCACGCGCTTCGGCCTGCAGTACCCTGACTTTGTCGACAGGCTGGTCATCATCAACGCCATCGGCCTCGAGGACTACGTCGCCAAGGGCGTCCCCTACATCGGCATCGAGCAGTCCGTCGACCAGGAGGCCGCCTCCAACTACGACTCCATCCGCGCCTACCAGCAGGAGATGTACTACGTCGGCCAGTGGAAGCCCGAGTACGACGTCTGGGTCAACATGTCGGCCAACATCTACCACGGCTCCCAGCGCGAGTCCTTTGTGCGCGCCCAGGCCCGCATCGTCGACCTGGTCCTGACGGGCCCCGTCGCGCCGCACTTCGAGGCCCTCCAGCCCAAGACCCTGCTCATGATTGGCGAGAAGGACAAGACGGCCATCGGCGCCCAGTGGTCGCCCCCCGAGGTCGCCGAGAAGCTGGGCCACTTTGACGAGCTCGGCCCGGAGGTCCTCAGCAAGCTGCCCAACGGCGAGCTGATCCGCTTCCCCGAGCTGGGCCATGCGCCGCAGATCTCCAACTCGAACGAGTTCCACCTGAGGCTGCTCAAGTGGTTGTTGGAGTAAGGAGGGTTAGTATCCGGTGTATAACTGTGAATAAAAGCCCAGTACATCAGTATTGCTACACACGTCCATCATGGAACCTGCCCCTGTCCAGTACGCTCTAAAGAAGCATTCTACAGATCCAAAAAGACCAGGTCAGCTGTTTTGTAGTCTGTGTTCCAGAGCACTAGATCCAGCATCAATTCACAGATTCGGGTTGATCCCCGGTGATCCGGTAAGACAGAGGTGACGTTCAAGTAGCATTATAACGGCATAAACTCGATATGTATTAATTAATCATGGCCTCGCCTTGTTCCTGTAAGCGGCATGCTATTCTCCTTGATCAAGTCGTAGAACCACAGCTAGGCGCGGCTAATGTCTACTTGCCACTTGCCCATGCTCCTAATCATGTCCCATCTTGTTGAACACAATGTCCATCCTGGACGTTTCCCAAAGACCTAACTATGTGCACCCGATAAACAGGGTACCATGTTCCGTGGGAAACACCCTGAAAACAAGACATCGTCGTTCGAAACTTGCCAAGAGTGCCTCAATGTTACTTATACCGCCAGAATGCTCACCTCAAGACCTGTCTTTGTCTTCTCAACCAAGCATCTCCTCTGCGGGTACCGAACAGCACCCTCCTGCAATGTAGGACATCTAGAATAGCCAGTCTACTCTAGATCCAAGATCCAACTGTATTGAGCAGAGGCGGGTGTAGGCTGAACCGAAACCCCTGACCAGAAAACCTCAAATCATCACCATGGCTGCTGGGCATCCCACCCTTAACGCCAGGCAGCCTCTCCCCAAAATCTCCTCTCCCGTCACCTCCCCCCTTATCCTGCCCTCCTTTGACCCGGAAACGGGCCTCGACCTCTTCCCCCGCCTTCCGGAAATCGATGAGGACGAGGATGGCAGCAGCAACACATCCAGCAGCTCAGAACCCGCCTTCAACTCCAATCCCACCGCCCCCATCGAGCAGGCCACCACCAGCAACAGCAACAGCAACAGCAAGAGAAAGCGTAGCTTCTCCGGCCGCCTCACAGGAGGCATCTGGAGCCTCTTCTCCAGCAGCCCGCCCTACACCTACGCAGAGCCCTCTTCGCCCCCTCGGCAGCCCGTGAGGCGCAGGAATACGCTCAGCGGGGGCCACGTCTACTGCCGGCACACGTGGGACGAGAAGTGTAAGTGCCTGGCCATCTTGACGCTCGACGGGGGGGACTATTGCGCGGCGTGCTGGGAGGGGCGGTGCCTGGGGACGAGCCCGTTAGGGGCGAAGGGGGGCGGTAAGGGGGCGGCTTGAGTGGTCTTCAACTCCTGTTCAGGGAGCCGTATGTTAGTTTTAGCGATGAGTTCGAATGAGCGGTAGCACTGAAACAATAGCCAAACATCCTCTCATATGTCCTTGATAGCAATCAACAATAATAGCTCGGTGTAAAAATAGCAAAGTGGTATCTTCAAATTGTGTCTGGCGAAATGGAACAACAACAATCTCGCAACGCCTCGCGACGCCACATCGTAAGTAGTAACAGTACACTGAAGTAAAGGGGAGATCGCCAAATGACATCTTTCTCCCAAACCTCATCATGACCCACAATATATAAGTTTCATCACTTCGTCATGCCTAAATAAAAAAGAAAAAGAAAAACACCGTCGCTCATATGCTGCCGCCTTTTCTTTTTTTTCTTTTTTTTCGTTCTATCCAGTAACTCTTCTGACCCACAGGGTACCCGACTCGTACTCGGCGTCCCTGTCCTGGCGCTTGTACGCTCGGTGCAGCTTCAGACCAAGATCGTACTCTTGTTGCTGGATCTCTGCAAGCTCCTCCTTGAGCTTTTCCACCTTTTTCTTCTCATCCTCTCGTCTCCGTAGGACCTCGGCACTTTCCAAAAGCCTGTCTGGCGGCATGAGTTCCGTCATCTGCTTGATGCTCTTGGTGATGTTGTTGCGCCGATGGGCCAGGCTCGAGAGCTTGGCATTGAGAACCACCACCCGGTCCTTGGACTCTACCATCTCGGGCGGTGCTGGAGGCAGGGCCTTGCTCGTGGAGGAGATGGACGTCGAGCGGTCGTTCCTGCTCAGGTCGGTATCGCCGCGGGGCTGCATCTTATCTAACCCCAAGCCAGTCGAGGGGTTCGAGACGTACGCTGACTTGAGGGAGATGACGAGAGGCTCGTCCTCCGAAGACTGAGGAACGTCATTCCCGCGAACTGGTGGCCTCTTGCGATCCATCATGGAAACAACCGGTGGTACCTCGGGCACAGGCGGCCGGTCTTCTTCATCGGATGGACGGGGGGAGCCAGCAGCGGATGTCGCGTACGTGGTAATGCTGAATCGCGAAGATGGTTGTACCCAGGTATCATCGGGGGTCGGGGGGTTCGGTGAAGTCATAGTGGCGGGGAACGGGGAAGCCCCTGGGCCTTGCGCACCTGGCTGAGTTGAATAGATGGAGCTTGAGGTCGACGGATGAACAGTATGGGAGGGCACGTGGGCTTGGCTTGGTGGCGGAGCCTTCCTCTTGATGGTTCTTTCAGGGTCGGGGACGCTCGGATGAGGGGCAGCGGGGGCGTTTTGGGATCGCGGGGCTGTTGTTTGAGGCTGAGAAGCTGGCGGTGACTGAGCAGGAGGGCTGGGGTAAGCCCGCGCGGACTGTGCAGCATTGTATGTCGCAGATCCAGTATCTGGAAACGTCTGCCCTCTGGGCTCCAGTGTTTGACCCGATCGTAAGGGCATGATTTTCCGCACTGCGGCTGCAGCCGATGACCCGTGTGAGGTTTCAGCACCCCGCGGGTTGGTGGGCTGGCCGCTTCGCGCATGGGTATCTTTTGTGCGTTCGGCTCTCCTGCTGCTCTTCGGTGGTATAGCCAGAGGAGCCACATTCTTATTATCACTGACGGGGTCGACCAGGGTCTGTCGTCCACTTGCGCCATTCCAGGCCGGCCGAGACTCTATGGGCTCGGGTTTGCTCCTCCCAAGATGGCGCAGGCGGTGGCCGATCGACGGAGATGGGGTTCGCGACTGATGGCTGTTGGCTGAAGTGATCGTGGTTGAAATGCCGTATCTCGGACCCTCGTCCATGGGCGCCCCCAAAGTAGGGGTGAGGCGCCCGCCAGCCGGGTCCTGCCAGCCCATAGAATTATTGGGGAAAGAACCCGGGCTTGTTACGGGAGGTGTTTCTCTACCGTGGTGTCGCTGGTTTGGGCGAGAAGGCTTGGTCCCTGCTGCCGGCGCGGCGTCCTGCTGCTTGCGCCGCTCGCGCCGCATCATAGGAATGCTCGTCTTGGGCTGCTGCCCACTGGCATGTCGCGCGTGGGCTTGAGGCGAGGGGATTTTGGAGGGCGTCTGGCGAGACTCCGCCGCTCCCTGTGCTGGGCGCAAGCCGGCCGCCAACATTCGCTGCTGAATCATGTCTTCGTCATCCTCCATGGGCGAAACATCATGGTCCCAGTGCCTGCAGGGGAACGTTAGCATTTATCCCGTGGACCTTGACAGCTGCAAGTCGCACTCACCTGGGCTGTGCAGAATTCATCTCGGGGGAGCTCGGCGGGGAGACCCCCTGCGCGTCTGTGTTTCGACGCTCGTAGGTGTACATCTTCCCGAGCGGCGAAGGTGTCGCGATTGAACGAGAAATGGCGGGCGGAGCTGCGCTCTCGTGGCGCGCGTGCTTAGCCTGAGGGAGGTTGTCGTCGCTGTCGTTTGTTGGGCGCCAGCCGGACTCGCTCTGGAAACGACGTCGAGGTGGGTTTCTCTGTGGCTGAGCTTCCGCATTCACATCTGAGCTGAGGCCTGGCCTGACCAGTAACAGCAGTCAGCGATTATGTGCGGGAGGCGCGCGGGCGATGCGTGAGATGCGACTTACAAATGATCCCTCGAGCCGGAGAGAGGTGTATGGCTGGGGCTGGGGACTGCCCTGCCGCGGTATATCTCGTAACGATACGGCCCGTTGCTTTCAGCAGCGAGGTCGTTGAGACGGCTGTCGAAGCTCGCCTGCCAGAACTGCCTGTCCTGGTCGAGGTTGGGCGGGGGAGCCTCGTCGGAGTCGGATTCGAGGTCGAAAAGGCGACGCTGGCGACGGCGATGACGCTTGTTGTTCTTCTTGTTCTTCTTGTTGTGGCGAGGCAAGAGTTCGGCAGGCGTCTGGGTGAGGGTGGTGGTGGTGGTGTTGGCGGCTGTCTGGAGACGGTTCCACATGGCTGCTGAAGTTGGAGGGGCTCCAGGGCGCAGGCTCTGAGTGACGCTTCCGTTTCGAATCCTGCCAGGTATGTGCGTTGCCAGCTGTTTGCCAGCTGACTGGATGGCAGCTGGACGGGGTGCCAACTTTAACGGCTAGAGCCTTGTAACGAGCGTGATGAATGGCTGGCTAAGTAGGTAGTATTCCAACGCCTGCCTGATGGATGGCTGAGCTGTTGCTTATAAGGCGGGTAAAACACTGCAAGGCAATACTACTAGTAATAACCTTGGAAAGGAGTGACGGTCTGGCAGCGAGCGCTCTGGGCCAGCAGGACGCAAGTCAGTGGCAGACGGAATTACCTATTACGTATCCGTACTTGCATCAGACAAATGAATTGGAGGGGTCAAGAAGAGAGAGAAGGGGAGGAACTATCGTCGACTTCTTATGAACCAACAACCCGAGAGTCCCTGACGCCGAGCAGCACAGGCGGCAGGCGCAGTGCAAGCGCCTACTCGGTACTGACAGGTTGACAGGAGCTCGTAGGAGTGGTCGAGGGCAGGCACTAACGCAGTTCCTGCGCCAACCCGACGATCACCACTTCCCCAGGACGAGTAGGTAAGAAAGTAACGACTGGCCTTCAGTCGCGAAATGCACAGGAAATTTACAGATGCAACCCTGGCGTCCTGTCCTTTATTTCTACTCGTATGCATCCGGCGCGCGGCTGTCCTTCCGCATCCGGCGGTGAGGTCGCTGTGACAAGTTGCAAAGTTGCAAGAGCCTGTGATGGCCTGTGATGGCTTGTGACGGGCAAACTTGCATCGAACTCGACCATCTATCCCGTGCAGTTGCGAGTTTGGGACAATGGTGGCCACCGCAAGCCACGCCACCACAGGTCCGTCTTCCGAGGCACAGCCATGGCGAAAGGGAGGCTCTAAGCCTCTGACAACGGTGAGGCAGCCACTTGGCCTTGTCGAGTCGTTTTGACTCGTTTCATCGAAGCCAGGGTCTGTGCTCCTGGAGCCCTTGGGCCCTTGAAGGCTGGGGTTTGCAGACCCCCCCTGCTGGGCATGAAACAAACGGCGAGGCACGGACCATGTTACCATTTTTGGAGCTCAGGTTTCGAATTTAGAATCTCGCATGCCTCCACGATCAGGTCAGTTGGCCGCCGACCTCCTTGATCTGTGCCACCACGGGCACGAGGAACACATGGCCATTCTTATTACAACATGTGGCGGCGGCGCATCCAACGTCCATGATGCCTACTGCCAATCCGCCAGAGGCGTCTCCCCCGCCTTGATCCCCGCCGCCTCGACGCTGTACGCCCACAGCGCCTTTCTCCGAGCCTCATCTTTGGCCGCCTTGGCCACATCCGCATTGTCCGTGCCGTCGAGGTACAGCGCCTCGCCCGGCGGCACGTCAATGTCAAAGCACGCCCTCACCGCGTCACCGGCCGTCTTCCACGGCGTCCTCAACATGCCGTTGGGGTTCCAGCGCACCGCGAGCGCTCCCATCAGCCCCAGCGCGTACTGCATCAGGAATACGCCCTTGAAAAAGCCGGCTCTGCGCATGATGGGGGACGCCATAGCGCCCGGGTTGAGTCCCACGAAGGTGATGTCCTTCAGCACCGGATCCTGCGCCAGACGTTTGCCCAGCTCCTGGCTTTTGCGTGGGGGCAGTCGTGTCAGCTAATTACTCATACATGGTACTATTCTCGGGGTCCCAGATGCATGCTGACGTACTGGAGCATGGTGGCACAGAGCTTACTTGCACCGTAACGGCGCAACCCAGAATGCGTCGAGTCGTCTTGCGGGGTGCTCCATTTCCCTGTGGCCAGCTCCTCTGCCCCGGGAAACAGGTCGCGCCACTTGGGGTCCTTGTAGGGCATGTGTCCGGGGTTCTCGTTGCGCTTGTCGTCCACGCTGCATATCAACTGTCAGATCTTACTCGCGGGCGCTCTGACGTAAGACTCACTCGTGTGACCAGCTGCCGACAATGAGGATGCGCCCGTCCTTCTTGTCCATGCTCTGGAGTAGGAGCAGGCAGAGGATGAAGTTGGCAAGGTAGTTGATCTGCCAAGTCATCTCATAGCCATCCTCGCTCATGTGCTGCGCTCATCAGCGTTAGCAGTTCCGGTCATTTACGGGAATCTAAGCACCAACCATCGCGTCAGCACCGTCCTGGTATCCAGCATTGAGGGTCAAGGCTCGGATGGGTGGGAGCTGGCCCTCGGCGACCTGGCGGTTAATGTCGGCAGCAGCCTTGCGCACGCTAGCGATGGAGCCTAGGTCTATCTCGAGGGTCTGGTGTTTATGCGAATCGGGCGCGCTTTGAAGCGTCTTGGCCAGCTGCGTAGCTGAAGCGGCCTCGCGGACGGTGTAGATGCCAGTATAGTCGGAGGCCAGGTCTGGACGCTGGACGATGCGACCAACGATGGCGGAGCCGAGGGCGCCATTGGCGCCGGTGACGATGATAGTCCCTTTCGTAGCCATGGCGAAGAGATGAGGTTGGTGCACGATTGTTTGGAATGGCAGGCTCCAGGTGAGAGGGCCGATCACAGATACCGTAAGCACTTGTCTCTTTCGCACACCCTGGCGCTTCTGAATGATTGGGTAGGGTCTTCACGAAAACGGGCGGGGATTGGCCTGTTGATGATTTTGCTATCGGTACAGAGTATCCGTACTACCTAGTACTAACCTCCGTGGGTCGGCTCTTTCAAGGAGAAAATGCGATAAGGCATACGAGTATGAAAGAGATGAGTGCATACGGTCTTATATCCGTTGGCGGTATCTGTGCAACCTTGAGTCCTTGACCGTGGGTGGGGGAATGCAACACCATCCGATCCCTTCCCAGTTTGGATCATCACTTCCTGGCGAGTCATCAACCCCATTTTACTGCTACTAGCTGGGGGTTTTCAATGTGCACAATGTCGTTCGAATGCCACATGGCTGACTCTACTAGTAGAAGAGCTCGACAGCGTCAAAGACAAAGTTGGGGCTCAGATAGGCATCCCCCGAGCTGCCCGAGATGACCTCGATGGTGATGGTGTTGGCGCCAGCCACCAGCGTCCCCGCGGGGATGGCCACGTCGTACACGTCGCCGCGGCCGCGGTACGCACCGCGCGTGACGCCGCGCGAGTTGATGGCCGTGGGCGCCCCGAAGCTCTGCGTGTAGCCGTTGACGGAGACGCTGGGCCGGCCGCCCGCGAACGCCAGCGTCGTGCCCACGCGCAGCACCGCCTCGCTGCCGATGGCCGCGCCGAGGCTCAGGTTGATGGTGACGGGGCTGTTGACGGCCTTGAAGAGGGCCATGGGGAAGTCGCCCACGGAGCTGCTGCCCACGGTGAAGGTCGCGGGGCCCCAGCTGGCCATGCGCGAGTCGCTCGGGTGCATGCGCAGCTGGCTGGCGGCGTTGCGGAAGCCCGTCGGCTGGCCGTCCCAGTCGCCGATCCGGAAGACGGTGGTGTGGTCGCCGGTGACAATGTCGGACTGGGCGGCAATGTTGGCCGATGCGGCGCCGCCGGCCGTGACGCTGACCTGCTGCGTGGCGACGTTGAGCTCGCCCTGGTACAGGACCATGGTGTAGGTGCCGGGCATCATGGCGGGCGAGGTGAATGCGCCGGAGCTGCTGGCATAGGCCCAGTACTGGTAGTTGGCGTTGTGCCAGTGGACGACGGTGGCAAAGGCCGCGTCGGTGCCGCTGGCGGTGCCGCTCACGGTGCCCCGGCTGCTGTCGGGGACGTATCCCGAGATGCCCAGGTCGGCCCAGAAGCTGAAGTCGACCTCCTTCTGCTTGGGGATGCCGGAGCGGGTGAAGGCCAGGGCGTAGGGCCCGTGGAATCCCTGGCGCCAGTCCTCGGTCTGGGTGTGGAAGGAGTTCATGTAGAAGGTCAGGGAGCCGTAGGCGCCGCCGTTGTTGGTGTTGATGTCGCGGAAGAAGGGCCCGCCGGAGCTCGTCTCGAAGGAGCGGGACGGGTGGGTGACGAAGCTGACGTGGACGTCCGCGGCCGAGTTGGTGAAGCCGTAGACGTCGTTGTCGATGAAGCGCTCTGACGAGTAGAACTTGGAGCGGGTCTGGCCGTTGACGAGGAAGACGTCGGAGCCCTCAATGGCCTCGCCGTTGACCGTGTTGGAGACGTCGCCAAAGGGGAACTCGACGGGGAGCTTGGCCGAGTCGACGCGCACAATGTAGCGCGTCTCGCCGACAGCGGGCTGCGAGGCTGTGTCGGTGGCCATGTGGATGGCGTCGGAGCCCGACGTGAAGACATAGTAGTGGGTGAGGTCGAAGTCGCTGTTGCTGGCCACGACGGTGAAGACGATGTACTTTTCTTTTGTCTTATGGTTAGCCCCTGAGCGGAAAAGGCTGCTTGGAGGGTACGCACCGTTGACGATCTTGTACGACACAGACGCCGATCCCAGGCCGGAGCCGATATGCGACGTCTGCGAGCCGTACTGGTACTCGGTGCCCCTGTACTTGAGCGAGGTGATGGAGCCGTCGCCGCGGGCAATGCTGACGACGAAGCCGTTGGAGCTCCCCGAGTCAGCGACGTAGGCGCTATCCGTCTCGGTGACGCCAAAGGCGGCCCAGACGGGGGCGGCCGACGCCAGCAAGGCTGAGATGATGTACCTGGCGAACATGGCCGAGTACTTAGTACTAGCGCTTGGTAAGTATAGTAGTAGCAGCTACGATCAGAGAAGCGTATGTATGCAGAATTGCAGATCCCCTCCCCAGCTGTCGACAGCCCGACCGCGGACCCTGCTGATCTTTATTCTCCTCCCCGGCTGGGCACCTCAACCTGGCTCTTCTGCTTTGGATTGGAGGATTATTGTCAGGTATGCCGGAAGTCGACCCCAAACAACGAGGCGGACGCCATTCCCCTTTCTCGTCGATGAATTACCCCGGGCTCTTGCAACTCCCGAGGCAGATGGACTGCCGGCATTTTGTTTTTACATGCTGGGGCTCCGCAGGAATTGGTGGCTGCCAAGGAGGCTGCCGCTCTTCCGGGGGTCATTGATATATATCTGATGCGGAGGCCATGTTCCGAGGCTGAAGCGGTCGCCTCAGGTGGTCCCGCATTACACACGCCTCTGCAGTGGCCATTGGCGCGCATGATTGCCAACGATTGAATGCGGTAACATAGTATTATATACCACCAGTCGCATTCTCGCCACACCCTGCCAAGGCTAGGTACCTACTACCACAATGTCCCATACCACTGCGCCCAGGCCACACTCACAGTCAGGGCCAGGCACATGCCCATGCTGCCCCTCGACCCCGCGCTGAAGCTGTCCCCCCCATCGCCGTCGCCGCCGCCATGGTCGTCGTCGCCATTCACGCTCCCGTCGTGCTCGATCGTGACGTCGTCAACCAGGCCCTGGGGCGTGCAGACAGTCCCCTCGGCCAGGTCCATGGAGAGGCTCCACCGGCCGCTGGCGCACCGCTGCCAGCTGTCGGGCATGCAGTTCCACTGGCCCTCGGGGGAGCATTCGGAGCCCTCGGCCTGGGCCCGGCGGTGGTGGGGGGCCATGGTGATGCCGGTTGTTGTTGCTGGTGGAGGTGGTGGTTGGGGGTGTAGCTGGCGGGCTGATGAGGCGAGACATAGTGCTGAGGCCAGAGCAAGCGTCGTCGTGGCCCTCATGGTGGAAACGCGAGGAGTGGTGATGACCCCGGAGCACCGCCGATGATACCGTGAGGTGGATTCCGGACCGGAGCCGAGAAATGTGGAGAATCGGGCTCCCGGTCTCGTAGAGTACGACGAGTACTATGTATTAACCCCCCTTCGGCGCGGTCGACGGAGCCCTGGAATTGGAGGTTTGCGCCCAGGGGAAATTGATCGGGATGAAGGTTTTTTTTTTCTCGCTCGCAGAGCTCCGTAAATTCTGATCCGAGTGTGAGCCCTCGTGTCTTTCTAACCCTCCCAGGGCGGTGAATTGCTGCCCAGCAGTGGGGGTGCCCTCGACGTGCATCAGTCCGATTGGGGAATCGTCATGTCAGGCACAAGTGAGCGCGGCCTGACCCGATGCAAGTGTGGGCTGTTTCAGGGTCCATTCTTGTCCGAGTTCGATCGGGCGATGCTGGTTCTGGTTGGCTCTGTCTATACTATGGATAGGAAGTATCCGCAGTGACAGAGTGGATAGGTACCTAGTTAGGTAGGTAGTCGTAAATGGTGTCAAGTGGCTGTCCACCAGCGCATATATTTGCGTCTCAATGATTCTCTGAAAAGTATCTAAAGGAGCGAAAGAACGAGAATTCTGTGGCTTTGCATCTTCTTTTTCTTGTTTCTTTTTTTTTTCCAGCTTCTTCACCATGAGATAACCTTGCCACCCCATCTACCAGCGCCAACATAAACTCCAAGCACCTCGCCACGCATCATCCACAAACGTCTCTCTGAAAAGAATGAAAAGAAAGCAAAACAGAGCAGCGATCAGATCTCCTCCCTTCCCCTCTTGACACCCGTCGCCGTCACCGTCACCCCCTTGGCCCGCTTCGCCCGCTGCCGCCGCCTCTGCACGCTCCTCCTGGAGAGCAGCACCGCGACGGCCACGAGCGCGGCCACGACCATGCCGACGACGACGACGGACGCGATGAGCGCCGTCTGGCTGGCCGAGCCGCGCTGCTCCGTGGGCGCCGCCGCCGTCGCGTTCGTGGGGCTGCTGCCGTCGCGGATGCCGCTGCCAGCGCGCATGAGGCGCATGATGCTACTGTCCATGGGGGCTGGAGGGAGCAGGGCGTCGTCGTATCCTGGCTGGACCCAGCGTTGGGGGGGAGGTAGGTTGGGACTGTGGGATTGTCTCGCCGTCTTCAATGCATGTGGTGCAAAAACGCTGTCTGGATATCTTCTGGCTGACTTGCCCAGAGACGCCTAGGATGGGACGCCGCTGGCGGGAGCTCAATATGTACAAGGCCCCATGGCTTCAGGGGCCATACTTCCTCGCCTTTGAAATGTCCATGCTTGCCTGATTCTGCAGCCGGATTCTGTATGCGACTGGGTTCTGACATTGTTGTGCCGTTTCAAGACCGTATTCTTGCTTCGTATCGTGTCGTCGCTGCGCTCTCAGGGGCATCATCACCACACACAAAGACCTGCAGCCCCAATCGTGCAAAATCCATTTAAATTCATTCAAATTCATTCGCGGCTATCCCAAAAAGGTCTACCTAATCTATCCTCCGTAGTTCCCCGGTCGATGCTCGCAATGTTTCATGGCTCTTTGTTCCCCTTGACTCATTCTCTCATATTACCCATCATTTCTCCTCACGCATCCCAGCGCTTGGTTGCGTCTTGAAAAATCCCAGTCCAACAAACAAAAATTGACTTGTCGACTCCGTGCTGCGCGCCTAAAAATGCAAAATAATACAACAAGTGTGCATGTTTCCTCCCACAGCCCATTGGTGCAGTCTCCATTTGTGGTGTAATGCCCGTTTTTTTTTTCCCATTCGTCGTGATGCTATTCTGATATATCGCACGCCAGTGCCGCAGGCTGCGCCCTACGGTCAGCGACGGTGCCGGTAGGGCTCAGTGCCGTTCCAGGCAGGATACGTCGTGTGCCACTGGCCGTTGTCGTGTGCTGGTGTGGACGAGGCGGCTTCCACGGTGGAGGTTGAGAAGGCTGATGTTTTGAGGATCGAGGTTGAAAAGGTCGAGAATGAGTAGAAGGATGTTGAAAAGGCCGAGACTGACAAGGTCGAGGTGGAGAAGGTTGAAGGCCCCGGGGTGAAAGTAGAGTTGCCTGGGGGGGTCTCGGTTGGCAAGGCCTCCGTGGTGGTCGGCGTCGAGATGGCGGGTGTGGTTGTGCTGAATGTGCTCTCAGCAGGTGTGCTTTCAGCAGGTGTGCTTTCAGCAGGTGTGCTTGAGGCAGATGTGACTGTCGGCTTTGGTGGTGGAGGCGGGGGGAGAGCAGTCGGCGTCACAAAGACCGTCTTGGTGACCTCCCCATCCATGTCGATGATGCTGACAATGGTGGTGGGCACCGGCACCGGCTTGGTAACCGTCTCGGCCTCCTCAGAGACAGTGATGCTCAATGTGACAGGGTCCTTTGTCTTGACGAGCGTGTGGACGACCGTCACGATGCCATCGCCATCATCGTCATGGGGCCCGTCACCCTCATCACCACCTCCATTACCTCCCTCGTCACCATCACCCCCATCGCCATGTCCCGGCTGGCCATCGCCGTCCTCGCCTGGCTCGAGCGGGATCACGGAATACTTGGGCTTGTCTGCGTCATCGGTGGTATCGGCGCGAGCTCTCAGGTCTGCTCGTGGAAGGGCGGCGGCGGCAGAGAGATAGACTGGCAGCGCCAGGAACAGAGAGACAGATACACGCATGCTGGAGAACGTTCCTGCTCTGTATGCGGTATACTGGTTGAGGATACGGGTACAAAGTACGGAGTACTCCGCAGGAGATGGATGACGAAGACCTTGGGAGGTGCTCAGGTGCTCGGAGGCTCCCCAATCGACGAGTTGACGCGAGAGTTGCTTTTGAGAGAGTTCAAGGGCCAATCAGTCATGCAGGAGAGAGGGGGGAAGGATATGAATCTGGGGAGTACAGGTTCATATCCAACATTCCAATGGTTTCCATGGCGGCGCGGCCCCGAAAAGCGATGGCTGGGTGTCGGAGACATTGGCGGTGGTTGAAGTTGTCTTGGAGAGGCCAACCGTGAACTGCGATTCGTCGCTTTCACCATAAAACGTGTGGCTGGGCGGCCTGGGTGGGTCCACTCGGGATCCTCACCAGCCACCTCGAATGTCGAGCATAAGGAAGCCGCCCCACCCCCCTGATCCTGGCACACTCTGGGCAGGAGCGTACTCCTTACAGAGTACTCTGTACCTACAGGTATGTATATTTTCCTGCTGCAGCAAGGGCCTCTCATTGGTCGCCCAAGCTTCATGGTTGACTCTTGAGATGCAGCGTCTCCATTGCCCTTGAATCAGCGTTTCGTTCAGCACTCCGTACTCGTGCGTCTGCCGAGGCATGGACTGACTGCCTGGGCGTTATGGTTGTGGCTGAGGAACGCCTCAGTCCCGGGCCTGGAAGCGCCACAATGGAGGGGTACTTGACTTGACACCCCCACCAGGAATGAGCTGCATCCGCGGGCAGGCTGCACTTTTCCAGTGACCGCTAGCGCCGCGGCTGTTCAGCACCCTAATTCGCAGCAGGCCCTCATTGTCTTACTAGTTTCACCCAGAAGCCCGGGCTCCCTGGGAACTCGGCCGACAGGGCAAGTCCCGCTTCTCCATTGACGTTATTCATGCGAATTACCCAGACCGCAGGTGCCACAACATCTACGGATACTCACACCAGAGCTTCAAATAATCCAGTGGAAGCAATCATGTTTCTGAATACCAAGTACCTAGTAGTGCTTAGTAGCACCCAAGTACCCAGGTGCTACGGGGTAGATGTTGGTAGCTCCAGGAAGGTCAGGTACGCCCGGCACCGCCTGCGTGCTATGTAGTAGTGGATGACGTTAGGGTGTTAGTGTGTCCTTCGCCACGTAACCGCGCTCAGCCCAACCCATCTGCGCGCGAGGAAACTGTTGACATTCAGAGCTGAACGTCTTCCATCCTCGCATATTTGTGTCCATCCCAGTCAGCCTGGCCATCAACTCTCTTTTCACCTCGACTCAATCCATCGCAGCGCCAAAGGAACCGGCTCTACAAACTCTCACATCACTGCCCCATTGACTTTTGACAGTCGCCCACCATGTCATACCAAGGATACGGCCAGCCGCCCTACGGCCGTGAGTGGCCCTCGGCAACCATTTCCTTCACGTTCTAACCCGCTGCAGAGCCTCCTCCCCAAGGATATGGGCAGCAGCCCCAGCATCCTCCTCCCCACGGCCAATATCCCCCTCAGCAAGGACAGTATCCGGGCCAGCAACAAGGGCACTACCCCCCGGGTCAGTATCCTCCCCCTCAGCAAGGCGGATACTACCAGCCGCCGCCGGGGCCGCCGCCCCCTCAGGGCCATTATCCCCCTCCCCAGGGCCAGTACCCCCCTCAGCAAGGCGGGTACTATCCTCCTCAGCAAGGCGCCCAGCAGCCCCCCTACGGTCAGCCCCCTCCCCAGCCAGGGCAGTACGGCGCCCCGCCGCCGGGTCAGTACGGATCCCCTCCGCCGCCACCACCCCAGCAGTACGGACACCACTCCCCAGCCCCTCCTCCTCCTGCTGCTGCTGGTCAATACGGCGCTCCTCCGCAGGGCTATGCCGCGCCGTACGGAGCCCCAGCCCCGCCTGCTCAGCCGACGCCCCCGACCCTCGGCTACGGTCCCCCCCAGATCATCCAGTGGGATGGGACCCCCGACGCCCAGGCGCTTCGTGCTGCCATGAAGGGATTCGGGACTGACGAGAAGGCCTTGATTCAGATCCTGTCAAACAAGGACCCTCTGCAAATTGAGTACATCCGAACGGCCTTCAATCGTAATTTCAAACGCAATCTCATCGAGGATATCAAGAAGGAGACCAGTGGATGGTTCGAGAAGGGTCTCGTCCAGCTGGCCCATGGTCCTCTGCAGGCCGATGTGGTCAATCTATATGAGGCGCTGAGCGGTCCCGGGACAAAGGAGGATGTTCTCAACGACATCTTGCTCGGCAGGTCAAATGCCGATATGAAGGCCATCAAGGGGGCCTTCCAGCAGACTTTCAAACGGAGTCTGGAGGCCATGGTCAAGAGCGACCTGAGCATGAAGACGGAGAGGCACTTCATGCTTGTCCTGGCCGCAAACCGTGCCGAGGATTCGGTACCCGTCGACCAGCGCCAGGTTGATGATGACGTGATGCAGCTCTACAAGGCCACTGAGGGCAAGATGGGGACCGACGAAATCCTGGTCTGCCAGATCCTGACCTCGAGGAACAATGACCAGATCCGGGCCATTGCACATGCTTACCAGCAAAAGTTTAGGCGCGACTTGGAAGATGTTATCAAGAGTGTACGTGTCCCAACGACTTGCTTGGCTTTTGCTCCGTGCGCTGACATCTCCGACACAGGAATTTTCTGGCCACATGAAAGACGCTCTGCTCTTCCAGTTGCGCGAGGGAGTCGACAAGTACATGCACGCCGCGAACCTGCTCGAGGACTCCATGGCTGGCATGGGAACAAAAGATCATCTACTCGTGTCCAGGACGGTTCGATTCCACTGGGATAAGAACTACCTGGCCAATGTCAAAGCCGCCTACCAGCAGCGCTACCGCAAGAGCCTCGGCGCCCGAATCAGCGGGGAGACCTCTGGGGACTACAAGCGCCTCATGCTGGCGTGCATCGGAGAGTGATGTTTAGGGCATTGGATCGGGGCCTCATATTCACCAGCATCGGTGTAGGTTCGTATTTGTAAAAAGGCGTTGTAATTATAATACAAGTATGTCTTCGACGCACTTTCCCCCCCTTTGTTATGAAAAAATATATACATATACATCCTATGGCTCAACAATGCACACATCGCACGCGATGCACTGTTGGTCAAGCGCCAAAATCTGGCTCCTTGTTGAAGTCCTACCCGGTAGACCTCGTATTTACAAGCTGCGGGGTAGCTCTGTGTTGCCGGTTTTAACGTTGGCAATTGTACCGATGCTGGAGGAAGTTGTCGTGCTGCTTAAAAATGGCTTGTTTGTTTCCATGGGGGAACTTGATTGTCTTAGAGACCGGCAATGATAAATGCCAAGGCGACGGAGAAGGGAAAGTAGCAATATGCTTTGGTTAAGATAAAATGTAAAGTTCACAGCAGCAAGTAGCCATAACTACTATCGAATTGGCATAGGGTAATAAATGAGACCTGTACCAATTAAAAAAGGAGAGGGTACAATTAAAATAGGTACCCATTGTTCCTCCAATATGCCGACTACACTGCGTATTATGGTGATGATGACCTGTCCAAGATGTCGTATCGTCTTGTGGGGCCTTTTCAAGGTCTCTCGGCTCTTAGCAGGAGTCGTGGCATGTGGGGTATGTTCCAGTGGACGGCCAGCGATTGAACTCACCGTTGGCCGAAGGTTACTTCGCTCAGTGTTAATTCGTGACGAGTGAAAAGAATAGGTGGTGCGATACGGCTGTGTAAATACACGATGTAAGTTCTTAGGGGCTAAATAAGATGTGTGAGGGAAGCTCTGGCATTGTACGAGGTTGGAGTAGGGCGGCTCAATTGGCCAGTCGTAAATTCCCGAGTTTGAGTTATTCTCTGCATACCTAGGTATTAGCCTAAACTTGTGCGGGTACTATAAGCTCTTGTCGGAACCTTAAACATAAGGACACCGGTGCGTGTATTATCTAAATTTAGGGTGCTAAAGTCAATTCGACAAAAAACAAAACAAATCAGGCTGGTTAGTATTATAGCGAAACGTGAAAAGACAACCCATATCTTCCATGTCAATGACCCTGAACAACATATGATATACCCGATAATTAAGCGCGGGCTAAGAGACTGCCTTTAGAGGGACAATAGCAATGATGATTGGCTATATAGCTAGACCAAGAGATTTAAGTGGGTACTTAGTTAGGAGACGCTAGATTAATAAGACATTTATCTCCCTAAAAATTATAAGCAATTAAGTCCCACCCTTGCACCAACAATCCACCTTTCCAAACGTCCGCCGACGCGCCTCTGGGCACGCGACCTGAAGGCACCACGACCAGCACTCCCTATTTGGGAGGTTGTATTTCCGTGTTGGTATTGAGGCGCTCTAAATATCACACTTTCTTGCCCAATTTCGGTGAAGGAAGGTAGGCGCAACTCATACTAGGAGTATTCAGTGAGGGTGGTCGCTCCTGCCTGCATTCAACGCTTGTTGCCGTTACTTGCGCCTGCATCTTGCGTACCGTTTTCCAACCTTTCTTCTGCAGACTTTTTTTTCTGGATAAGTGAGGTACCTATTTAAACCTACTACCGCATTCCATGTGATTGGATTGCTTCGATAGCACGTTTTTCAACTCCTCTCTTGAACTCCATCAACATGGCGGCGACTCCAGCTGCCGCGGGCCGCCCTCCAACCCATAGCGGCTCACCTTCTGAATACCAGAGCGCGCAGAGCCCACTGGCTTCACGACCTGCCCCCCATGGCCAAGGCCCACATCCTTCACCTGTACCGGACCCGGCTGTCATTAACCCAGGTGGCATGCCTCCTCCGGGTCCGATCGCGTCAGTGCCGTCCCCAGCATCTCAGTCCAGCACTATTCCAACACCAGGAGCTCCTGGAGGCGAGTCCAAGAGCTCTCAATCTCCTGGCCAGAGTCAGCCTGTGGCCCCTCGAGACCTGAAGACTTCGGAGCACTACGAGGTGATAGCGAATGCCATCCGCACTGCTAGCCCCAGTGTCGTTCGCCAGGTGATCAGAGACTACTGGGACCGATGCTTCTTGGGTTCTGAGTATCACACTGCTTTTGTGGTATGTCAATTCCTCGCTCCTCAGCGTTGAGAACTCTAGAAGCACTGCTTGTTACTTGAGCTTCGTGACTTGGCGATAGTGGCACTGTGCTTGCCTTGAATTCGAACCTTTGGAAGGTGAGCTGACCCTATTCTTAGTTGAATGCGATGCTTCATCAAGCATCTCCCGCCATCCTCAACCAAGCAATCAAGGATTTCGGTGCCAAGATGGTCCACACATCCAAGCCTCAGCTCCTTGAGCACTTCACCGCGGCAGACTTTGACCAGACGGTAGACATGGTGCTTTCCAAAGTGAGCCCGTACTTCCTGGACAGGGCACTGGCGCAGCGGCTGGAGACCATCGACGCGCGAAGCCTGGTCAACACCTTGGCCAGAGCAGAGCGCCTTGGCTACGATGTACAGGATATAGTCCAGGAGAAGACGGGGGATGGCGTGGAGCATGTCATCCCGTCTCTTCCCAGTTTCCCGGCTATGCCAAGCTCTCAACATGCACCTCAGCATGCACCTCAGCATGCGCCGCAGCATGCACCATATCATGCATCCCAATCGCCTGGGCAGCCTCAATGGGCTCACGGAGCCCAGGGCGGACGAGGTATTCTCGTTCCTCCCCAAAGGAATGATCCCAAGTCCACGTGGTATACTACTCCACCTCCGCCTGCAACTCCATCTACACCTGGAGCTGGGCCGGGATCTGTAGCTCCGCCTCCACCACCGCCGCAGATCGAACCTCCGCCGACTAAGGGCCCGGCGGGTATTCATTACTGCCAGGATTGTTATCGACCTTGTAGTGGCAAGCTTGCGCTTCAATACGTGAGTTTCCCTTTGTACTCTGGCTAGAAGCTTCTAGTGCACATAGTGCTGACACCTTGACAGCACATCAGGAAACGGGCTTGTGACCCGCATTTCAACCGTGATAAACTCGAAAAGACCATCTGCATCCACTGCGGATGCACCTTTGGCTCTGCGACCGGGGCTCTTTATCATATGAAGAGTGAGGTGTGTGGGAAGTATAGCGCTGAGACCAAAGCCGCCATCTTGAATGAGCTGCGAGACTACTCGGCAAGGAATGCACAGAAAAAGGAATGGGAGGCACATCAAGCTCTCAAACACACCTGGGAACGGACAGCTCCGCCTCCTGGCCAGCCAAGGCCATCTCCCGGGGCTTTGAGTCATATGGGGACCCCGCGAAACAACGCTACTGTCAGCGGCGACGATCCATATGCGCACCTGACAGCGGACGCCCGGAGAAAATACCAGGAGGCACAGGCGGAGGCCGAGGAAAAGTACGGCAGACTGATGCGGGAGGCAATGTCCCTGCCGGAACCGGAGAGAACCGATAAGCTCTCCAAGCTGAAGAACAGCTACAACACGAAGCAGAGCACCACGCGCAAGAGGTTCGGTATTCGACTGCGTGAGAGGCGAACCAAGGAGGATATCGAAGCGGAGCGAGTCCGTCTCTTGGGACGGGCTGACGCCAACGAGGTGTGGCTGGACCAGGAGCGTGCGGCCAGCAGGCTTCGATTGCAGAACGAGGGTCAAACTCCAGGCCAAACTCCAGCTCAATCGGCAACACTGGGAACACCGTCTGGACAAGGTCAATCACCACGCAAGCGGGTGCCGTTGTCCGAGATGGGAGGGTTGTCGGGGTCGGTAGGCTCGGCAGAGACAACGGACCCCACGGCGTATTTGACCTCGAGCCAACCCAGAGGCCTGGCCCAGCTGGAGTCCCAAGCCGGCGAGCAGCGCGCGCCAGTGCAGCAGGCAGCTGGAGGAGCGAATGGTGATCCCATGTCCGTCGATGGGGTTAGCGACCAAAACGGGGACCAGGAACAGAGTCAGTCTGGAAGTGATGGAAGCGAAACTACGGAGGGATCGTCATCGTCCGACGACGATGACATCCCCGCTACTCGTTGACGAAGTGGTGCCATACAGAGACTCACATTGGGACAATACGGGACCGGTGTTTTGGGCTTCTCGGCAAATTAAGCATGGGAATGATGGCGTTTCTTTGTTCGTTTGCTACTGGGATACTTGGGGCGTGGGGTAGGCGTCTCATAAGGGTAGGTCATCTGCATAACAGATGGGGGCGTCAGGGCGAACTGCGAAGCATACAGTGTTTCTTGTTGGTAGGATGGGATTTGGAGCGATATGATATATGGCGCTTTGCATCTGAAGCGAGATTCGGGTGGGGGAATTACCTAGGTACTACTTAGATGGCCGTAAAACAGCAATGGGGGTTAGAATTGGGCAGCGGTGATTTTATCACGAGGGGAGTCCCCAAGAGACGGTCTAAGGGTCCTCGGTCGTTTAGACTCTCAATATTAGTCCTCGTACTCTGTACAAACTGGACACAAAAGATGTGAAGCCGACAGTGATGCTGGGAGCTGCAGACGAAGAGATGAGTGGCGGCGAGGCTGCTGCATGGAAATCAGGTGAAGGGCCCTTGGGGAAATGAGCAAGGGCAGTCGAACTGCCCAAGTTCCAAGTTATTTATCTGAATTCCGGTCGCAGCCCTTGCCTTGATAGAGGCGTGCAGGGGCATTTTGCTGGACGAGCAGCAGGGGTATCACCCGTGCCTTAGCTGCATCTTGGGAGTTGGGGGGGGGGGGTTTCCTTTCTTGTCGAGGGGCGACGAGGTTGGGCCTGGTCGCGTGCCTGGTTGCGTACTCTGTGCGAAGTACGGGTGTACGAGGTGCAGAATGCTTGCTGTTTCACCTGGGGTAGCAGAAGAGTTTCCTCGCCATCGGCGTGTGAGGATGGTAATGCGAGTTGGGGTCCCGCGAATAGGGCGATGGCGATGAGCATGATGACGATGATGATGTGAGGGAGGCTGAGAAGGAAGCCAGTAGCTATTATTGACCTCGACTTGGACGGCCTATTGGCCAGGCTGGCAGCTGGGAGGTGTTCCTCTGGGGGCGATCAATGGCATCGAGACGTTGGCCAGAAGGCCCCCTAGGGGGCAACCCTAGGCCTATTTTCAGAGGACTGGGGCTTGGCGGGCGGCTATCGAGCCACTTGGGGCGCTGCAAAGCTGTGCCCCGACAGTGCTGTAGCAGCGCACCCAGCGTGGTGCGAGTTGGTGCGAGCCGCTGCGAGTCGCTGCGAGTCAGCGCAGGGCAGCAACACGTTGGAGGTTTGAGGCCCCGCATGGCTGCCCAGCGATGAAACGCGTGCCTGGCCAATCGTGCAGCCCACAGGGGCCCCAGGTCCAAACCTGCGACTAACAGCCTCCCTCGGGCTCCCCGCTTGCATCTGGTGCGCTGCCCCCACTGGCCTGTTAGTGGAGCGATCCCGCGTGGGGCCCAGGGGCCTCTTCAGGGTTCGTCAGGAGATCAAGGCTCTTTGATCTGCTCCAGCCTCGAGGCGATTTTGGGACGATTTTGGGACGATTTTGGGGCCCTTGGCCCTCCATCTCATGGATCCCAGGATCACGGTGCAGGCGCCGCTGGCCGAACCACGTCTCGTCTCTGGCTGCTTGTCGTCTGACGCCTCTCTTTTTTTGCCTCCCTCCCCTTCCCCATTCTCATCCCCCCCCCCTCCCACTCGTGCTGCGTGTTTCTCATCCTGTTTTATACCCCATTTTCTGTCTTCTGTTTCTTTGCGTCTTCGCTTCACCTGGCTGGTCCAGCGCCTTTGCTCCTTGCCGCCCGTGACGTGATAATAGTCTCCCATCTTGGGTGAGCCTGGAACCTTCCTCGCAGCCCTGGGCCCCGTTTGTGTGGCCTTCCCGGAGCGATCATGGCCACCGTGGCCACCCCGATTGCTCAGAGGGGCCATCACTGGTCTAAGACCAGTATCAACCGCGCCAGCCTCGACAAGACTCTCCCGTCCAAGCCTTCGAGGGACCAGAGGGACCATCTCCACGCGCCTAGCAGGAAACACGATACGTCTGCAATGGCTCCCGCGACGACATCATCGACGCCCAAGCCATCCTCGACCTCGACCACAGTCCTCATTGGGCCCCAGAAGCAACGCTTCAAGGTCAACAAGAAGCTCCTCTGCGCCGCCTCGCCCTTCTTCAGCGAGCGCCTCGAAGACCCTCAGCACCGCTCCATCTCCCTCTGGCTGCCGGGTGAGCTGCCCTCCATGTTCGCCCTCTTTGTCGACTGGCTGCACACGCCTCGACACAACTTCCGCCGCCACCTCGACCACGTTGTGGCCGCCGCCGCTGCGGCCGCCGCCGACTACGGCCCGCGTGCTCTCCACGACATCCACTGGGCCCTCATCCGCCTCCATCTCTTCGCCTCCCACCTCTCCCTGTACCACCTCCAGGACTCCGCCATGGACGCCATCCAGGACCTCTACCTCAACTGCGACTGGGACGTGCCCCCCGGGCTCCTCACCTATCTCTACACCCGCTGCGAGGCCATCCCCGCCGTCCGCCTCCGCCGCTGGGCCGTCGCCATGGTCGCCTTCTCCCTCGTCGGCTCCGCCGCGCCCTCCTCCCCCTCCTCCTCCCCCTCCTCCGCGTCCACGTCCACCCCCATCCCCGTCAAGCTCCACCCGGAGTACGACTGGGGCGTGGGCGGCACCGAGGACGGCGTCGCCGACGGCCGCTCCGCCGACCGCTTCCGCCAGCTCATCGACCAGATCCCCGACCTCTCCGACGACTACGCCGTCCACATGTCCAAGATGGCCTCCTCGGGCCTCGACGTCCGCTTCAAGAACCCGCAGCTGCGCATCCCCGCCAACCGCCTCCGCAACGACGAGCGCGCCTTTGGCTTCCGCGAGTGCTCCTTCCACTCCCACCGCGCCACCGTCGGCGAGCGCCGCTGCCCCCACGAGCGCAAGCGCCTGCGCAGCCTGGCCGCCGCCGGGGCCGCCGCGGGGCTCGCCGGCGACACCGACGATGCTGGGCGCGCCCACGTCCGCCGCCTGCTCGCGTCGGAGCTGGCGGGGTCTCCCCCGATGGGCGCGGGCAGGGAGCAGGGCCACCTCGACGGGGGTCTGACCTCGCCCAGCCGGCGGCCGAGCCAGCGCGAGAACAACTCGGCGCCGAGGCCGCTGTTCTCCGAGGGCGCCAAGGGGGATGAGGAGATTGCGCAGGCGTTGAAGCACGTGCGCTCTGTTTCCAGCACGCTCAAATGAGGAAGGAGTGAGTGGGTCAGGGAGAGGTTTGGTTACTGCAAGGCGTTTAGACATACTGGGGTTCTATTACATAGCAGCTATGGGCTGGTGTTGGTATGGCGCCTGTAAATAGGGCGATGGTGTTATTGGGAACGCCAAGCATTAGCGAGCACAACAAGTCAATTCACACAATCTGATACCACGAAATACTGTGAACGTTCAGGTGAAATCGAATCGAATGAATGCCTGGTATATATATATCATAGCTCGTAATACAGACAGACGCTAAGTCATTTGCCCTTCTATCGAGGCCGCTGGTAAGCCGGGGCGCGCGACATGTACATCATATCGTCGTGAATAGGTGAAAACTTTTTGTCCCGACCAGTGAGGAGAGGAAACAAAAAAACAACAGTCAAGAAAGAGAAGCGCCCAACCCCTAACCCACGCGATCGGTTGCCCGAGGTGGCAGATGGGAGAGCAAAGAAAGCAAACATCGCAAAGAAAAGATTGGGGGAAAAAAAGGTAGATCGAGAACAAAGATCCAGATGCGGTCCTTGGGACATCTTTAATCTGTCATTGAGATCGTAACATCATTCATACTTCTTTTTGTCGTCAATCCGAACCCAAGCTAAGTGTATGGGTGGAGCCGCCGAATTCAAAACGAAAAGGAAACAAGAGTTGCAAGTGATCGTATGCTCGTTTGTGTAGAGGCACGCTGAGTGGGAGAGCCGTAGAGATGGCTAGCCCCTCCCCGCCAAACACAACGGCGGCGCAAGGAAAAGATTGCCGTAGCGGCGTCGTAAGTGGGTATTGCAATAGTAATAGATGTCTCGTCGTGCAAATCTGCTGCCGGCAAAGCATGCATGGAACCTTGGGACAGTATCTGCTTGGTGTCCACACATGGCCGGGGCAGATGTTGTCCCATCAAGTCGTCAAGGTCGTGAGAAATAGAGTGCTGATCGCAGAGGAAATCAAGGAAGGAAAGACGTGAGTTGCTCAAAGAGGCGACTCGGAGCGGCGTCGCTCCTCGCCGCGTCGGCGGATCTGTTTAAGGCGCTCGTCAAGGTAGGCCAGTCGAGCCGGCAGTGGTATCCTGGGGGTGTTGTCGTCGTTGAGAGACTCCTGGACAGTCGCAAACGGCCGACGAATGGCAAAGTTGATGGCAGCGGGGGCGGCGCCTCTAGCGGGATAGGAAAAGCTCGCGGGAAGACCGTTGAAAGGGGAGCCGAGTCTAGCAGGGGCATCAGTGGACCAGCGGGAGAATTGTGCCGGGGCGAGGGAAGGCGTGGGGTCCGATGATTGCTGTGGCTTGTTATTTTGCGGATCCATGAGGTCGTTGAACCCAGACGCTGGCGCAATCGGGCTTGTTGAAGGTTCGCTCCACATGTCGGACGGGAGGCTTGGCCTCTTGGACCTGCGGAGTTCTATGCTGAGGCGGCCGGAGCGCCGCTTCTGCGTGTTCGAACGGCTCCGATTCAGCCTTGCTGGGGTCCTCGAGCTTCGTCGGGGACCCACAGTGTGGCTTTGGCGAGGCGGTTCGGATCCCATCCCCAGTACATCGGCCAGAGAGCTGGAAGAGCTGGGCCCATAGCTCTTCGCGACAAAGGGGGAGCCAAGCCGAGGACGAAGGTCGGGCAGAGGATCAAGGTTTGCTGAAGTGGAAGAGGCATTGCACTCAGCCAAGGGGACAGGGATGTCCCCCACTGGTTTTTGAGGCTTGGAGCTAGTAAGCTGGGCCAGTGGCCCACCCAGTTGCATCGAATCGGCCGTGCTCAAGACTAGTGACATGGCCATATCGGAGCCTGAAAACACGGACGGCGAACGAGCTGGAGTTGCGCGACGGGCCCGGCTGCGGGAGACTGACTTGCCAAAAGGCGTCGGGCTGCTCGCGAAGTACCGGTCATTCCGGGTCTTGCCTCCTGCATTAGCCTTGCACATTTCGATTAGATGCGCTCGGGTCGCGGCTTCGGTGTGTGGCCATTGCACAAAGGTGCAAGGCGCTTCTTCCGCCACCGTGGGCGTCGAGCTGCCGCTCCGGTCCTTAACTTGGGCGGGCTGGGGCCTGGAGCCCTTCCAGCTCCTTCGGGCTTCTCGGGCCACGCGAACCACGACGCCATACGGGGGGACTCCGCTGGCCCCGATCCGGACAGGCGTGACTTTGGGGTCCTGTAAGTACATCATATACGTGGACCAGAGATGCTTATCCATAGGTTGAGTCCAGGGGGCCTTCCGGGATTTAGCGGCGCGGACGGGGGCTCTGATGATTTTGTTGGCATCCTCGGGGGTGAGAAAGGTATCAAACTGGTTGGTATGCTCGTTGAACGGGCTAGACACGCAGCTCGGGCCATCAGATGTGAAAGAGAGCTGGCTGAATACAGAAGCGCTCGTCTGGGTTGAGCGAGCAGTAGAGGGCCGACTCGACTCGCCCTCCGAATCACTCAAGGAGGAGTCTATCGACCAGTCGGGGAAGCGATTCGGAGACAGCGACAGACCAAGTCCGCCCGGGGCAGGTGTCTTAGGTGGGGAAAATGGCCGAGCGCGAACGCTATGGGAGATGTCCATGTTATCGGGATCAGTAAAGGGCGGGATGGCGTGGCCAGCGGTATCCAGCATGTCCTCATCAACCACAAAGGGCTCCTCGATACTTGGTATAGGCACATCGGCAGCGGCCACAGATGCTAGAAACTGCTGCGTCGGCGCCATGTTGTGCTGGGGCGCGTTCCGTCTCTTGAGTCGGAATCGCTGTCGTGGGGGCGACGGCGGCTGGTCACAATCGCCCTGCTGGGAGGTTGGTTCTGGGGTCTTGGGCCCCTCGGATCTTCGAAGAGCTCGGGTCCGCATGGCGGAGAGTCGCTGCAAGGGAGGCATGTTGCTGGAGCGGCCGGTCAAAAATATGGGGAGATTGTTCCAAGGGTATCTATAAGTAGCACCCGGGCAGAAGCAAAACAACAGCGGGTGGAGGCGACAAGCTGTCCAGTCCACCCGCGAGAGCTTTGAATCAGCAGCAACAACAGCAATGTCTTAGGTATGCCAAACACCCTCCACTCGTTGACGCGACAGAATCTGGGGTCTGGATTGCAAAATGCGCAGCGACATGAGACCACGCGTCGGCTGATGCGCAATTGATCGAGACGGTCGTGAGTCGCGGACTCGGGGTCAAGCGAGACAGCGCCACAAAGAGTCGTCGAACACGACTCAAAAGGCTGATATTATATAGCGATGCGATCAAGGTGACGATAAGGAAATGACGCGATCGGTATTGGGGTTGTGTTGATTGCGCGCTTGTCGGGAAGGCGCAAACGGCGCAAGCGTCGCAAAAGGGTCGAGAGGAAAGGCAAGGAAATGGCGTCGCGGTCGCAGTGGAGGCAGAGTCGATGGACAGCAAATAGTCAAGACGGTCGGGTCGAGACGATGATGGCGACTCGTAGGTGATGGCGAGCGACTTGATCACATCATCCGACGGGGCTGCTGAGGTGAAACGGCGCACCGGCGAAACGAAAGACTGGAATGGGGAAGATGAAGGAAATGGGAATGAGGGCGGAGACGGGGTGGTGGTGGGTGGGCGGATGGGCGGATGGGTGGATGGGTGGATGGATGGGAGGAGGAGATGGCTGGCGACGCAGAGCGCCAGGAGCCCAGGACCTTTGAGGTGGGAAGTGTGTGCAGATGAATCTCCAGGGCCAGGGGGGGAGGGGGGAGGTCCCGTCAGGCTGGCTGGGGGGAGAGGATTTTGGGAGCTCCAGCGCTGCAGCAGTGAGGTGGGGAGCAGGAGTCAGGAAGCAGTGGAGGCCAACAGCACCTGTGGAACGCCTGGCCTGGCTTCCAGGTTCAAGCCCAGGTTTCCACTGGCGCTGGACCGTCGACCAGCCCCCTGGACGGCACCCTAACAGGTGCAGCAGTTAGTGCCAGAGACTCAGGCCTTAGCCAGAAACAGCCAAGGACGGGCCCGGCAAGAGAGCGGTGGGAGAGACGGTGGACCCGTGGAGGACAGAGCCAAGGCTTTGCGATCACCTCGTCCGGCGGTCTGACTGGGTGCGCTGTTTCGCGGTGAAGAGCCCCAGTGCAAGGGTCTTGAGGACCCTCTTGTCGTGTCGAGTGACGTGACGACCGAGGATACGGGATGGCGCGCCGGTGTCACTGAGTCTCGGCGGACTTGGTCCTCTACCGTCAAGCAGTCAAAGTGGTCAGGCTCACAATATGTATCAGATGATGGCCTGGAGGCAACACGGGGACAGGACAGAGGCAGACGATGTCTGGACCGTTCCAGGACACTTCGTAGAGGGACGATCACGGGAGGCCACGGGGTTATCTGTTGAGGACGACGCAGACAGGGCCTCTCGGGTTCCTGGATGTTCCCCCGTACCGCCCTTCCATACAGTAAAGCACCGTGCGCCGAGGCGCCGAACCGCAGGGTCTGGCAGGTCTGTTGGCAGCCTGTACCGTGTACGACAGTACGAGTATCCGTCCGGGTTCTGCGCCGTCGACGGGGAGAGCCTGGATGTTTTGGCTAGCTGGGGTTGCGACACGATGGCTTGGTTGAGACAGCACCACGAGTTGTTGGTGGAGATGTCAGACGTGTGAGACTCGTTGGCTATTAATGCGTTCCAATAGACCTGAGCGTCGTCACTCTTCCAAGTCTCCACTGCCGGCCAACGAGGGCTCTTTGCACAGTGTTTCTGGTGATTCGGCCCAAACTGGCAAGCCTCCAAGCCTCCAAGCCTCTTGTCCGCGTGACTGAAGGCCACGGGGAAGTGTCACACTGGCACCAGGCCCAGAGACGGTGGCTGGTTGTCCAGTTGCGATTGCAAGGGTTTTAAACAGGGTAGCAGCGAATGTGGCCCAGGTGAACGCGAAAATGCAACCAATCAATAATTGCGGGCACCAGCAGGCGGCGAGGTGGAAACACCGTGGATGATGAAGACGCAGAGGAGGTGCCAGGTGCCGCCGTTGGAGGCATTGACGTGCGACTGGAGCGAAAACAAATCTCTTCTGTGTTATCTTAGGATCTGCCGAGTTTTCGCATCATCCTGATACCCATATCACATAGGCCCCTTGCCCCTCGGTCGCTCCTTCGTTCAGCAAGGTGCGGGCAGAATCTATTCTGGGGTTGGTGAGGCACTTTCCGACGCGTCGCGAGTCGCGTCGCGTCGCGTCACGAATTGAGCGCGTAAAAACGCGATTGCGGAAGTGGTCGCAGCGCCGATCCACTAAACCTACCTGGCTACCTAGTAGGTAGGTAGGTAGGTACCCAGTAGAGATCCCTGCCCCACTTTCCCGGGGTGGGAGCGCCCGTACCTAGCCTGCCCTCCCGCGCTCCCGCATCACCTCTTGGAACACGAATCACAGTACGAAGTACGGAGTACCATCACGTCTCTCTCAACAGCAACTCGCCTCACCTGACGCCTCGCCAATCCCGGCGGCAACAGTGGCACAACCCATCTTCGTCTTTGCCCTTCATCTGGTTGAACTTGTAGACCTCCTCATATGATATGTCACAACCTACGGATCATACTTCGTACCCTTCGGATGAGGGACCTAAACCTAGGCAAGCCGGTCGTTTCTTGAATTCAAGCCTGGCACCCATCCATTCGGAAGACAATTAATCCGTCATCGCCCAGCCACCTAGTAGGCAGGTGCAAACGGAACCAGAGCCCAGAGGAGTCCAGTAGTAGTCCTATTTTCGAGGCACGTGCAGCAGTTTTGGCCCGTCTGGCACCGGCGCAGGACTTCCGGAGACATCCGGGAGATCCTCTCGACATGGAGGGTCCCCAGTGGGCAGCGAGCTGGGATCAAGTAAAGACCCCGAAGCCTGGTGCTAGCAGCATCAGTCTATCCCAACTCCGTACGTATAGTTCGTGTGGATTATCACCATCGGCTTCAACAGCAGCTGTCGATGGCTACTCCTGTCTTCTGGAAGATCGATCGGATATGGGATCCATGGCGTTCTGGCTGCTGACGGCTGACGACTGACGGTTGACTGCACACACCCCACGCCTGACTCTGAGATTATGAGGCATTACGAGACTACCAAAGTAACATCGACCTGGAACCATCACTCCCGCCCACTCGTGGTCTCCTATGCCGCCCGAGGAAATGCTCCGACATCCTCCCCGTCCGCGCTGTGCAGGTCCCCTTTTTTAAGACACCCCAAAGGGCTGAGATCATTGGGCGCTGCTGTTCCCCATCCCCATCACATCTCACACGTCGATGCACCACGGAACAGCAGTTGGGCATCCCGGCGTCAACGCCAATGCAGCACCAGCAACGCTGCGGCAGCACTGAGGCGCATGGCTCCCCAGCCTGTTACCGTCATGACCGCTGGCGGCCACCTCAGACGTACATATACTCCTACATATGCCCACAGACTTACGTGTGAGGCGCGTGGGGATTCGCCCGCCTTAATTCAGAACACAGTGACGCATGGAATCGGGGCCCCAGCCACCAACGCTCCTCGCAACGTGCGCGCTCTCTCTCTCCCCTTTTCAACCACGGCGGTCCATTTTCAGTGCCATCGTCAATACCTCGGCAGAACGAGTCTTGCCGGGCAGGCTATGTGCCGAGTAGGCCGCGCACTCGGCGTAGGGGATTAGTGTAGTTCTCGGGTGTCCTGTGCGCAGACGTCACGATGGACGTTTGTCTTGGATGGGTACGAGTAGCTCGAGGCGTCCGGACTCTAGTCGGCTTGAACGCGAGCAATTGCTTTTTAAGCTGTGGCGCGGAATCGGCTAGTGGCCCAAACCCAATATACGAGTAGTATGCAGATGCACAGAGCCTCGATCCTGTAGACGAATCTACTAGTACTACGTATAGCATCACGAATAATCAATCTACATGCAGCGGCCGGCGGGAGATCCGACACGGCGAGCGGCTGCATGCCCGCCCAACCGTCCCCACTCTATTGAAGTTGTGCAGCAGCTGCGCCGCAACCGCAGCCACAACCGCTCACGCCGACTTCAAGTTTGCATCCAAGCTTCAGCTCGTTTGTCTCAACGTTGCTTACCACTTGCGGAAACTGCACACTGAATCATTAACAGTCCGCCCTAGGAGACTTCGTGAAGCCGCCTCTCGGCTTGCTCCACGTAGCTAGCAACACTTGGTGATCTCGGCCTCCGCCCGATACGATGAGCCCCTCTGACCCCTCTGATACCATCACCCTCGATAACCTCGCTGGGAAGCTACCACGGTGGAAGCCCAACGATGAGAGTCATGTCTATGCCGTCGTAGACATGGGAAGGTGCGCCCACGCCCTTGCCACACCCTCGCACCTCCTCCCACTTCCAACCCCAACAACCTCACCCTGGAAGTACCTTCCCGTGTTCATGCGCTGACAGATTTGCAGCAATGGCATCCGCTTCTCCATCACCTCCTTGGCCCCTCCGAGAACACGTCTTCTCACGCCAATATACTCCACCAGGGCTGGCATCTCACTCTTCGATGCCCTCACCCCCACCGAGAATGGCGACCTGCTCTTCCCTCCGTCAACCATCTCATCCGTCTCATCCACCCTCGCGCATTTCACCCGCATCGCAGAGATCCACCATGTCCCCCGCTCCAACACCATGATATTTGCCACGGAGGCCATGCGTCGCGCCGCCAACGCCGCTGATATGCTGCACGCCATAGCCGACGCAACCAACGGCCTCGGCGTCCACATCCTCGAGCCATCTGTCGAGACCCTATTCGGCGCCGTTATGGGCTCCCGGAGCAGCCTGACCAATGTGGAAGGCGCTCTGTTTCTCGATCTCGGAGGCGGCAGCGTGCAGATGACCTGGGTTGACACCTCCCTCGATGATTACGAGATCAAGGCTGCCATGGCGGGGAATAGCATGCCCTACGGTGCTGCTAAGCTCGCCCGCGTATTAGATGGGGGGGACGCCGCCCTCCAGGCCGTCGAGCTCGACAAGCTCCGGACTTCCATGCGAGCGGCCTTTGATGGCCTCTGCTCCGTCTTCCCCAAACTACGCGCCATTCGAGATGCCCACCCCCACGGACAAGATGCCGCCGTCGACGTCTACATGTGCGGCGGCGGTTTCCGTGGCTACGGTAGCATGCTCATGCACAACGACGCCGTGAAGCCATACCCGATGTCCTCTATTGGGACATACACGGTTACCGGCGCCTCGTTCAAGCAAGTGGAGGAGATGAGACGCCTCAACAAGAGCTACGATGGCAAGATATCTGGCATGTCGAAGCGGCGGCGGAAACAGTTCGATGCCATCACGACCGTTGTGCAGGCATTCATCTCTGCCGTGCCCAACATTCGGCGTGTTACCTTCTGCAAGGGTTCAAACCGGGACGGTGCTCTCCTGATGAAGCTCCCGCGGGAGATTCGTGAAGCCAACCCGCTCGAGGTCCTGGCCGCCGTCAACAAGGATGAGAAGGGGCTTTTCGATCTTGTCTTGCGGAAGCTATCCGAAGCACTCCCCAAGGACGTAGACCTTCGAATAACACCGACGGTTCTCTCAGATGGCATAGGATACCTCTTTGTTCGCGAGATCTGGAGCCGTGGAGGCTTTGACTCCGATTCCAACGTCTCCTTCGCTCTCCACCATGCCATCTCGCGTGACACTGATGCCCCAGGCTTGACTCACCTGGCACGGGCTCTCTTGGGCGTTACAGTTGCAGCAAGATGGGGCTTTAGCGTCGGGCCAGCAGATGAGAAGTTAGTGGAAGGCCTCCAGGGCATCTTGACACGCCACAACAGTGATGCCATTTTCTGGGCCAGATACATCGGCAGCATTGCCAACATACTCGCCCACCTCTTTCCCCTCCTCCCTGAACAGGACATGAGCCACTTTGAAAGATCCATAAGGTATATTTCAACTATTCATCATAATTCATTATTCGTTTGTTACTTGGTCATCCTAACATTGCAACAGTCTTGAAGCCCACATCCGCCCTAAAGAGGGCAAGAAAGACCGTGTTGAGTTGACAATTTCCGTGGCTCGCGCTATCCTCAAGGGTGTCGAGCCAAACCAGCTAATCGACATACTCAAGTCGACTCTGAAGGACGCGGGCAAAAAACCGCCAAAGAAAGTTCTCGCTCAAATCAGCACTTTTTGAGTCATAAAGTCGTGAAGTTCCGATATCCAAAGGTGAATCAAAAGAGCATGAAGAGAAAGGCCTTTCTACTCCATACAAGCTCATTAGCTTAAACATCATCGTCGCAGTCGCCGTCCCCGTTGGGTGCAGACGCCTTGGGCTTGGATGACTTGGGTGCCCGCTTTCTGGCGTTGAGCTTCTTAATCTCGTGGTTCACCACAAAGATGCACAGAAAACGGTCGATTTCCTTGTCCGACTCTTGCAGGGATTGCACTGAAAATTGTGGTTAGCGCCCATCAACGCTATTCATCGGAATCACACTGGACTTACGGAACTTCTTGCGGCAATCTAGCAGGTCTCTTGCCGTGGTCTCGATCGCCTTGATATACTGTCCAGAAGAGTGTTCCCTCAGCCAGTCTGCTGACAGCTCGAGGCTCTTTTTGGTCCGGAACTGATAGTGGTAGAAGATGGCCACCAATGGGAAGAAGTTCTCGAGCAGGTACTTGTACCGAGTATGAATGGCGTCTTTGCCAGGCGGATTAGCTATTGCCCTAAAGACACGGCGAAGGAGTACTTACGCGCCAGAGGGTCACTCAGTCTTCGGTCGTGGCGTGCCAGCCAGACCTCTGAGGCTGCTGTCAGGTCACGGTAGATGATCATCAGCTGCCATAAGCATGCCCACAAGGCCAATTTAGCATTTGGCTTTGGCTGATGGGAGGGAGTGGTCAGACTGTCCAGCTCTTTCAGGATGTCGTGCTCGAAGGAGTGGATTCCGCGCCAGACAATGGTTCTCAGCTGTGCCTGGACCGAAATTGGAAGGGCGGTCGTCTTTCCGGATGGATCACGGCACCAGAAAGACGGCGTCTTCCAGATGCGAAAGAAGCAGGCCATGCGGTGGACCTTCTTCACCAAGTCATGCTATCGCAAGTCAGTTTAGGCGATGCACATGGCAGACGGGGTGTCTTACTTTTGGGAGCCCATAACCGTCGCGAGCATAGGCCATCAGGAACTTCTGTACGACACTGGGGAAATCCAATTTGCGTTCGGACGGGGTTTCGAGCTCTTGCTCTACCCATTGCTGGAGCATTTCATAGCTGATGGGGTGCTCGCTGGAGAAGGCAGCCTTCTCAAGCTGGCTATCCTCGTTCTCATCCTCCCATCGATACGGCTGGACATAGGCACTCAATGCCGGCGACCCAGGTTTATTGGAGAAGAAGACCGAGATAGGCTTCGGCTTCCCGTCGAACCGACGAGTCTGTGCGCCGTAGGCCAGCTCCTTCTCTGGGTTTCTGGACCAGACATCTGCATCGGGCTCTATCAGCGATGTGTTCGTGGGGTCCGTCCCAGGATGTCTCGGGCGTCGGGGGTGGGGTGCCACATACCAGGACCCTTGCTAATGACAGGCCACATCTCAACGAGATTCTTTCGGGCACAGACCAGATGCGAATGGTCCGGGAATGCTTTTCGGCATGTGGGACAAACGCCATTCTCGTGGCACTAGGACAGTCTCAGTTTTTCACTGTCACTGGGAAAGCAACTGCGGAGAGGTTCATTGGTCTTACGCGAGTCTTGGACAGCCGACAGGGCAGACAGGCCCCACTCTTGCGGACGTCGGCCGTCTGGTCCGGATTCTCCAGCTGTCTCGGACGCTTGCCGTGGGTCCGTCCGGATGGAACCGCCGTGAGGTGGGAACCCTGGGCAGCATACCTTGCGACACCGTCACCTGGGACCCGCAGCTGGGGGACATGGCCGGGCCCAGAACCCTTGGATGGGTCGGTCTGGGGGTACGTCCAATGGTCGTCTTGTGCCCGGATATCATTCAGATTAATGTGCGGGCGCGGGTGAGGCTCCTCGAGGTGCTCCGGGAGGACAGGCCCAGAGTGATCGGAGGGTGATGTGCTACCTTCACCCTGAACCAACTCGGGTGGGGACGGATGGCTGGAGTACTCAGAGCTGGCAGCACCATCATCTGACCCGAAGGAAGTTTTCATCCTGACAAATTGATTAATGAGAGGTGGGATCTCAGTGAGGAGCTTGTCTAGGTCCTGTGTGGAGGCCGGCTTATCCCAGTGTTCAGTGTCGTGGAGGTAGGCTGGCCAGTCGAAGAAGGTCTGGAATAGCTGGTCGTCCAGATCTGAGTGAGAGGGAAGACGGGGGTTTTCTTGACCGATTTGGGACAAGTCCCTGGCGTGATCCATGTTGATATCCGTCTAAGTCACGGGGATCTGGATCTGGTGGAACCTTGGCTACCTGCGGCAGGCGAGTTGAGCATGCAGCACTGCGCGTCCGACGGCTCGACGATAAGGTGAAGATGCCCAACGTCTCCAAGAACTTTGTGCAAGATTTGTCGGTTCAGAACGTGGCCTCGACGCCTGAGATTTAATCTGGCGTTCATGGAGATTCTCGCGCGGGAGTCGACTTACACCACTCCCCCAGATGCGCATTTTCGGTGTGAGCTGGGATCATGATTGGCCTGCCCAGGGTTCCACCCCATTGAAATGGGCCAATCACCACCCCGTCCTCCACCGAAATTGACATTTCTGGGGCTTTGACGGCGCACGGCAGGTCAGGTGACCACCATGATGGCCGACTTTGGGTGACTGGTGGGAGCGGGAGGGCTCAAATCGCGCCAGGAGCCGTGTTGATCGATGTGAAACAGTTCGTGATTCGTTCTCCGAGGTGCTGAGAGGCGGCTGGAGAAGCAAGACTGCGAAACACGACGGTGGTGGCGGCATGGTATGTCGCGGCCGTGCATAAGTTCGAATATCTGGACATTCCAAAGATCTGTTCGCCGGTGCGAACCACAACAAGAGGATTGCACGGGTCGCATGTCAACTCTCTTGAACCGTGCCGTTCGGAAAGGCCCAGATCACCAGTTTAGCGTTTGGATTTGGCTCGAGGTTGAAGCCGAGCCTCCCGCTCAATCACCATGCTGCGCAGCAGTTGATCCTCGGGAGACTCCATTCTCGAGGACTCGCGTTCTGCGAGAAGTCAGATTTGTACCCGACAACAGCAGGAAGTGGTGGGGGGTTTTGTGGGGCATGCGAGAGCTTACGGAAGTAAAAGCTCTCGGTTCGCAGACTCATGAATGCCTGGATGAGATCCTCGTCGTTACAGAGAAGCTGCTGGTTCGCGGCGATGCGAAAATCTGTGTACAGAGGGGTGGTTGAGCGAAAGAGCGCGGCATAAATGGAGACCATGTAGTGGTAAAAGTTGGTCCCCATCTGGAGCTTGGTCTCGGGGAAACCGATGTACTCCTTTGGCACGTGGCAGGGGAACCGGCGGAAAGCCACATAAGTCTGGACCAGCTTCCGGTACATGAGAATCAAGCACCACAGACTAGCCCACAACGCAAGGCCATTGAAGGCCCCGATCCCCGGGGCCCCGAAGACAACTCTCTCCAGCTCGCTGAGAATATCCCTCTCAAGGCTCTGAGAGGCCGTCTTGGAAATAAGACAGAATTGAGTGTGGAGCGTGCACGACGGGGGCATGGTGCCGCCATCTTGATCGAGGCATAGAACGAGACCGAGACGAATTTTGGCTAGGCAATTGAGTTGGTGGACCTTGCTCACCAAGGATTTCTAGATTTACGGTGAGATTTGAAACCGGGTATTTGTTTTTAAAGAGTGTCGAATACTCACCATTGGTAGGTCATGCTCTGACTTGGAGTATTTCAGGATAAAACTGTCCATGGCCTGGTGAAGCCCGACAAGTCGCTTCTCATGGTGAATAGTTATATCTTCTGCCCATTTAATCAGAGCTTCTGAGCTAGGAAGTCGAGTTAGGGCATAATGCGAGCTCTCGTCGCGGAATAGATCCAGGCGACCGTCGATGGGATTCATCACGGCCCAGCAGCAGAGCCACCCGGGGCCGCCGTGGGTGTAGTAGTCCTGGACCTCGACCTCTAGCTTCGGGGTGTCCATATAGTCCAAAGACACGTCTATCTTACGGGGCGGGCTGACGTGCGTGGTGCCAGCGATGAGTTCCTGGTCGAGCAGGTGGGTAGTCACTTCGATGTAATTGATGTCTGCGAGATGTTCAGAATCTGGAGCTGCAGCATTGATTCTGTTTTATCTTGTTCCAAACGCAAAAAAAAAAGGCGAATAAAATAAAATAAATAATAACTTACCCATTGTTGCGAATCGGATTTTTGTCAACTTGTCTCTCGAGCATATTTGGTGGCCGAGTGCGCCAGCAGCCTTTGTGCAGGCATTACATGGTTGTCCTTGGCCACACTGGGTTCCTCAGCCTTGTGAACATTTATATGAGGTTGGACTGCCTACCGATGTGCGGCGTATCTTGCACCGAAGGCATGCGCCTTCTCTGCGCACCTGGGCGACCTCGAGGCGGCGCTGCTGGGTGAAGTCACGTCGCTTCTTCTTGTTCCCCTCTGGCTTGGCGGGGTTGGAGGGGAAGCATATGACAGAGAAGTCAGTAGAAGGGCCCTTTGAAGGTTCGTGAAACACTACTGAGTGTTTCCTCTTGCCTGAAGGAGCCGTGTCTTGAGGGTTCAGGGGAGTGGCTGTGAGTCCCCGGGTATGCGACTCCGGGGTGGCCTGGGTGGTAGGGGGGGACACGGCTGGGCCCCGGTGGACTGGGGTCAGGATCCGGGCACTATCGCTTTCCACGGTTTCCCTAGTGGTATCGGATTCATTCTCATCGGGGAAGAGTTTCTCAACGTCCAGCCATTTCGAAATGTCGTCTTCCTGAGATAGGGGAGTAGGAAGAGGGTATTCTTGAGTCATTGCTTGAGCCGAGGCACGAAAGCCACGGATGGACCACGGATGGACCACGGATGGGGAAAAGAATGCGGGTGATGCAAGATGTGATAATGGCTGTCAAAAACCTACAACGAACACATCCGGAATGTGGCTATTACGATGGTGTGGTTGCTCTGGTCGATGTGTTCTACAATGGTGGTTGATGTTGGTTGGACCAGGAACCGGCCAATCAATGAGTGGAATGGTGATGTGCGTTCGGTGACAACGATTTGGGAAAGAATTGGTCACATGACCACTGGTACTGCGCCCCATGGAGCGATGACGTGCCGGTGCCAGGCAGCCGGGTTTGTCTGAATCCTCCGTTTCTCCAACACAGACGGCTGGAATGCGGAAAGGCTGCAGAGGCGTGTTCGCCGTTGAAAGCCTGCATCTAACGGCCGGCGCGACCCTGAATGCCACTAGTACTGGTATACGTATGTACTTGTTGGTGCTAACAGCAAAAAGAAAACTCCGAACTGGTCCCCCAACGCTCGGGGGACGACCAACAATGCAAGGTGCTGAGTACGCACGCACTGCTCATCACCAACAGCCAGGAACTACGAGGTAAGAGCCAGATTGAAACAGTCTGCAAGGGGCTCCAGTTCGGACCTTGGACCCTGCCCCCTCAAAGCACATGCCCGTACGGAGTAGAGTTTGTGACGATAAAGCCAATTCACCTACCACTTGCTATAAATATCATGCGTGCCTGGGTAGGTAGCTAGTTAGCTTTGGAGTCTCTGCACAGCCCCGCGTTCCGGCCTGTTGGGCAGATGATTTGCAGACCACATCATCCAGGACGCTGATGATCATGAGAATCACCATTACTCCGTACCATATTTGCCAACATTGCGCCCCCGCAATGTTCAGGGCCGTCATGTACGACAGGCTTGGCGCAGGCGGGTGAGCCGACAGCCCTGGGGGAGAAGAAAAAAAAAGGAAAGTCAGACCGTCAGAATGACTGCGGAGATTATCACTTGCATAATATCAAATACCCCGATTGATGGGAGGAAATGGGAACTCATCGCTTGAGATGACTTGTGGGATCGGAATCTGGAACAGCCAAGAATTTTGGTTGAGATGGCCACGGGGCAGTGCGGTGGTGCAGCCCTAGTTTAGCAAGGAAGGTACTCTGGTACACTGTGATCGACACTGGTGCAGATGGTTGATTGATGGGAGAAGATCTCTGGCTACGTGTTCGTGGAGAGCAGAGAGGCTTCGAGAAGCTGAAGATGCAAGGATGAGAAGGTGGGCGAGGATGGAACGTAGAAACGTGCGCGCAGGCTGCATGCAGTCCGTTGGGCGCTGGTACGTGTTGCCAGGTAGGTAGGTAGGTAGCGGGAGCACCGATGCAGGACTGGGGCTTGGCGTTGACGTGTGAAACGATGTTGGTTCTTGGCCAAGCTGTGATCGTGCATACGTAGTGTGCCCAGGCAATTGGGCGATGCCCGATGCTACGCAGTGACGCTGTGCAGCCTTACGCTCGAGCAGCTGGTTGCTGGCTTGATGCGGTGGCAGTCTTACGGAGTAGATAATGCTACTCGTAGTACTCCGTACACGAGGGGGAGAGGGGTTTTTGTTAGTATTTATTTTCGGACATGCACGGTGTCGTGGATTCGTGGATTCGCGGAGCGTCCGCTAATCACGAGGAGCGAAGTCGCTGACGTGGGTGTTCAAAGGGTGTTTAAAGGGTGTATCCAACCCCCAAGGGTGTCCTGGCAGCATCGTCATGGTGTCGGGCTGAGCCTGAAAGAGAAAGCGTCGCAGGGTGATCCCCCATGTTTTTGGCCCACCAGCCAACAGGGTCTCCCTAACTAACCTATGGCTATTATTACTCGTAACTTGTATCCGTACGCCTGTGCACCTCAAGGCCTCTGGCACTCGGCCTCTTGTCTGCCACTGTCTGCCAGTCCCTCAGCCGCAGCACTCGAGATGTGATTGATTGCCTGCCTACCTAGTACTACTAGTAGTAGGTGGCCTGCATAAGTACACGCGGTCGTATTGTTTGTACCTTGGTACCTTGTTTCTTCGCCTCCTCAGGCTCCTCTTGCGTGACCTCGTTGCGGTTGCGCCGGAGACTAAACACCATCCGTGTCCCACCGCCCCATCAAGTTTCATCCGCCCGCATTCCACCTTTTTGTCACTGCTCCCATTTCCCAGGCCAAGCTCCCAGCGCGAGACACTCTGAGGCTGTCTGAGCCGACCTCGTGTTGGAAAGCCACACCTGATACGCAGAGACTTGAGAGTCAAAGGCAGGCAGAGTCCAGCCGTTGCCAGTTCTTGGCCCCAAAAACGTCATCGCGTACATAATACCGTGTTGTAGGTAGGTACTCCCCACCCGCCACAGAACCCCCGAGAAGGGGTAAAAAAAAAAAGCAAACGAGGCATCCACATCTGGTCAGTCTCGTAGGCCTCCTTACCCAGGGGATCCCGTCGAACCCGTCCGACAAATGTCAAACGGTCCAATTGCCTGACGCACAAAGACGCGCAGCCCCGGTATTAGCGTTTCGCCCTGTCGCCCTTTGGTCCCTTGGGGTTCCTTGCCAGTTGCCACGCAAGGCCCAAGCCTCCCGCCTCGGATCTACTCGAGCCAGTTTGAGCCAGTTCGAGCCAGTCGAACCGGTCGAACCCAGTTTGCTAGCGGCTGCTGGGTGCTTGTCCGACGTCGTCTCGTCGTCCTCTGTCCAGATTCCCATCTTTGCATGTTGCACTGTTGCACTGCACTACTGTTGCCTTGTGCTGCGGGCCTGGACTTGGACCGAGACTGACCAGACCCTGTTGTCATGTTGCCCAACATGACTTCGAGTAAGTCTTCTCGAGCTTCCATCATGCCTTCTTCTCTCTCCTTTGCCTCCTTCCGATCCTCCTCCGCCTCGAAACAATCCGGTCCCGCTCCCAAATCCACATCGACCGTAAAGACCAAGTCCCGTCGCAACTCGGGTGTCGACACCCGCCCGCCCTTCGCAGAACGCCAGCCTTCCCCCATCCTCAACGGCCATGCCGACGGGGACGGAGAGCCAGTGCCTCCGCGCCCCCTGAGCCGCAAGGCCAGAACCTGGGGCGGTCGTTTCACCGCGCTTCTACCCTCGCTCACCACCAACGATACAGATTCCCAGCCCGCCGGCTCTCTACACAGGAAGCCAGTCAGCCCCATGTCGCCGCCGCCGCCGCCTACCGACGCCGCTCCTCCGCCTCCCTACAGACTTCACGACCCCCACAGCCCGGTCGGATCAGATTCAGATGCGGCCCCGCCTGCGGTTCCTCCCAGGTCGCCCCCCGATTCCGTCCATCGGAGCTCGACCACCTCGCCGCCTTTGCTCACAACACATATCCCCAACTCCTCCTTCTCGGCCAACCACCTCTCGAATCCTCAGATCATGGCTCCCACTCCGCCGTCGCCCGAAGTGAAGCGAGCCACTCTCACAAAACAAGAGCCTGCGGCCAGGGCCGGCACGCAGAGGAGTTCCTCCTCTACCATCGACAGCTCTCCTAGGGACGACGCCCCCAGGCAGAAGTTGCACAAGGAGAATAACGATACTCGAGCCCGTCGAAGCTCTATCCAGCAGCCAAAGTCAGGCCAGGCGCACGCCAACCTACAGGCGGCAATGTCAGGCCCTCCCGCTGAGCAGCGAGGACGGCGAGCCGTCTCTTCCCAGGTCCCGCCTCCGCCCACGGAACCCGGCCAGGTCCCTCGGGTAGCGTCGTTGCCCATCGCCAACTCCTCTACAACTGCCAGATCCGGTGGCAGCAGTCAGAGTCCGACAGGCGGCCTGCTCCGAAGAAGCTGGCTCCCCGGCGGTGGACGGTCGCGGTCCAATTCGGTGGATGTTAGTAAAGGGGGAGCTAAACCATTTGCCTGGGTCATGTCTGGCGACAACCACGCCGAGTACAACCCTGCATTCTTGAGGAATGGCGAGAAGGTAAGTCATCCACAAGCGGACCAAGATGGACGGACCTTATCTTATTGAGACCCATGAAACAGGTTCCCGAGCTCTGGAACGAGAGTGGAAATGTACTCGTCTACCTCTACCCTCCATCGAGCGGCTGTGGCCCCTCGTTCAAGGTCATGGAGTTCACTGTCAGCTCCTCGTATGTGTTCCAGGAGCTCATCCAGTCCAGCCGCGAAGACTCCTTCTCCGGTAGGAGCAGGACGAGGAGCTTCGGTGGCCGCAATAGCCTCAGCGCAGACGACGCTGCTCGCATCCGATCCCCGCCTACCTCCCCCCCTGTCCCCGAATCCCCGGGGGACATGAAGCTGTACCTGCCAATTGCCCCACCGTCTGCAGAATCCGGGCAGCTGTCGAGCCCGGGCCAGAGCACTGATGCTGAAGTGGATCGGTTGATTGCCATCAGGAACCTGTTCGCCTTCCTGACCGGGCAGCCCCTGGTCGGGACCAAGACGCGCCCGTCGATATTCCAGGCCTTCCTCCAAATCGCGTCTCTCCTGGAGGAGTTTGGGTTCACAAGCCCCGACGGCGCCACGTTTGGCACGGCTGTGGACCTCAGCTTTGAGTTCTACATGGACCAGTTGGGGCTGGCCGATTGCCGCCACAGCAGGGAAAAGACTGTGGAGGCCCTGATCCTGGGCGAGCGGATGCGGTGCTTGGACCTATACAGTGAGGCCCATGCCCACGCAGCCGGCAAGTATTCGGCCATCGTGGACCTCAAGCTGCCGCTCTTTGGGATGGTCTCCGCCCACACGAGGCAGCAGATCGAGAAGGCGCATCTTGATCTGGTCAATCGCCAGCATGGAGTGAACCAGCACATCGAGCAGTTTGATTTCCCATCCCTGTTTGCGGGTATTGCCAATTCCACCTCCATCCCGGAGCTGAGGCACGTCCGCTTCAAGGTGTGGAAGAACTCCTTCAACAGGCTCCGGTCGTTTGTCCTCAGCTACTACAAGTCGACATTTGGCAACTGGCCCCCCAAGGCAAGCAGCAGCAAGAATCCCTTCGCCGAGAGCGGCCTCAACAGACTTGTCCTCAAGGCCTTGTACTCCGACATGTGCGCCTTGTACGACCTGCTCGTTGACCGAACCAATCTCACCTCCCGAGTCATGGACGAAGTCCCAGCCATCTCCAGCGAGCCCGGCAAGATGACCATGTCGGCTCTCCGCAACATCATGTCGGAATTTGACCGGTCGAAGCCACCCGTGCTCCCTCCCATCCCATTCGACCTTCCTCAGCTACCATCTATGACCTCTGTACTCGAGACGTACCCCACCCTGTCGACAAAGGAGCAGATCAAGTTTGACAAGAATGTCAAGGAGCACGAGATGATTCTGATCCTGAACAAGGCGTACAACTATGACACCAACCGGAGCAAGCTTCCGTTCTTGGACAAGTTCAAGGAGTTCGAGCTCCGCGAGGCCAAGGGCAAGATGGCACCTGACCTGGTGGACCAGCGCATGGGATACTGGCTCTTCCTCTACGTCGTCATCCAGTCACTCCCCATGCTCGTCGTTGACGCCCCCGGGCTCAAGTTCACCGAGGGGTCCGAGTACTTCCTGTGCGAGCCTCCCATGGGCAATCCGCCCTGGGTGGAGGACCGGGAGGTCCAGAAGATGTGGTACGAGGTCGCCGGCGGAGGTGGTCTGGTGCAGCTCTCAACGGATGCAGTCCTCTTCAGCGTCGAGGCCACGTACCACCGCAGCCACTGCTGGCTGGCCTCCAAGAGGTGGCAGGGCCTTCCTGGGGCCGAAGAGCCGCCCCCTGAGGAGTTGGGCTTGGGCCCTCTCCAGCCTCCTCCTCCTGTGCTGCAATGTGACGACGGGCTGGTCGGCAGCCCACCGCCCCTGATGGGTATCCCGGGCATGCCAACTCCACCCCCTGGCACGGGATCGCCCCGAAACCTCTCCCCCGGTGCCGGGCGCTCTAGCCGCGCCAGCCGCGCCAGCCACGCCTGGCGATCCAGCGTCGCCATAGGCCTCGAGCCGGTGCCCATGGACCCCCCTATCAGCCCCTTTGGCAACCACTTCCGGAGCAGCTCCCAGGGTCCCCGTCCCATGAGCAGCGTCCTGGGCCACAGGAGCCGCTCTGTCGGGAATTTGGGCGCTCTGAACCAGCAGCATGCCCGGCCGGGTTCCCGCCATATGCAGGACTCCCCGACCGACGGGGCCAACTCGGGCGCCACCTTTGATGACATCCTGCGCGCCGATGGCGAGAAGACCAAGAAGAAGCCCGCCACCAAGAAGAAGGGCTTCTTCTTCTAGGCTGACCACCATTCCAAAAAAAAGACCCCTTATGATTGTTTGAAAGACCAAAAAATATTCTGTTGCGGTATAATGAGTCGTTTGCATATGTGCGGAGTTATATATGATTTTGTTTGCTTCCTGGGGGCTTGGGAGGCCATAATGGATCTTTGCATCTCGAATATTTTGGATCCGGTCGACAGCAGCAAAGTCCTCATGATTGATTTAAAAAGTGGGAGAGAAGAGCAGATAGCGTTTAAGGTAGAGCAGCGCACAGTGATGGAGTTAATTAGAAGAGCGAAGCCTCTATATCAGGCCGAAAAATGGAAAGTACTTTGTCGCGATGATTATATTGTACATTATCCTACGATTAGTGTGATGGATCCCACCGTCCCAACTCCCTTCCAAGGCGTTCCTGTGCACAGGGGGTATCCATTATTGCCATATTGCTCATGCCCAAAGTCGTTCCCGTTCCCAATGCCAGTCAGTAGAATACCAATACGCCCCATCAGCTTCGCTTCGCTCTAATAAACAGGTACTGCCACCCCTTGATCCGCCTCGCTACAGCTCGACGCTGCTCCACCTCCCCCTCTCGGTATGCCACCACTTCTCCTTCTCCTTCTTGTCGGCCACGACGCCCTCGCGGCGGTTCCACGCCCCGACGCACCCTGCCCTCCCAGCCACCAGGGTCTCGCCCCCGTCAGCGCCCAGGTCCCTCGCGTCGACAGCCCCGCCCCTGTCGTCGCCCGACCCGGCGTCCGGCACCAGGTGGTAGCGGACGCGGCTGCCGACGGTGCCGACGAACCCGCCGAAGCTGAAGGTCTCGACGGTGCTGCCGTCCTCGTCGGTGACGGTGACGCCGAAGCGCGGCCGGGCGCGGGCCTTCTCGAGGCGCGTCTGCGCGGCGAGGCGGGCGACGCGCAGGTCTGTGCACGGCGGCGCGGGGGCTGCTGCCGCGGCGAAGCTCCCGCCGCCGGTGCTGCTGCCGGGGGTCTGGGGCTGGGGCGTGGCGAGCGGCCTGGAGTTGGTGCGGGTGAGGAACAGACCGGGGGACTGGGGCGGGCCGTCGAGGACGATGGGTGACGCGGCCTGGGCCCGCATGTCGGAGACGCAGAAGCGGTCGGTGGGGAGGTCGATGCGCTCGACGGGGGTGCAGAGCTGCTGGAAGATGGCGTCCGGATCGTTGGGGGCGCGGAGGAGGCGCAGCTGGGGGAAGCCGCCGGCGGCGATGCTGCGGGCGAGGATGTCGTCGGCGACGTTGGCGCAGGTGGTGTGGCTGGTGATGTCCCAGTGGAGCTTGCGCAGGCTGGGGGAGGCCAGGTAGGGCATCATCCAGAGGGCGAAGGCGTCGTCCTCGGGCATGAGCGGGGGGAAGGTCTGGGCGAGGGAGAAGCTGGTGAGGGAGGCCAGGTTGGAGAGGATGCGGGCGAGGGCGGGGAGCGAGGTCAGGGGCGTGTGGTGGAGGTGCAGGCGGCGCAGCGGCTGGCTGGAGGGGTGGGTGGCGAAGGAGGAGAGGCCGCTGGAGGTGATGCCCGCGATGTGCGAGAGGGCGAGGGTGTGGAGGCGAGGGAGGCTGAGCAGGGTCTTGTCGCTGAAGGCGTCGGGTGGGAGGTTGCAGAGGTGGAGGTGGGCGAGCGAGGGCAGCATCGAGAGGGCCCTGGTCAGGAGGCTGTTGGGTGCGAGGGTGGCTCCAGGGAGGCAGTTGACGGTGAGGGTGCTGAGCAAGGACCAGTTGCCATGGAGGTCGAGAAAGGCGCCCTCCTGGCCCGGCTCCAGCCTCTGCCGCGGATCCTGCTGCGCTCCCTTTCCCTTCTCCTTCTGCTTCTGCTTTTGCGAGGGCGATGGCGATGGCGATGGCTCCAGCAGCCAGTCCATCTGCCTGAGCTGCGGTCTCGTCGAGAGGGCATGGTGGATCTTCCTGAACGAGTGACTGTATGCTGCCAGGGGTCCCGACACGGCCTCGAGGTTGGGACACGCCATGATGAGCGACGCCGTGAGATCTTCGCACTGCTCCATCGTCTTGGCCGTGGTGCCCTTGGCGGTGGGATCTGGGCGAGGGACCTTGAGAAACTTGACGAGCCCTGCGATGTCGGGGTTTGACCGCAAGGTTCGACGCAGCATGAGCATCCGCGAGCCGTACACCAGCTTGAACTTCTTCTTGTGCGCGGCCGAGTCGGGGCCCACCAGCTGGATATCCTCGTATCTGTGGCCCCATGTCAGTCCTTGTCAGTCCTTCTCTCCTCTGGGATGGACCATGCAGGCCTGCTTGGTCTTGCGGCTGCGACTCACAGGGCTGCGCGCGCAAACTTGGACCAGCGGCGCGAGGCGAGGCTGATGTTGCACAGGTCGCGCATCCAGCACGTCGCGCAGCTGTCACTGGCGCGGTCGAGATGGGCCTGCTTGAGCATGGCGAGGATGAGCTCCAGGACCTCGCCAGGCAGCTCGGCGAACTGCTCGCCTGTCCGGGGGAGGGTCCTCTGCCTCTTGAGGAGCTCTGGAGTGCGGGTCCCGTAGGGAAAGTCGCTGTGCCTCCGGCGGCCAGACTCGGGCGAGTCCAAGGACCCCAGGCTCGTCTTGCTCCCCCACGAGGAGCGCTGCATCTCGGAGCGGATGCTCTCGCGCGAGAACATGGTCGACGCGGAGCTGGTAGGGCTGCCAGCGAGCTTGCGCGGCGAGTTGAGCGCGGTGGGCGGCGGCGTGCCAGGGACCTTGGCGTACGGGAGGCCTGGGCGAGCGAGGGCGCGAGGAGAGCCGTCGGCGTCGTGGCCATTCTCCTGGATGGCGTAGAGGTCCGAAGCGCCCATGCCATTGAGACCAGAGGTCTGGATGGGCGGGACGGTGACGGTGCGCCCCATGGCTGCTGCTGGAGACAGTGGCACGTCTCTTGGACTCCTGCTGGGGGAGTGGAAGCAATTGGTGATGGCCCAGGGCCTTCAAGGGGGGAGGGGAGGCGAACCTCGGGGAGAATAAAACAACCCAGAGGGCCTAGACGTCCCGACGGCGCACCCCCAAGCGTCGTCAAGCGTCTTCAAGCGCCCTCAAGCGTCGTCAAGCGCCCTCGAAGATGCCTCAACAAGGCTAGCACCATCCTCGACCCTGATGCTGAACTCTGAAGTCGGGAGCGATCAGCATTCAGCGGCAAGTGGCTGCTGGAGTGCTGCTTGGCGCAACTTGGCATGCCTGCTAGTGCACAGGTACCCTCGACGATCTCAGGGGAAATTGTGGGCATTGTGGACATTAATAAAAAAGGGTTGGTTCCCAAGCGGTGCCAGGGTCGTCCACCACGGAGAATGATGGAGAATGATGGCAAGATGGGCACACAGCACACACTCCAGCAAGGTCGTATTAATACCCTGCAATGGAACCCGAATCTCGCCCAAGACGTGTGCCGACTGACGATCCCGAGCGCACCGTCGTCATCGCGCCTTAATATGTCGTGGGCTCGTGGCTCCTGCGCGACGACTGCAAACAGCGAGCGATACGAGATGCTGCTGACGGATTCGTATGGCGGTTGGTGTCGCCCCCATCATCGTGCGGCTGATGAGCGATGACGCTGGCTGAGGTTCTGAACGGTGGTGCAGGTCTGGCCTGCATGTCTGCTTAACTGCAGGATTGTTGGTCGCACCCGGCTGAGCGGCTCGGATCCAGAGAGCTAACAAGCGAGGATCACCACGCGAACCGTGCCCTTTCCAAGGGGTTCGTTCGCCAGTCGCCACTCCTCGCCAAGGCTTCTGACTTCTTCCATCGCAACCAACGTCCAACTGCGAGCATGGGCCTCCACGGATCACGACGAGTGTCCAGGGCAGAGACGGCGATGAATGCACTGCACTGTAGTGCTCGTACGGGTAGTCTGTACAGCTGCGGAACCTATCAATCCCCTGCGAAGCGCACCCTGCGCGCCGGACGCTCAACCAGACTCGCCTCGTCGCTGCGAGGGACCCTTGCTGCGCCCGTACCTACGACACTCGTATTATCGTCCCCCGGGCCACTCTGGTAATTCCTCTTGGCGCCATTTGCGGCCGCGGGGGACGATACGGGGTCTCCCACAGAGCCCTGCTCTCCCCTCGAAGGGCTGTCCGGAACAAGCCCTTCGTCCGGATGCAATGTCCGTCCGAACCCTCTCCCAAATACGCGGTGAGCCTCCTCAAAGGGCGCCATCTGCGTCACCCCGTCGCCGTCGCACTCGGCAAGCGCTTCGACGCTCGTGTTCTTTATCCAGTTGTAGATGGGCCGCACGTCGAGGATCGACTTGGCCTGCCGGTGCTCGGCCTGCGTCATGTGCTGCTTGCGCTCCAGGATCACCTCGTCGATGCTGTTCTTCAGCACCAGCGTCTCGACCGACACCGGCTTCTTCTGGCTGACGCGCCGTGCTCGCCCAATGGCCTGCGCCTCCACCTGCGGGTTGAGCACCGGGTTGATGAAGTAGATCCTCGAGGCTTCCCTCATGTCGAGGCCAAATGCAGCCTGTGACAGGTCCATCAGCAGGACCCTGCGTGTCAAATGTCAGAACCAGAACCCCCTCTCGGATATAGCCATCGCCGTCCACTACTCACCTGAACACGGGATTGTGATGAAACGTGTTGACATATTGCGCTCTTCTCTCCGCCGTCAACCCCTTGGCGTAAATGAGATGCTGGATTTGCAGCTTCGCCGAGTGTTAGCCCTTCAGTTGTACACCCAAGACCGAGAAAAAAAACAACTCACCACATCAAGCATGCTGGCAAGATACCACGCAACGTTCTCGTTCTCGTAGAAGACGATAATCTTCTCCTCATCCTGGTGCTTGACGAGCTGGTCCAGGAGATACGACATCTTGGCCGAGACAGTGGCCGTAATCTTGGTCGGCTCCAGAGGGCCCGAGAAGGCGTCTGTATTGATGAGACTCGCAAGGGGTTTGATCCCGTTCACGCCGTGCGACCGCGACTTGTGCGCGCTATCGCCTCCCAGCTTCGTGTTGCCTGCCAGTGTCTGGGACTGCTTCTCCTTGGGGGCCTTGGTGTCCTGGGAAGGCTGCTCGTTGCGCAGCCTCTCCCTCTCCAGCATTCCCTCTTGCACGAAGCCTCCATTCAGGAGTGCGTTGAACCTCTCCGGCTCGCCGGCCGTGCCGTAGACGAGCTTCTGCAGGGCAAGGAGCAGGCTGGCCGAGGTGCAAGTGGTGTTGCCTGTGCTCTCCTCGTCGCCCAGGGACCAAGCACGCCCTGCGCCCCCGGGGAAGTTCTCGACACACACAGGCATCTCGTGGAACTGGTTGCTCAGGTTCCTCAGCGAATTCCCCATGGCGACATGCCCAAGACGAATGGCCTCCCGCAGGAGAACCTCGTCCTCGGCACTGATTGGCACATTCTTCTTCTCCAAGAACTCCTCCGCCGTGGCGACTGACTTTGCAATCTCTTCCGACGTGAAGAACGACCCACCAAAGAAGCTCGACTGCTTCAGATTGTGTACAATCTGCAGCAAGCTGCGGCGCTGCTTGGGGTGAAAGAAGTAGTCCATGTCCGTCCGCTGAGACTGCACTGAGTTGAAGACGATCATCATGGAGAAGATGCTCATCGACAGGCGGTCCTGGTACGACCCGTCCAGCACCACAATCTTCTCGTCGACGGGGGGCAGCATCTCTCCTACCTCGTGCAGCTGGTGCCGCAGTATGAGGGAATTGAGCGTCGTCTTTAAGCTGTCCCAACGCCCGTGGCCACCCCTCCTGTGCCTGGGAAGCATCAGATAAGTGTCCCAGTCTGCCGGCGTGTCTCCCGTCTCTGACACTCGGTTCGCCCACGGCCGTACTTGGAGGAACAAGGCTGCCATGGAACCAATGCGCTCCAGGTCTTTCTTCTCCATGTCATTCGACGACTTGTAGGCCTCCATTGCGTCGGTTTGGACCTCAGGAGGAGTCTCCTGGACCACCGTGTCCTGGTTTGTCTTGCTGCTGTCCACGCCAAACAGCCCATGGGACGGCGTCCCCGTCACAACCCAGCGGGAATCAAATGTCAGACGGTCAAGCCCAATCAGCAGGTTGCTTCGCTTCCCCATCTTGGAGTTTCCCAGCTTGTGGCCCTCATCAATAATACAGCGCTTGAAGTGCAAACTGGACAGCGGTTCCAGGCTGAGGTCCCACGAGTTTGTCACGAGCATTTCGAACCGGGACTGGGAGAACAAGATGATGTCGTAGTCCAGGAGGGCCTTGTAAGGAGGGACATCGTCCTTCTTGGTAATAATCAGCACATTCATGTCTTCAGTATGTTTCTGGATCTCCTGTCGCCACTGCGCCACCAAGTTGTTGGGGACGATGACTAGGGTTGCCGAGCTGAGGTGTATCTTCTTGGGCGGCGGCTTCTCCTCGTGACTGATGTGACGACCACCACGGCGCGGCTCCGGGGGTGGCACATAGTAGTACCCGGGGTTCCGCTCGATCGCTTTGATGCAGTGGCCAAACTCCCAGTTTTGCGAGCTGCTGGAGCCAAGGTGTGAGCGCCATGGCACAGCGTGCCGAGTCGCACACGATGCCGCCATATCAATAAGAGACCCTAGTCTCGGACGAGTCGGTGGTGGAGCATAACCGTATAGTTCCGGAACCCTCCCGGGGATGTCTCTGGAGGCAAGAATGAGGGCAAGACAGATGATGGTCTTGCCCGAGCCCATCTCCTCTGCCAATATGCCCCCGGATACCCCATCATAATGGCGGGGCTCGGAAAAGACCGTCCCAGACACGTTATCATAGTACCAGCTCTCCCCTTCTTGATCTCGGACTTGCTGAAGCCGCGGGTCCAGGACCTGGCCTGGTTGCACCTCCTTTTGCAGCATCAAGGCGGCCGACCGTCTCTGGTATGGGTAGAGCTCGGTCTTGAGGCCGGATACTTTGCCTTCCAGCAGGTTGTACATGATACTCTGGGATACTGAATCAAAAGCCTCTTCGGGAGTGGGGTTTGGGGACGGGATGGTGTTGAACAGCTGGAGAAGCGACACATTTTCCGAGCTCTCCGCAGCACTAAGCGGCACAGGGCCTTGACGATACCCATGACTGTCAGATAGGGGGCCCTTTCCATCCCACGCATCCTTGGAGTAGTCCAGGCTGGAGATGACTGATTGCCTTGCCTTCCGAAGGATGCCATTCGTGCGGTCCACGGTTGCGCGTTGCACGTCGTCAGGAAGAAGGTACACTCTCAATGTGGATTGGTCGTCCCCGGTGACCATGTACTCCAGTTTGATCCATCGGGCTCGGAACAGACGTGAGTGAGGCCCCAGTTTGGGAATCTTGAGGAGGAGCAGCTGCACATCGGCCGGGAGGGGGAGGGGTGTGTCATCAGTAGCCAAGTCCCGAGATGGGTCGTCTGGGAGGGTGAGCATCCGCCATCCGCGCAGCTGTGGCAGAGCCCAGATCTCTGAGCCCAAGTTGCTCTCATCTCTACCGATGAGCAACGACCCCGCAGCGATGTATTTGGCTTGTAAAGGTGCCATTGTGACTCGGGTTCGTGGCCCTTGATGGCCTAGGACGACTTAATGCGTCCGATCCGATGCCACTGGGGTCTCAGCGAACAGTAAACGTGATATCAGGGGCCCTGGTGCGGAAATCCATGACTTTTTCTCCTGCTGTGTCTGCGCTGGCTGGGGCGAGTTTTTGGAGGATGGATGTAAGTAAAGGTTTGAGTTTGGGGAACTGGCTGACATATGGCGGCGGCAGATAGATGTCCGTGAGAGCGGCGTATTATCGCACTGTCCCACGCGCCGAGTACCATACCAATCTCACAGTGCAGCTTACTGTACCCTCTCACTCACGCATCATGCTCCAGCACTGATGCGTTGGGTCATCTCATGGCAGCATTCGGCCAGTTTCTACTTGCTTAACCATTTGATTGACTACTATTACTAGCGTTCCATCGCTCTAGCAGCCCAACATTCCATTCTTTGAAGGATCGCTCCTTGGCCGGTAGGTATAGGTTACTCGACTCGAGGGCATCGTGAGCGGTCTCAATGACAGATAGAGGGAGGCTGATGTCCTGGATATCCGAGGTCATGGAATCAGCCAGTTTGTTTCCACTCTCTGCATCAATGGTCTGCCACAAGATCTTCATGGCATTCCTCTTGCCCTCCACAAGCGACGAGGCATATGTGACATTGGGGTTCAGCACCCAGAGTCGCAAAGCGCGCCGGGAATCGCCTCCTTGCGGTCCTACTCCAGACGAGAGACTATGTGGGAGGACGACCGACTTGGACGAGCCGGATCTCGAAATGGTGGCCGTCAGGGTCGCGGCTAGGCATTGCAAACTGCTCGGGGCAGGGCAAGGCGAGACCGTCCTGCAGAAGACCTGCCACTTGAACAGGGAGACGGAGCTGACAAGTACGTTGTAAAGCCCGACTTCGGTGCTGCAAGACTTGCAGTAAACGTGGAGATACTTTGAGTTTTGCGACTCGTCCAGGGCCAGCCTGCTCATGTCGAAACCATTTCTCAGAGAAGTGGACGAGAACTGGACCAGGTCAGCGGATGAGCAGCGACCAGATGGGGCGTTTCAAAGCATGCACATGCGTGACTCTCACTGGACGACGGCGGAATGTGCCTCCTTGAATCTGACAACAGCCACTACTCTGGCTGCCGTCATGAAATCAGGGGGCTGTCTTTACAGTCTCGCCACAGAAGAAAACCCATTCCATGAGGGAAGGGTTTGTCTCCGTGGCGAGACTGCCTACGAAATCGCAGGAACGACATGAAGAACGTTTGTCTTGGGGAGTTGTATCGATGGCCATGTCACGGAGATAGGGCTTGGGGAGCCGACGAGGCCAACTTCTTTTTTCCCCGACAACGAAAGAGGCGTCGCGCGGGCAAAGCCACTGGGAGACGATGCATTGATACTTACAGACAGCCCATTACAGTCCGTTTCGGAGAACATGAATGAGGTGATATCGACGAATCCCACGCCTGACTGGGCAGATATGGCGTTGCTGGCACCGTAGCCCCGCTTGGTCAGATGCTTGTCGTCTGGCTGGTCGTGGCCGTGGCCCTCGTCGTCTCCATGGTCGTGGGGCTTGTGGCAGTGCCAGAATTCCATCATCTCAGCCCAATTCTCGCTTGGGAGGTCTTTCCAAGACGTGATGGTGCCCTCTTCAACAATGGCATGGTCGCACTTCCTGCAGCGAATAGCTGATCCGGTCTGGATGTCCATGGCGTTCCAGGGCAACGCCTGGTTCTCGAGGGAGAACGATGACACTTTTGGCACCTGTGTGGACACGGGTATCCTCCAGCTCAGCTGGGTAGATGGATGCGCGGGAAGAGGGAGGGATCCAGGTGCCGCTGCAGGCGCCGGCAGGGCCAGACTCTGCGTGTGGTCATGGTGATGAATGCGGATGGCGGTGCCACCGTCGACAACCTGAGCCTTGGTTGCTGCGTCTGATGCAGAGGCCAGGGTGGCGACGACAGAGACCTGTCTGATGTTTGATAGCAGCTCCGCGTATAGCGTGATGCCGGAGCCGGGTGGCTGTACTGCGGCCATGATGCCAGGGCACGGTGGTGGTTCGCGGTCGGTGAAGCTACTCACGCGTTGAAGCCGTGATACGTGTGTCACTGTGGGGAGGCCGCTTTCTAATGGCTCCAAATTGACGTCACGTGCTACCGCGCCCATCCCCCCAACTACCTGGACTGGGAAATTGGTAGGAGACTCCAAGAGGTGGGAAAGAGCTAATAATGCGAAGGTTCAACGAAGAACTTGCGTCAGAGTCTGTCGCTGGAGCGATGCTAGCTGCGATAAGTGACCTCGCCTACAATGAAATGTACTACTAGTAGTTTTCCAGCGACGAAGGTACCTAAACCCCAGGGCAGAAGGGTACCCTCTGGGTGGCGTCTGGAGAGAAACGCTGGAGAGCCCAAACCACCGAAGCCACTAGCCTCCTCAGCGCTTCCACTCGCTATAAGCATCTGCCCAACAATCGCTGTCAAGCCACCTCGATAGCCCCAACGTCCGACTCAACGTCATCGTCTCATTGTGACTTTTGCATCATCCGCATCGCGTCACATCGCCCATCATGTCGGGCTTGCTATCGTACGTGCCCATCGTAAACAGGCTCACAGGATATCGCTCGTCCTCACGAGCAATTACCCTGCCTTCTGTTGAGATCCACCACGTCGAAACCAACCCAGACCGAAACGCCCGCTGCCTCAAGCATCTGCTCAAGGCAAACCACGTCAACTACTCAGTCGTCTACCACAACCTGCAATATGACAACCACACTCCGCACATTCTCAGCTCCGCCTACCTCCTGGGCGCAAACGTCCACCAGCTCAATGCCATCTACGAGGCTGAAGCCAAGGTCCTCGAGCCCTGGAAGCCCTCCCCGGCCGAGCTTATCGATGCCGACTGGAGGGACTTTCTAGGCGACAAGCGCTATCAACGGGCCTTTGTGGATTACTTTGAGGACAAACTCGCCATGAAGTTCGCATACGACTGGAAGGCTGAGGTCTCGCACTTCATCTTTAGCGGCGAGCACCCGCTCTTCCATGGGCTGATCGGCGGTCGTACGTCCAATCTCAATCCTCTCACTCGCTCATAAGATGAGAAGAAAGAGAAGGCTAACACGATTCACAGTTGGCCATCCACTCATCCACTTGGGTTATGCCTATGAGGTTGACAGCAAGGAAGTGGCCATGGAGGCCCTGACGCTCTCTGCTGTCCAGTACAATTTCTTCCACAAGTATCTGGACGATGCCTCTTACACTAGGCCATCCCCATTGAAGTCCACTGCACCGCTGGATCTTCTCGTACAGATGTCAGACGACAAGAGGTTCGACAAACTCCCCAAGGACCCGGAGCTCGGCGACCTTGAATCCATCTTTGAAGAGCACGAGCCCCTCATCATGGAGTACTGGAATGGGTGGAAGATCGACGATGACCCAGTCAAGCAGTTTGAGTTATCTCAAGAGGCTGCGATCGCGCTTCTAGTCGCCACCGTCCGTCCTGGGACGCACGCATACAACTTCCTTATTGTACACTTGCTAACCACCAGCCATGCGGTCCGCATCCTATTGCCCTTCTTCCCGCCGGAGCATCACATTACTCTCGTTAGGGAGTGGTGGCTCTTGGTCATAGCCATCTTCATTGTGAAGGGGAGGCCCAAACCCGACCCAGACAACATCGACAAGGACCTCAAAGGAAAGCATTGGACACATGTTGAGCACGAGGCCCTCAACTCCCCGTGGGCAACCGATGCCCACTATGTCAAGGGTAAGTGGCGAAATCAAGCCGCCATCAAAACAAACGCTCACCATCTGCCATAGCTATTCGTGCCATGAAGGAAGCTGCCAGAACATGGGGAGATGTCCAAGAGCGATATCTACATGCCGCGGTCACTTTTGTCAATAATTTTAATGGATGGACTTTTTAAAAGTTGGACTCATGGACATCTTGCATGGAGAGGCGGACAGCGTGTGTTCGGGAGTTTAGGACATGGTTGAATGGTATGATGACGACTCAAGAATGATATGACCTCAGATCGAGGCCTGTAAATAAATTGGCCAGCATTCCGACATCCAAATGAAAATTGACTATACCTACAATTACCTTTCCTCGTCGTAACTCTTGGTCAAGTAATAATAGACACTACCTACCTACCTAGTCGGCAGCCACCAGAGTACAGTGTGCAGAGAGCGCCAATACGCACTCGACACCGTATTAGCTGAACCTGGACGTCAGCCTGTTCGTCGACGCGTGATACAGGACTTCATAGCGTCGACTCGACAACTTCAGTCATTGAAACCTCACAGAACGTCCTAGCACCTATTGACAAGGAGCGCGCATGGAACTCCCGAATCCACAGATGCTGCAGTCGCGCTGATGGCCCCGCCCGCGAAGCGTCGCAGGCGGAACGCCGTTGACGACTCTGACGAAGACGAGCCCCCGCGAGCCACCAACACCCTCGCCAACTTCCTCGTCTCCTCCCCGAGCTCGCCCTCCAAGACCCGAGCCCCCACCGCGTCGCCCAGCCCCTCAAAGCCCAGGCCGTCCAGCCGCAAGGCCTCCTCCGCCGCCCCGTCCAATGGCCTGCCCCGCAGATCCCAGACCCAGAAGAACGGCACGAGCCCCAGCCCCAAGAAGTCGAGGGACTTCACCCTCGGCGACGAGAGAGGCAAGTCGGCCGACCTCAAGACCCTCTTCTCCCAGCAGGCCCAGCGAGCCTCGCAGCCGGGGCAGGGCAGCGACAAGAGGAGCCCCGCGCTGGACGATCTGATCAGCGACCCCATATCAGAGGATGACGAGATATCCGAGCTCAAGGCGAGCTCGTCAAGTCTGGTCGGTCAGCACGCCAGGAAGAGGCTCCGAGACGGGAGCCAGGCGACGCAGCTTGGGGTCCCGACATCCAGCCAGCGATTCCTCAAACCGCCGAAACCCACAGCGCCCCGGGGGTTGGACGACGATCAGCGGCCGTGGTCGGAACGTTTCGGCCCCAGGAACCTCGACGAGCTGGTGGTGCACAAGAGGAAGGTCGCCGACGTCAGGAGATGGCTGGAGGATGTCATGGCTGGCCGGATGCGCCAGCGGGTGCTGATACTCAAGGGGCCCGCCGGCTCGGCCAAGACGACAACGCTGCGGCTGCTGGCGAACGACATGGGCTGCGAGGTGCTGGAGTGGAAGAACCCCAACAACAGCAACGCGGGGACTGGGTTTGTCTCATTCTCAGCAAAGTTCGAGGAGTTCCTGGGACGAGGAGGCAAGTTCGGGGCCTTGGACATGGATGACGCCCCATCATCAACTCCTACTAGCAGTCTACACGGCAGCTCTCACGGCCACTCGAAGCGGTTGATGCTGATTGAGGAGTTTCCCAATACATTTTCGCGATCCTCGTCAGCCTTGACATCGTTTCGCAGCTCTATTCTCTCCTACCTGTCCACACATGTCCCTTCTCTCGCGCTACACTCACACAGATCAAACGCGGAGCCCATAAAGCCGATCGTCATGATCATATCCGAGACGCTTCTAACAACCACCTCTGCCTCCGCCGATAGCTTCACTGCGCACAGGCTGCTTGGGCCAGAGATTCTACGTCATCAGGGGGTGGGCGTGATCGAGTTCAATGCTGTTGCCCCAACACTGTTAGCAAAGGCACTTGACTTGGTCGTCCAGAAGGAAGCCCGGAAGTCTGGCAGGAGGAGAACACCCGGCCCCCTGGTCCTACAGCGCCTAGGAGAGATAGGGGACATCCGCAACGCCATCTCGTCGCTCGAGTTCCTCTGCCTGAAGGGCGACCAGGAATCAGACTGGGGCGCCACGGTGGCATTGGCCAAGGGGAAGAAGAGCAGCCGAGCCGGGATCGGCCTCACAAAGGGCGAGACGGACAGTCTTGAACTTATCTCACAACGTGAGGCGAGTCTTGGCATCTTCCATGCCGTCGGCAAAGTGGTGTACAACAAGCGCGACGAGGCACCCTCTGACGATAGTGTCGAGAGTCTGCCTCCGTATCTGTCGCACTTCTCCCGACCGAAGCGTTCCCAAGTCTCAGTAGAGTCTCTCATTGATGAGACGGGAACCGACACGCATACATTCATCTCGGCCCTCCACGAGAACTACGCGCCGTCGTGCGAGAGCACAGGCCCAATGGACCTTTCCACCCCGATGGACTACATCAATGACTGCATTGAGTCGTTATCACAAAGCGACCTCCTGTGTCCTTCGAGAGACATCTTCTTCGGCGGCCGCGGCGGGTTCACGGGCAGTGATTCAGGCAGCCACCTTCTCCGCCAGGACGAAATCACCTTCCACGTCGCCGTGCGCGGCATGCTCTTCGCGCTCCCCAACCCCGTCCAGCGGAAGAAGGCGACGGGCGCCCGAGGCACCGACGCGTTCAAGATGTTCTACCCGCAGAGCCTCAAGCTCTGGCGCGCCAAGGAGGAGATTGAGGGCCTGGCGGACATGTGGTCGTCGAAGCTGCTCAAGGGGGAAGGCGGCGCGGCGACAAAGAACCTCACGGACGGGGCCACCGCTTTCCGCAGACCCCAGCAGTCGTCCTCCTCCAGCGACATGTCGTGGATGCAGCGCCAGCAGCAGCAGCAGCATCAGCACAACCGACAGGCGGCGGCGGCGGCTAAGAGCACGGACAAGGACACCCACGACAAGGACGATGAGCCCGCGCCGCTCCTCTCCCTCGGCAGCGCGGCGCGGCGCGAGATGCTGCTCGAGCGGCTCCCGTACATGGCGCACATTGCCCGCGGGCGCGGCAAGTCGGTCGTCCGGCCGCGCGACCTCGAGAAGCTCGTCTCGTTCAAAGGCGTCGCGGGCCCCAACGACGAGCCGGACGACGACGAGGATGCAGCGCCGGAGCAGGACTGGGCCACGGACAAGCCCTCTGAGGAGGCGAGTCCCCGGAAGAGGAGCGCGGGCGTCAAGGCTGGCAACATGTCGGGCATGCTGGCGCAGAAGCTCGTGCTGAGCGATGATGACATCGAGGACTGATCCGGGAGAGGGGCGGGGGGGTATTATGCCAATGGACTGTACAGTAGCAGCGAGCCTGATTTACTCCTGATTTGAACTGGGAGTTGGCGTTTTAGGTTGGGGAAACATATGGGACTGGGACACACGGGCTTCGCTTACATCTCTTGACAGACAAGAAAAGAATAGAAAGGCAATTATTGCTACACGGGCTTTGTTTGTCACGTTGAGGTGATGGCAGACTCGCAACGAAATACCAAGTCTATCAGAGAGTTACGCCTACATCAGATTGCCCGCATTTTTTCCTCGAGCACAACCACTCTTTCTGATTGTCTCTCTCGCAATCCCGTTTTTTTTTTATCCCATCCATTCCCACTGAAATAAACCCCTTAAAAAAAACTCCCAAGCGTTGGATGCTCATTCGACGCCGTCTAGTGGTGGAAGAGGCGGATGTTCTGCTCCACAAAGGTGATGCCCAGCTTCTCGGCGGTGTCGAAGACAGCGCCGTCGTTCTGGCTGCCACCGGGGGCGGCAATGTACTTGACGCCGGAGCGGGCCGCGCGGAAGACATTGTCAATGAAGGGGAACTGTGGGCAGAAAACAAGTCAGCGAGAGGGGGATCAAAAAGCGGTGGTCGAGGACAGGTAGACTTACGAAGGCATCGCTGGAGACGGCAACGTCCTTGAGCTGCTTCATCCAGGCATCGCGCTCCTCCTCGGTGAAGGCAGGAGGGACGTCCTCGAAGACGCCCTCAAAGGCCTCGCGCTCGGGCCCGTCCTTGGGGAGCTGGCCGCTGACGAGCAGATCGATGGCGTTGCTCTTGTCGGGGCGCTTGGTGCCCTTCTTCCACTTGATGCCGAGGACGCGGGGGTGGAAGCGCATCCACCAGTTGTCGGCCTTGTCGCCGGCGAGGCGGGTGCAGTGGATGCGGGACTGCTGGCCGGCGCCGAGGCCGATGACCTGGCCGTTGAAGGCGTAGCAGACCGAGTTGCTCTGGGTGTACTTGAGGGTGATGGTGGCGACGGTGAGGTCGCGGGCGGCGCTCTCGGGGAGGGGAGCGGAGTCCTTGGGGGTGATGATATTCTTGAAGGACTTGGGGCTGACCTGGAAGTCGTTGCGGTGCTGCTGGAGGTTGATGCCGTAGACGGTGCGCGTCTCGGTGGGGGCCGGGTTGTACTCGGGGTCCATCTGGAGGACGAGGTAGCGGCCGCCCTTCTTCTTCTTGAGGATCTCGAGGGCGGCGTCCTCGTATCCGGGGGCAATGACACCGTCAGAGACCTCCTTGGAGATGATGCTGGCGGTGGGCACATCGACAATGTCGCTCAGGGCAATGACGTCGCCGAAGCTGCTCATGCGGTCGGCACCGCGGGCGCGGGCGTAGGCCTGGGCCAGGGCGGAGGTCTCGATGCCCTCAATGTCGTTGACAAAGTAGACCTTGCGCTCGTCCTCGGTCAGGGGGGTGCCGATGGCGGCGCCGGCGGGGGACACGTGCTTGAAGCTGGCGGCGGCGGGCAGGCCGAGGGCCTGGTGCAGCTCCTTGACGAGGGGCCAGGCATTGAGGGCGTCGAGCAGGTTGATGTAGCCGGGGGAGCCGCACAGGACCTTGAAGGGCAGCTGGCCGTCGGTGGTGTAGGCGGCGGCGGGCTTCTGGTGGGGGTTGGCGCCGTAGCGGAGGGCCATGTACTGGTCACCGCCGGAAGCGTACTCCTTGCGGAAGAAATCGGAGATGGCGGAGTCGTAGTCGGCGGTGTGCTCAAAGGCCTTGAGGGCATAGCGGTTGCGGCTCTTCTCGGTGATCTCGCCCTTCTCGAGGTCGCTGAGGAAGCCAGCATAGTCGCTGGGGTCGCTGAGGATGGTGACGCGCTTGTGGTTCTTCGCGGCGGCGCGGATGAGGGTGACGCCGCCAATGTCGATCTCCTCGACGGCCTCGGGGACGCTCACGTTGGGCTTGGCGACGGTGTCCTTGAAGGGGTAGAGGTTGCAGATGACGTAGTCGACCTTGTTGATGTTCTGCTCGGCCAGGTCCTTCTCGTCCGAGGCCAGGTTACGGGCGAGGATACCGGCGTGGACAGCGGGGTGGAGGGTCTTGACACGGCCGGCCAGCATCTCGGGGGCCTTGGTGATGGCAGAGACGTCCCTGGTCTCCAATTAGCTCTCTGTCACTCTGCTTGATGGCCCCAGGCGGAGGAGGGAGGCCGGAACGCACTCGACGGGGAAGCCCGACTCGCGGATCATGCGAGCGGTGCCTCCAGAGGCCAGGATGCGGACATTCTGCTGGACGAGGCCCTTGGCCAGGTCGAGCAGGCCAGTCTTGTCATAGACGGAGACAATGGCAATCTTCTGATCGGAAGGCATGATGGGCGATTTGGCTCTGGTCGCTGTCGTCGATGGCGTCGATAGCGTCTTGCCTCGTGCAGAGATGAGATCTGGTGGGAGGGTTGAGGAGCTTGAGGTGCTGGAGGTGCTCGAGGTGCTGCCGTCGAAAAAAGTTTGGCGGGGTAGCCGTAGCTCGGGTGGGAGATGGTGGGGTGTTGGCGACGCGATGGCAGCGATACCGGCACAAACCCCAGTCCTGGCAGAAATGGAAGCGGAAGCGGAGGCGGGCGAGGTGGGATGTGTACTCGCAACTGGACGATGGGGCACCTTGTTGGCATGCAGCCAGTGACGAAATGGCGATCCGTAACAGACTATTGTCGGCGAGCGCACCATGGAGCAAAGGCCGATTCTACCGTGGGCGCGATATTCTGCATGGGTTCATGGTGTTGCGTACCTACTCGTACTTTGTAACTACCTTATCTGCTAGGGTCGGCCTCCATCCACTGATGCCTAGGTACTTAGGTACCTAGCTCCAGGGCTGTTAGCTCCCCAAGCTCCAGCGGTACGAAGTAGGCCCATCTTGTCAAGGCCATTCACTCACTGACTGCATTCCGATCCGTGTTAGCGCCTCGTGTCCAGTATCGCATCTCAGGAATGACGCCACAGTCAATCAGCAGCCACCTGCGGGCACCTCCTTGCGTACCGCAGGGCAGGCAACAGGCTGTCTGCTCTTGCTTATTAGGTACTAACCTACCTAACGGCGTTTTAAGTCTGAGCCAAACAAGCCGCCTTGGCCTTCCGTCTCGTCACCCTTTCACTCACCACTTGAGGTACCAGGTTGAGTTGCAGGCGACGTGCTTCAGCTACAAAGTACCAGTCGCCCATACCCGACCATCATGGCACGCCGCCCGTTGAAAATCCTCTGCTTCGGCGACTCGCTCACGTCTGGCTACTACTGCTACGGTGCGGGCGAGCACCCGTACTCTATTCGCCTTGAGGATCGCCTTGGCGCTGCCCTGTCGGGGATCAAGGTCCAGGTCTTCACGAATGGCGATCCAGGTGCCCTCGTCTCTCACAAGCGGTTCAAGACTCGCCTGCAAGTTGAGTGTACGCTGAGCCCCGCCGCCCATTATATTTCGTCAGGACCAACTGTATGAATGTGGCAGTCCATTGACTTGTGATCTAATAGTGGAAAAGCGCCAGTACGACTGGGTCATCATTCTTGGGGGTACAAAGTATGTGTGCCCGGGGAACCTCCAACCCCTTCAAGCCCTCCAAGACTACCTAGGACCCATGATTAACCCCAGTGATCAGTGACATCGCAAGCATCATCCCAGCCGACGAGACATTTGAGGCTCTCCGGGAGCTGTGGGAGATAGCCCTTGCCAAGGGCAGCAAAGTCCTCGCCCTCAGCGTACCTGAATGTGCTGCCAAGGTCGGCTGGCTCGACGCCGCCAGGGACGACCTCAACCAGCATATACTCACGTATAAAGCACCCAACGTGTGAGTCGTTGCCACCAACTCCCTCTTCCCATCACCCTCCAAACTAAGACCCGCCGGTACTTTAGCCACACCTTTGATCTGAAGGCGCGCATTCCCTACCATTCCCTCACAGAGGATGAGCAGTCCGACCGCTGGGATGATGGTCTCCATCTTACGCCCGAGGGTTACGACTGGATGGGCAGCCATATTGCCGACGCTCTGCTCCCCTTGCTGCAGGCTGATGACCAGCCAGCCAAGGCAAGGTCACGCACCACCAGGCAGTCAGCGGCCAAGCCTGATGACCATCTGGTCTTTGACGAGGAGAGCGGGAACACCAAAGATATCAGCCAGGGATACGTGGTGGTCAGGAAACGGGACCTGCACTGAGGAAATGTTAATTGATTGTATAGCCATGGCCAGACTTCTTTGTTTCGCTCTCTCGCTTAAATGCCCTCTAATAGATACCCCTGAACGCCTTTTCGTATCCTTGATGCCGTCTTCATAGGTCTCGTTAGTCTGGCTAGCCGGCCAGATGTGCTTCCACAAACAACTGTGCTCCGGCGTCAGCAATCTTGAACTCGGCACCCAGGGTGACCCGCCTCATCCCGACTTACCGGAAACTTCTCGTGCAAGGCAGTGGTGATGTTTTCGACCTCTTCGGCGAGGCTCTCCACGTTGGCGTCCCACCTCCGGATCTCCTTGCCGACGAGGACCTCTGCTCGCCCACTGCCCTTTTTGCCCGAGGCCTCCCCGCCTTCAAAGTGGATGATGCCGTCCAGCTGGTCGATCCGGCCCACCAGGCGGCCCTGCTCAATCATCCGGGCCGTCGTGTCCTCCGCCTTGTCGGCGTCCAGCCCCAGGAGCGAGCCCAGGTCGTCGAACTTGATGTTGCTGTACAGCTTCGACGCCCCGAGGAGGTTGTGCTCGACCACGGCCTTGGCCAGGACGGTGGAGCCGTCCGCGGTGGTGGCCAGCTGGTGCGGCTGCAGGCCCTCGGCGAACTTGGCGACCTCGTCGGGCGACAGGAGGCGGTCGAGGAAGATCTTCTCGAGGATGCCAAACTCGGGCAGCTGGGGGGAGCGCTCGTCCTTGTGCAGGCGGCCGAGGGTGCGGCTGCGCTGGGGCCCCGCGGGGGCGAGGATGGCGCACTTGGCGGCCATGCCGAGGGTGTGCAGGCGCTCCTCCTCGGCGATGGCGAGGGAGAAGCTGATCTCGTGGTACTTGTTGGCGGCGGACAGGAAGTCGCGCTTGGCGTCCTGGATGCGGGCCTGGGACAGGTTGAAGTGGAGTGCCAGGTCCTGGTCCTCCACCTGGTGCATGATGTTCTTGAGCTTGTTGATGTAGACCTCGGCGGCGGTGCTGTCGTCGACCTCGAGGTAGTTGCGGACGATGCGGATCCATATCTCGGCGCGCTGCTTGACGGTGACCTGGCGCTGGGAGGTGTCGAGGGGGATCTCGGCGAGGGTCTTGGCGGCGTCGACAAAGTCCTCGTTATTCTCGTGGGCGGTGGCAATGAGCTCGCGGATGGTGGCGACGGCGTCGGGGGAGCTCGAGGGCTGGGCGGCGAGGAGGCCGAGGGTGCGAGTGCCGACGTCGATCCACAGGTCGTCGTTCTTGAGCTCCTTGACGGTCGTGACGAAGGTGTTGAGGAGGGACCTGGTGGCGACGACGCCGAGAGAGCGGCCAAAGAAGGACGTGGCAATGGCGATGAGGTCGTCGGCGGCGGTCGACGGGGACGACAGGTCCTTGATCTTGGCGAGGATGACTTCGTAGGCTGGGCCTGGATCGCCCGCCTGGCCCTCGACGCTGGCAAGCGCCTCGGCGACCTTGGAGCACGGCGCCATGGTGACGGGCTGGCGGGATACGGTCTGGAGGTCGAGGATGGTGGCGGTGCTGGCTGCCTGGTCGTGGTAGAGGATGTTGGAAGTTGGAAGGTGACGGGTGAGAGCCAGCCTCAACAAAGCGGCTGGTGACGAGTGAGGGGCAGAGCTTCCAGGGGAGAGCTCCCACCTGTCGTGGTTGGTGGGGTTGCCTGTAATATGCACTGGGGTCTATCCGTATATGGGGTGCACTGGGAGTGTAAGTGCAGGTGAAGACATATCCGCATAATTCAAGAGACGAAATCAACTTAGTCTTACTGCATTACTATTGAGGTTCTCCAAATATGCATCTTACGTAAACCGTGTACTGAAAGTCTATCCCGCCCAGAAAGGCCAAGGTTAGAAGCATAACATCTAGCGGCGGCAGGGCGCCTTGTACGATCGATGGATGAGTGAAGCCGAAAGGTGTATATTCAAGCTTGACGGCATCAATGACAGATACAGTTGATTCCCCACTCTCGCCACTCTCAGCTATATAGGCCCATTGCATCATCATCGCACGCATGCTCTATCGTGAAAAAAAGAAAATGGTTGTCCAGAAACGCCCAAGATGCCCACCAACATACTAGACAACAGGCGCAAGCACCCCGGATATATATGTGTATGTATACCTATGCTCTCACCCCCCTCCCCTTCCCCCTTCCCATTTTCTTCCCAAGTCTATTTGTTGTGCCAGACCAGCGTCCTCAGCGAGTCCCAGCTGTCGCAGTCCTGGTAGATGTAGGTCATGCTGCTGCGCAGGCTGGACTGCAGGTCCTCCGGGTGGTAGCGGAACAGCAGCATGACGAGCCCCCACGACAGCGACGCGAACGCCGGCCAGGCGTGGTGGCTGATGCGCGAGTGCAGCGGCTCGGCCGACACGACGGGGAAGCCCACGCCCGGCTTGACGGCCAGGCGGGCCAGCGCCAGGGCCACGCGCGCAAAGATGTAGATGACGATCTGCTGGTTGACGGGCGAGATCTTGCCCGTGCGCGGGGAGCGCCCGCCAAAGACGAAGTAGCCGCCGAGGAGGCCGGCGAAGAAGGAGTCGTAAGGACCTGTGGTTTGGGGCGTTAGACGTGACCTGTGTTGTATGGTTGCATCTCTTGGGGAGGATGGGATAGTTACCCTCTTTGCCGGGCGTGGGGCCGTAGCGCTTGAGCGCGAGCATGGTGATCTTGTATATGGTTGCAAAGCGTGCCAGGTTACTCGCGTGATGCCTCGTCGCCCTCAGAACAAGCGATGTCTTCTGTCGGAACCTGCCCCATTCGTCAGCGCCCGCCTCTCGGTATCCGTCGCTTCGAGGTTCGCACGTACGTCCCGGATCGGAAGAGAAAGATCATTCTGCAGGGGAGAGTAGACACGTTAGCCCCGCCATATGTCGCAGCGATATATACGGTAGTAGATGCCACTCACACCAGCGCGTGCGGGAAGCGCACCTTGGCGCCGTAGACGGCGCCATTGCGCGCCGTCTTGACCAGCGACAGCAGATCATGGTACCGCGGGTCCTTGACGATCTGTTCCAGCGCAGCCTGTTGTCCGGATGAGAAATGGGCCCAAAATCAGCAAAACTGCCCTCCCGTCTTCGCGCCGGGGGCTTCCCGGCGTCTGGGCGATGCGCACCTTGATTCCCTCGAGTGACGACGCCATGATCATGTGCCTCGGCAAACGGGTCGAGTTGTAGGGTCGTCGTGGGCGTGGGCGCGGGCGGGCAGCGGGAAGCGGGCAGAGGCAGAGGACACTGGCTACTCTGCTCGACTCATGGGATGCCGGCTCTCAGGAGGTAGAAATCAATCACTCCGGGGTTTGGCTTCGCGGGGAGACGGGGGGTTGTATGGGGGAGGGAGCACGGAGGTGGTTCGGTTCGGAGCAGTCTGGGGGATCCATCATGAAGCCTCGGGCCAAATGGACGCCAGTTGCACGCTACGCCAGAGCGCTCGGCTTTTGGCTGCAGGTGCTTCAGCGACCCCCGACCCTCCCCCAGTGGAATCCTGGATGGATCCTTGGCAGCACAGCGCCCCTCCACCGTCCACAGCAGGTCAGCAGCCATCCGCAGATCCAATCTTGCCAACCCATCCACCATCCAGAATGACGCAGCACCGCCTGTGGGGGGGCCCTGCCGCCCTGGGACGTCGACACCGGACTGCGATTCCAAAATCGGACATTTGGAGGCCCTTATCCATTTACATGTGATCTCGGCCAAATGGATCCATCCATCGACGGGATGTGCAACCTCATCTCAGTTCTTCTCTGTATCCCACCAGTATACTTACTACTACCTACCACAGTACCACCAAAACTCCTGGGCTATGCAATGTCCAATTCACAATCAAAAGTTTATGCGCCATCAGCACCACCTCTCGTGCGGCTCCCGCCACTGCACCCCTAGAATCTCAAATATCCTCTTCTCGTCCCTCCCCTCCACCAGCTCGCCCTCAGTCACCTTGGCCCGGTTAGGTCCGCGCAGCACGTCCCTGTAGAGCCCACGCTGGTTCAGCCGCATCCCCTTCCTCGACGCTAGCAGCCGCATGCTGCGGTTGAAAATGTCGTTGCCCGTAAAGTAGAGCAGCGCCGCCCCCATCTCCGGCTCCGGCACCAGCAGAAAGTCGATGCGCCTCCACGTCGCCTGGTAGTTGTCGTCGTTGACCCCCTTGGTCTTGGGCAGGACGCAGCAGCCGTGCCACTTGCTCCCATCGTGATGCGATCTCGACGACGCCAGCCGTGCGACGAGGAACTTTTCTCGCTCCAGACGCTGCACCAGCTTGTCGAGAAACGGAACAAGATCCCCCGAAGATTCGGTGCCAGGCTTGGTGACAATGAAGTCAATGTCATGGGAGCTCTCTGCCCCTCTGCGGTAGCTGCCCCCGATGATAAGCTGCACCCGAGGGTCAATTCGAGCGGCAGCCTTCTGGACGACGGCTCCAAGAGCTTCGACCTCTCGGCGCGGAATTCTCTTGTTCAGGTCGTCATAGTGCTCGATTCCGATACGCTGGTTCGTCGAGAGCTTCGCCTTTTGCACCAGGTCGTCCAGCGTCCGGAACCCTTGAGCAATCCATTGCTGGGCCTGCCTCGTCCCAACCCCGTAAATCCGCATGAAGAGCTGCAGTGACCTGTCCAGCGGCTCCGCCTCGGCGTACTCGAGCCTCTTCAGCTTATCCGTAGTCACAATCTCCTCAATCTTCTGAGCCAGGCGCTCCCCCACCATTGGCAGACGTATCGCTTCCTCCTCGGTTGTAATCTTGGCGTCTTGACGCTTCAGCGTGCTGATGGCCTTGCGGTAGGCCGTCGTTCGCCAGTGGTCGTTGACTCGGTCGTAGTAGTTGGCCATGTTCTGCAGGACCTCAATGGTCCGCGCGTTGGGGTTGTCCGACCTGGCATCCCTCAACCCAGCACGATTGCAGGCAAACCGCTCCTCGAACCCAATGTTCTTGCGGCCGTTTCGCGTGGTGGCCCTTTGCGGGTATCTCCTCCGTATCCGCTCCCCATCTGAGCCCGATTGTTCATCCGAATCTAAAGCGGCGTCCGTTGTATCTACTGCAGTGCGTGAATCGTCTTCCTCATCGCAATCCAATGGGAGATCCTTATACTCCTGCATCATTGAAATGTACTCGGAGAGCTCATCACTTGCTGTATCCTTTGCTGCCTCGGTGGGGGCTGGCTGTCCTTCGGCATCCGGGGACATTGCCTCTGGCGACGTAGCCACTGGTCCAATATCTAGCGTAATGGGCTGAGAGTCGGTGGGAGCAGGGGTGCCAGCGACGCGACTAGCCTGCGAAGACTCCTCGCTCCTCGAAGGCGTCCCTCCGGGCGGCACATAGTCCCATCGTCTTGGATTGTTCTCCGGCGGCTTCAGCGGCAAGGATCTTTCCGAGCTCTCCGAGCTTTGAGGGGTGCCGGAGTGGTCGGGTTTATCGTCGACGGCTGGGTAGCCGACTACCTGATACTTCTTCTGGTTGTGGTCCAGCACAGCCCTGAACTGGATACAGTCGATGGGGTAGTCTTCATTGACCACTTTTGGCGGGTTGCTCTTTTCCACGCGCGCGAGAGTGCTTTGCAGGTCCTTGTATTGGATGCTCCTGTCGACCACAATGTGCGTCGCGGCCGAGACCATCCTCGTCCAGGTGGCGCCGTACTCCCTCGCCTTGGAAATGCGTATCCGCCGAGCCGGTGCGATATCATTGTCGGGGACGTAAAAGAAGGTCATGTTCCTGAATATCTGCTCCTCCTCGGGCCGCTTGACGGGGCTCGAGTCTCTCTTCCGCCTCTTCGACCCGCCAGCACGGCTCGGGGTGTCTGTGCCCGACCTGCCCAGCAGCCTCTTTGCGACCGGCACAGGCGCTGACTCGCTCTTCTGCAACGCTCTCAGCGCCGGGCGCGTCGAGTCTGGTACGACGATCGTGTCATCGGCCAAGGGCGACGAGTTTATTGGCGCCGCGTCCAGCATGGCGCCCACCCTGCCCTTGCGCGCCATCACGCTCGCGGGCGTGGCCTTGATGACCCTCGGCGTATTCTCCTTGCCAGCTGCTGGCAGTGTCGGGGCTGACGCCACTCTTCTAGGCGTCTCCTGTCGCCGTCCTCGCTGCTGCGATGTCTCCGTGGTGAGCGGCGGCGGCTGCTGCTGCTGCTGCTGCTGCTGTTGCTTTGGTCGGAAGAAGCCACGGCATCGCTCGCGGTGCTCGACCTCGGGCGTGTCAAACTCATCGTCGGACATGCAGGGCTTCGCCATCTGCCTGAAAAACGCGGCCTTTTCGGCGGCGCTCGCATTCATGGCATCCATCTCATCGACCTAGAAGTCGAAGCGAGAGGAGGGGCGGTGATGGTGGATGCTCTGCGTTCAAGGCGGCCACGTCATATTTTTTAACTCTTGGCCTCTCCAGGCACCAGATGGGTGCCTCCGAGGGTTCACGGTCAGTGAGCTGGCCAAGACGCCAGGGTTGGTGAGTTGAGATGGATGGGTTGTCAGGTGGGCGTGCATGAAAAGCAATCACTGACAGCGGCAGCACATGTAGTTGTCATAGGTGCCTGCAGTAGCGGATCGCCAGTGGGGCTAGGCGCTATTTCCATCAACTTCAGCCACCAAACCGCCTTGCAACCTTAAAATCCACACAAATCGTACCAACTTGGGTGCCTACTAGTAAACTTGAAGTTAGATAGTACCTAAGTACCTAAGTACCTAATCACTTCCTCCCATAAAAGTTACATAGCAGCTTGATCAATCAAAAGGCCTTCCAACTCAGGCAAAGCATTAGTAAGTGGTACATCAGAGGGCATTCGTACAAGTACTACTACTAGTAGTACCTAGCTGTAGCAGATCCATGATAGTCGCATAGTCTCCGAGGCGCCCTTCCTATATAGTACGAAATTGGCAGAGGCATCCCCGTCCCGTCTCTTCTTGTTCTTCTCATAAAACCGTATAAAATACAGGGGTAATACCAATGAACAACGCCTCTAGTTTCCAGTAGTTTGTTTCCCCATTTCCAAGTCTTTCGTTCCCGCTGCCCCAGATGGACAAGACTTCCTCCAAATCAAAACAAATATGCCGCCCAGAGCGCCACATGCGCCTAGGGACTCGGGTATCTAAGGTAAGGTATATGTCGAAGAAATAAAACAGAATGGTCGGTTGATCCAAAGTGTCCCCTGGACGGTCTTGTGTGGATCCAATACTCATCAGACGTATTAAAGAATGAAAACAAAAAGGATGACCTGAGCTGTGTCATCGAAGCCAAGCATCAAAATAAAATCATGTCGTGCAAAGAATCACTGGGCGTGCCCCGGAGGCGCCACTGATGGGCCCGGGGAGCCAAACATGCGCGCATCCATCATGGGCATGCCGTGCTTCTCGACCTGGTGGAACGCCGACGGGTCCGCCGAGTAGCGGCTCCCAGCGTCCTGGTCGACCTCGGTGAGCACCTCCCTGGTGAGCTCGACGTAGTCGTACGCAAACTCGCCAATCTCGGCGTCGTCGATGCCGAGGATCTCAGCATCCTCCGAGGCGCGGATCCGCAGGCCTGGGATGAGGTTGAGGACGAATAGGATGAGGCACGTGCCGACAAAGGAGTAGACCCCGCCCGAGAAGGAGTCAGCCAGTTGGTAGCCCAGCTGGATCCAGTGGCGGTTGAGCCAACCGCCCTCGATGCGCGTCACGCCGTCAAGGGCGGCGATGTAGTCGGCGGCAAAGAAGGCGGTGCAGATGTTGCCCACCAGGCCGCCGACACCGTGGACGGCAAAGATGTCGAGCGCGTCGTCGATGCGGAGGAGGAACTTGAGCTTGGTGGCGTAGTTGGAGAAGGATGCGCCGAGGACTCCAAACACGACGGCGGCCCATGGCGGCACATAGCCTGTACACACATGGTAAGCTTCACATCACTCTCATGATCTCGCCGCTCGTTTGCAATTGGAACCTACCAGAGCCAGGGGTAATGGAGACGAGGCCAGCGACTACGCCGGAGCAGAAGCCGACGGTGGACCACTTCTTCTCCAGGCGGTAATCCAGGATGCACCAGGTCATGCCGCCCACGCAGGCAGCCAGGTTGGTGACCACGGCGGCCATGACAGCGCGCATGTTAGCCGACAGAGCAGAGCCCGCGTTGAAGCCGAACCAGCCCACCCAGAGGAAGACGGTGCCGATGACAATGTGGGTGACGTTGTGTGGCCGGTAGTTGAGCTCGTGGGTGCCGTGGCCGCGGCGCTTGCCGAGCATCATGGAGTAGGCCAGGGCGGCGGCGCCCGAGGCAATATGGACGGGGGTGCCGCCGGCAAAGTCGAGGCCGCCCATCTTGTTGGACCAGCCGCTGGGGTTCCAGGTCCAGCAGGCGATGGGGTCGTAGATGACGGTGGCCCAGACGAACATGAAGATGACGCAGGGAAGCATGCGGCCGCGCTCGGCGACGGCGCCGGTGGCCAGGGCGACGGTGATGGCAGAGAACATGCCCTGGTAGACGGCGAAGAGCAGGTCGGGGATCTTGTCTGAGCCAACCGAGGGCCGGGCGAGGACATCCATGAAGCCAAAGTTGCTTAGATCACCGATGTAGGGCCCGGCCGAGTGCGAGAAGGTCAGGGAGTAGCCCCAGAAGAACCACTGGAAGCAGGTGACGCCGGCGGCCATGACGGACAGCCATATCAGCGAGAGGGCGGACTTGCGGCGCGCAAGCCCAGAGTAGAAGAAGCTGGACAGGGCCGGAGGGTCAGCATGGAGGTGGCGCGGGACCGACGTTGGAGGGGCAGGAGGACTCACCCGACACCGGGGATCATGAGCAGGACGAGGGCCGAGGCGGTGATGATCCAGGAAATGTCGCCAGACTGCGGGCACAAAGACGTCAGCACTACGGGCGTTACGGGCGAGGCGGGCGAGGCGGGCGTGGCGGGCGTTGCGGGCGCATCGCATGGGCTCGGGGGGATGCAGGTGCGCATACCTGGTACCAGAGGTTCACATCGTAGTCGAGGGGGCTGAGGCCCTGGTCGGTGGTGCCATTGTAGGGGACCTGGGGCGCGTATTGGAGGTTGTCGAGGTCAATGCCGTCGACGTTGCCCGTCGTGGCCATTGTCGACAGTCGGAGGCGAGCTTGAAGTTGAGCTCCCAGGTGAGCTCGGAGGCCAACTCGGGAGGTTGACAGAGGACGGATTCGGTTGTGAGGGGTGGAGAGCGGACAGCAACCTACACAGCGGGAGGTCGCGCTGGCTGGTCGTGGGGGGGCCGGCAGCGTAGCGCAGCGGCTCTGGGGTCGGGTGCTGTGGTACAGAGTACAGTGGGTGTACTACGTACTAGTAGGCTAGTAGCTGCTAATAGGTGGTCTGCAGGTACCTCTGGGGCGCTGGTCGGGTCGGGTTAGAGCTCCAATACCAGCGACGCTCCGAGACAACTCTTAGCGAGACAATGGCGAGGGCCCAGCGGGTGAGGAATTGGCAGCGCAAGGGAGCGCAGGGCAGCGCAGGTGAAGCCAGAGGAGATGGGAGGAGAGGCGGATGACAGACGACGGGCGGCGAGCTCGAGTATGGAACGGGGGGCATGGGCATTGAAGAAGGTTGACAACGGCCAGGGCCGCCATGAGGTCTCCATAATAGTCGACCCCATCCCGAGGGGAATCCGCCGCCCAGTGGGTGCCAGTGGGTGCCAGTGGGTGCCAGTGGGTGGGAGGTGGCCCAGGTGTGGGACGCTGGGACGCGCTTCGTTGGACGTCCCTGCAACCTGGAACCCCATCATTGATCAACCACCCATCCAGTTCATCAGCCGTCCGCCCGTGAGCATCATACTTCGGACTATTTTCATGTAGGTACAGTAGTACTCGTATTTGCGAGCACCGTCGCATTCTTGCCGTAGAAGTGGATGGGCAGGAAATCTCTTGCCGTACATGGTATACAGGCCTTGCATCTCAGCCCGGCTCATCGCCAGAACTCTAGGGGTACCCTACTCTGCCCTGCATGAGCAGACGTCAGTCTCATCGATGTACATGAGAGTATACATAATAGTACTCCGTAGCCCAGCTCCGAATCCCGATTCCCCTGTCCCTAGTGACTACACATGCGTACGGATACCAGAAAGACAATGAACGTACATACTAGCAGTATCTAGCTTTCAGCAATGGCTACTAGGTACTAGTAGCAGCCATGTGGCTGCAAGGGCTTGGGCGAGATAAGGACAGGTCAGTTCAGCGTCTCGATCAATTATTCACATCATGAGTAAGGCTGTCGATGCTGTCAGTCGTCGCGGCTACTTAGACTAGCCAAACGCTGATAAGTGAGACAACTCAGCACCACGTCCCCTTTCCATTCGAGATCTTGGCCCTCGTCGAGGCACCTTCATAAGTACCAGTAGTACGGATACTTAGATAGCAACTTGTACGATACCCTAGGTACCAAGTCTGACAGCGCCGCCAAGAAACCCGAAGATGCTCTTGCTTCGGGGGGGCCTTATCGCGGCAGGGGTCAAAACCAGGGAGGGTCATTCCAAGTCTCGAAAGCCACAGTCACAAAGCCGCACACCTCGGTCACCCCAGCTTCCGCTGTTCCAGGCCCCTCAGGTCCCCAATGTCGCAGCCTTAATTCTCGGCCTGCAAGTCCTGACTCGACATGAAAATAAACGTGCCAACCTAAGACATCCCTTATCAGTGGGCAGAGGGGACCCAGCCTGGCGATAATAAATGGCCCATCCCAAAGACTTCGAACCAGTACGAGCAGTCCATTGTACTAGTAGTAACTGGTAGACCCCAGCCAAGCCATCTTCGGAAGCCACCGACACTTGACACCCAACTGATGGCTTCCTTTTTCAGGGACCAGTCGCCAGCCCAGGCAGGGTCGCAAACGATGGCTCCATCCATGGCCTCGCCATCTCGCGAATAAAGTGCCAGGCTGCTGGGCTAATGGCCGCCCGCCGATAAGGACCCCCACGTCCAGTGGTCGCCGATCTCCGACCTCATCTTCCTCCCACTTTGCCCACCTCCAACCCTCCCACCTCCCCCAAACCGGCCTCCAATCCTCTCAACGCGGGATGCTCACCGTGCCTTTTGCTTTTTGCGGCGCTCCCCGAGTCGCTCTGGTGGCTGACGGACCCCGTATTTTGCCTACCGTCGCCGTTGCAACTCAAATCAGTCTGGTTCCCAAGCATACTATGGATAATCCCCCTAGCCCACTGTTCATGACGTGACCTTGCAGAATCGGGCAACTCACCATCGCTCAAGGCAACCTTGCGATTCATTACAACACCGGGTAGGGTATCCCTTTGATAGGGGCTGGCGATGATGACCATCTGCCGTTATACGAGGGTCCATGCATTTCCACGCACATTCACGGCACCCCTCTCTACGAGTACTGCGAACCCTTTGGTCTGTTAATAGGTCTTGCCACCAAGCAGTACTATCACAAGCCTCAAAAACCTTGGCCGGCCGATATCCCACCTATGGTATTAATAAACTTCCAGCATCGTCTTCTGCCAACTCTAACCCTCGAAAACGCCCGCAGAGGCCCAGGGAAGCCCGTGTCTGTGCCGCCGCGGACCAATCGCCTCCTGCCCTTCCACCCGTGCGGTCCCAACACAAACCCCCCCTTTCCATGCAACCAGCCAAAAGGTCTCTGCAGACTGTCTTTGAACAAAGTTCGCGTGCGCCCTCGCCTTCACACACACACACACACGACACACCTTCCCGTCTTGATCTGAGATGTCTCTGTTTCACGTGTATGTGAGCCCGGCACGGAAAGAGGCCGAGTGGGCAGCTCCTCTACTTGAACGTCACCATCCTCAATGAACTCCTACGGTACCTAAACGGTAGGCGACCGACCACCAAAGCAAAGAACCATCCCCGCTGTAGATAAAATGTCACATGACATCATCATACAAGATGTTGAACAGGTCCCTTCTGAGACAGTGATGAGGAGACATTGCCGTCAAGTACGCGTAGAATTATTATTGTACATTATCCATATCCAGTTGTATATGCTACCTATTTTTCTTCATCTCCTGAAATTTCTCTCAACGTCCATGACTACCTAGGTAAGTAGACACTAGTTATCAAGTAATAGGTATAGACATTAAGACACGGATGTGCTCAGCTGCCCCGATCAGGGGGGAGCGAGTATGCTCGGCAGCCTGTAGACAGAAGCAAGTGAACGCGCGCAGGCGCCATAATGGTACAAATGTTCCCATATATCCCCATTTTGACCAACTCCTTTTCCCAACAACCAAAACAGATCGGTCCACAGCAGACCATTTTACCCTTCCCAAACACGAGCACGGCTTTCGGTGCATGTTTGCCTGTGTGTGTATATACGTATTCGCTAGTAAAGTCAACCTGTAGAGAAAAACTCCAATCGCTCATGCAGCAGACGTTCTCTTCTCGTGAGAGCTCGCCATTACTCCGGTCTGCAAGTGTTGCTTAGAAGCCAACGACACCGCGCAGCGTCTTGAACCGGTCTTCAAAAGGTTTGCCCTGCTCCCCCTCGAGCATCTTCTGCAGCCGCCTCGTGTCACGGACAGCTGCATCGCGCTCTTCCTGGAGATTCAGCACCTCGACTTGTGCATTGCTCATCCTGGTGATCACCTCTTCCATTTCGTGGTCGGCGTCCGCAAGGGCCTTTTCCAACTCAGCAACCTTGGCACGGAGCGTCTTCACCTCCGCCTCGTCCTCAAACGAGGCCGCCGTGAGACGGAGCTTGCCAGGGAACTTGGAGGGCCCGTTTCGGTCCATCAAGGACCCGGAGCGCAGCCCACCCATGGCAGATTTTCCATTCACCCGCTGCAGGTGGCTATTGTAGGCGTCGTGTAGCTTTGAGATCACGTCCTCGTGGTGAGTCACCTGGTCTTCAGACGCGGTTTGGGCGGATACAAGTTGGTCCTCGAGACCACGGAGGTGCTCCATCATAGTCGTGATGCGCTTGTTGTTGGTCTTGCGGTCCGCGTCGCCTCGGGCGACAGCATCGGCGAGACGCATTCTCAGATCGGCATTTGCAGAGAGCTGCTGCTGAACCTGGGAAGCAAGCTGCTCGACTTGGTGCGCCGACTCTAGCAGTTCATCAGCCAGGGCACGCTCAGCATGAACACTCTTGGCCTCATTGGCATAGGCGTTCTCGTAGCGGTCCTTGAGAGTATCGCGCTCTGTGACAGCAATGGAGAGTGCCTTCTCCAGGCGCTCCATGGCACGATGCGTCTCGTCATCGGGCGAGATGCTGGACTCCAACTCCCTGATGCGCTCAAGGGATTCCGAGTATGCGGTCTGCAATTTCTGGTAGGCGTCGTTGAGTGACTCGGACGTAACAGGCATATCGGAGCCTGTGCTCGACCCGCTAGAACGCGCCAGAGTCTCGGGGATAAGGATGTCCTGCTCGTTGAGCAGCGCTCGCAGTGATGCAGTCTCTCCCTCAGCCCTATCCAGGTCCATCTTCAGGCCGCTGAGGCCCTTCTCGACCTGCCACTTCTGATCCAGGGCATCCTCGGCTCTTCGACGCAGCTCATTGATCTCGGCACGCAGGTTCGTGATTTCTCTCTCAAAGCCACCCCTCTTCCCAGGCCCGTTGATAAGGCGATCACGCTCCGTCTCCAGTAGCTTGATCCGCTTCTGGTATTCGCGGTTCTGGAATTCTTGCCTCTCCAGTAAATTCTTGAGCGCCCCGTGAAGGGCGTCACGCTGCGCCTCCACATCCTTGACGCGCTCAGCAAGCGCTTCACGGGATTCGACTTGTCCGGCCTTGACACTGTTGGATCTCGACAGCCCCATCGGGGGTCGCTGGCTGCGCATGCCACCAGTGGCTACTGAGTTGGACCGTGACAACCCGCCCGACAGAATTCGGGATCCGCGAGCGGGAAAGTCTCCCATAACAGATCCCCGGCGAAGCGTAGTATTCTCCTGTTTCAGATTCTGGAGCTCTTGTTGCATCTTGGACGACTCGTAAGTTAGATTAGCGTATTCAGCAGCCTCGGTCTCGAGACCTTCCACGCGGGCACGGAGTTGCGGGACGACTTCATCACGGAGGTTATCTCGCTCGTTGCAGGCGTCATGCAGCTCTCCCTTGAGAGCTGATAACAGATCCTCAAAGTTATCCTTTGAGGAACGTTCCTCCGCCAGTCGGCGCCGCAGATCCTCGCACGTATTTTCCAGGTCTCTCACTCGCTCGTTGGCATCAATGTTGTTCATCTTTGCCAGATCCACGTGCGATGCCCTCTCAGCAAGACTCTTAATCTGCAGATCGAGTTCCTTCCGTTTCGTCCTCTCATCTTGCAGCTTGCCGGTCAGCTCCAACCTGATTGACGCCTTCTCCTGCTCTGACCTCCTCTGGATTTTTTCAATTTCTTCGCGACCATGATCGATTTCACTAGCCTTGGCAGAGCTGTAGCCGGAATCCGAAAAGTAGTCGCTCGTCCTCTTACTCGGCCCTTGTGGGTTGCTGGTCTGCTCCTGGAGCCTATCAACAAGGTCCTCCAAATCCATCTCGCGACGGATTGACGACGCCAGCTCCGCGCTAATGGCTTTCAGTTCGTCTTCCATCTCTTCAATGTAAGCCGAGGGCTCGTAATTCGAGGGTGGTGGTGTAGACAGGTAGGATTCGCAGTATCCAAGGGCATTTGACGTCGCGTCATTGGCCTTTGTGGTGTTGGACAATGAACTGTTGGCCGCGGTGTGATGCGACTCATTGGCGCCCGTTGTCCTCGACGGGGTGCGAGGGGAGTGTAGTGATGAAAACTCCGTGTTAGATGGTGACGGATTGCCCCAACCGAAAAAGGAGGCAAAGGGGGATGCCACGCCCGGCGACTTTGGTAGCGGTTTGTGAAGCTGAGCTGATTGTGGGGAGTCTGTATCGACTCTCCGAGCTGAGGCGTCGTGGTCGCCTGAATTCTCCGCTGTCTGTAGTTGAAGGTGTGGCGGCGTTGGCTTCGAGGCAAGCATCGGAGGCGGCGGCGGCGGGTGTGACGGCGGGTGTGACGGCGGGTGTTGATCGAGGTTGTCGGAATACGCTGACTCGTCGTCGTCGCTGCGGTGACCGCTGATATAGCTTGCTCGAGCGTCGTCGGTGACAGTCGAGGGTGTCAAAACCGTCCTGTTGTCTGGTGCGGGGTCCGGGGCCTGATCGTCGTCGTACGCTGACAGGACGTCAAAAGAATCAGCCGGGGACACAGATCCAGTTCGTTCGCGGGTGGTCGGGATGTTTCGCGGTCCGGGAAGAACGTCGTCGTCGTCAGAGGAGGAGGGTGAGGTATCCAGATTGCCGTCCGGGTGTCTGCTGCAGGAGAATTCCAATCAGCGGTGACCGTCAAACAGGATGGTTGAGAGGAATGTTGGCGCACGGGTGTCAGATCTGACGGGCGGGAGGGTACTCACGAGTAGGAGGGATGAGGCGCCTTGGCGGAGTCGGGGTACTCGTAGAGAGTAGGGCTATCGATGGAGCCTGATCTCGAGAACCTGTGATCGGGCCTGGGGAGGTCAATGTGCCACAAGGCCGTCGAGCCAGAGCTCTGGGAGAAGCGAGTCGCAAAGGCGGATGCGGCAGAGGAGAGAGGCTTCCGCTTGATATGGTTGAGTGAGGAGCGGGGAGTATGGGAGGCAGAGGAAGGAGTGGCGGATGCAACGGTGCGGGTGTGTGATACGACGTCGGTAGTATGGGACCGGGTGAGCATGTGTCCTTGGTGGTGTGGCGAGTGAGGTTGTTGGCTTATGGAGGGCCGGGGTACATCAGACGAAGCAGAGACAGTGTTGGTCTCGAAGTAGTGGTCTGGTGAGGGTGAGGGTGAGAGTGAGGGAGCGGGCAAGGAGATCGACATGTCCTCCTGAGGCTCGGCCGGCAGGTGGTTGTGAGGGCTCGATGCCATTTTGGGAACCAGGCGGCCAGCCAGGAGACAGGACGGTGCGTTATCGCCAGGGATTGGCCATCAAGACTCCTAGGGGATGGGTACCTGTAGATGAACAGGTGATGATCGGGTGGGATAAGGGGGAGGAGGAACGAGTCCTGTGACTCTCGGCAGTGAGTTAGTGCCAGAGCATGCAGCGAGATGCAGAGAAATGCAGCGCAGAAGCATCGGCAGCGGCCACAAAATTGCAAAGAAGAGAGACAGGGCAATCTGAGCAGCCCAGAGCGAGATGGATTGCGAGGTTGGACAATAGATGGGATGGTTGGTGGATGGGGTTGGCCCCTGCAGCGTTACATTTCCCGCCCAAAAAGGGGCCCAGGCGCCAGCCAGGGCAGCCTGGAGCGCCGGGGGGAGCTCATTTACAGGCGCGTCAACCAATCAGGGGCTTGCATCCCGCCGGGGTTCCTGCGCTAGCGCCCATCCAGGCCTCCGCTCCCATTGAAGCCGCCCCATTAGGCTCCCCTGCGCCTGCCAGGGGCTCTGATTTGCCCCAGCCTCTAGATGGCGCGTGCGACAGGCGCACCTGAATTCCATGTCTCGCGCCTCACCGTTAACGCGCGAGAAGCCAGTGGCTGGCTGCGTCTGCTGAGAAATGTGCGTCCCTTAACAAGCGCCCAAGCGGGTTCCCGTGACGCTCTGGCTGCCGTCGTCGGGTCCTTCCATGGGAGTTCTACATCGGCGCCACGTCGATATCGCATCATGACGGCTCTCACTCAAACTCCCCAACGCGCCCCAGGGCGTCAACCAGACAATAATAGTATCGTAAAATCCGCCACCTGAGACCCAAAGCACGCCCCATCGCCAACGGAGGCATCGGGGGAGATCTTTCCCTGCGCTCCCGCCAAGAATTGGTCGGAGCGTCCAGTTCACCTCGCCCCTGAACCTGGCATTCTCGCCCCCAATCCGAAATTAGCACCACTGGCCCCGGGGGCTCATGACCATCCATCCAAGGTCCCGTCCATCACCTCCTTTGAACCAGCCCATCACTGATCACTGATCATCACCTGTGTGCTGGCCTCTGAAGAATCCCAGGATAAAAAGCCCGTGGACCTCATGCAAATGATGGCTTGCTTGTGGATTGACTTTCGGCGCGGAGACGACGACCACGCCCACCAGTACGGATACTCGTAGGCGATCTTTGTCCCATCGTGCCAGGCTTCGTAGACTGCTAGAATGAGCCAGCTAGGGGTTCATCGACCGAAAGACTGCGGAATACGACCTGTTCGTTTGCTCGTCCGTTCTACAACGGAAGGTTGCAACATCTTGGCTTGACCTGCAGCCTCCCCATGCACATTCCAGGTGACTGCGGGCGAGGTATTATTCCCTATCTGGGAGCTGACGGGCTGTTCTCGGACACGCCTGTGAATCCGTCGATTTAGATACTAATACGGATAGCAGTATCACATGTATCCGTCATAGTAGCATTATTCCTCTTGTTCTCGGAGCGAATAGCAGCCGAGATCCTACCCATCACAAGCCTCAGCTCACCTCAGCGTCATGTACTCCTAGTGTTTACTAGTAGTACGTACCTACGTATTAGTAAACCTGGCTTTCAAGAAGCTCTCAGCCTCTTTTGCGCCAGGAAATCTGTCATGAGCATATGCGGTGGCATTGGTGGAACGGTGGATTCGTGGCTATGTAAAGCCGACTACGAGTACTATACTGCATACGGACATCTCCTATTCGTATACTTTGATAACCCCCATAACTCAGGTTGAAACTCCAATACAAGGTCTATTACATAGTACTTTATTCTTAAACGTCATTAATAGTTTCTCATCCTCAGATTTCCAACCTCCCGGGCGGCAGCACAGCCCAAGCGCCACTGCACGGGCACTTGCGTAGCTGAGCGGTCATGAACGTGAGCCCTGGTCCCCTTCCCGCTACCTCTTCCATCACTGCCGTGCACCTCGTGCATCTCTTCCACTGGTGACCCGGCCCCATCTTAAGTTTGGCCTTGGAGAAGGCATCCAGCTGGGATGTCTTAATCCCCTTGATCTCCGTCTGGTCATCCTGAACGTTGAGCACCGAGAAATTCTCGAAGAACAGCTTAGCCGGGTCCGTCGCCCTGCGGAAAGCAGGCAGGTCCGCATTAAAGAACTTCCTGAGCACCGGGAGGAATGTCACAGATGGCCCCGTCGCCATCAGCATCTGGGTCTCCATTCGGGACCTCCAGAGCTTGACGGCCTCATCCTCCTCCTTCCCCTGCGGTGGGTTTGGTTTGCTCCTAATCATCTTAGGGAGAGAAGCGTCGTAGGCGTGGTTGATAGCCGCGCCGAGTGTATTCACCAGCTTCTCGAAATCGTTGACCTTGACAATTCCTGAACTGCTGGCTCGTTGGAGATTCTGATAGGCCTCCCGCAGATGAGGGTTCACGGGTTTCGCCGACGCATTCGGGTCGGTCGCCGCCGACTGCCTTCTGTAGAAGTCCACCGTTTTATTTCCCATCACTTCTATGTGAGCCACTCTGCGGCACAAGGCACTGAGGAAGCACCGGCTGCTAGAACACAGGACAAGATGGAGGGCGACGTCGTTTCTCTTCTCCAGATACGACTCCAGCTCTTTATACCGCTCTGGTGTCAGCCGGTGGAGAAACTCTTCATCGTTCATCAGTTCGAACAACGAGTCCGTGAGCCAGGCGACAAGGCCCAGACTCCATCGAACCACATTGGCCAGAGTGTCGACTACCTCTGTACTCAAGTTTAGCCGAGTACCGAAAAAAAAATTGGAATCTTCACGACTCACCATAATCATCCAAGGGGTTCCTCCTGCCCCCCACACTAAATTGTGCATTCATGGCCACAGTTATGTTGAAAGCCGCTGATCGGATAGCCGCCAAAAGCTGTGCGAATGCGCTCTGAAAGCTCCGGGGCCGCGAGTCTCCTTTGAAACCCAAGCTCATCAGAATAGCCAGGCATGAAGGCAGGTGTTGATTCTTCAGGAGGGCGTCATGCGAAGGGTCCACAACGTAGTCGATTTGGATTGCAAGAATCCGGACCAGCTCGCTGACCCAATCCTGCATGAACCCTTGTGGCAATCAGTCTGCGGAGCCCGCAAAGAAAAGGGGGGGGTAAATTTAGCTCACTTGGTTTCGAGGCAATAGGTCGAACAATCGCCAAAATGTCATCGAAGCTGTTCTGATGTTTGATAGCAGTTGCCGTCGTAACTGTCAGTCCCGCTATGGTTGCGGCATATTGCTCTGGTTGCTGTTAATTTGCCGTGTAACCTTTGACAGAGGCATCAACCAACGTACCATGTTCCATGGAGTCGCCAATATCAGGATCAGGGTAGTATAGCTTGCTCCATTTCAGCTTCCCATTGTCGCTTAGGTGAACCATGGAACAAAATGTTGGCGAGAAAGCAATTTGTTGACCTGTGCCAGTTAGTTTGTCTGCTTGCGCATGCACCAGCATCCAGAGACTGTGAATATCACATACTTTGGCAGTCATCGGGGAATACCCAGCCAACCTGTCGCAGGTTGAGCACGGAGGCCACTTCACGCTCCGTGTAGAGTTCGTTGAAAGAGAACCTATCTCGATACTGTATGGTCCCATCTGAAAAAGCGATGATGACGACCTTGCCAAAGTGGGCGGACTGGAGCCCAATGATGCACTTGTCGATAACGATAGGATCCAAGGGCCGCATGTGAATTGCTGCAGAGGGTTCGGACGAGATGCTGTTCCTTCGGTTACCCAGCTGCTCAACAGCCGACTGCACACTATGTCGCTGCTCCACTGCTTCCCATCTATCAATGATGCTCTGGGTCGCCGTGCCAGAATCATTGTTGTTGGAAGTCCGGGACCGTACGGAAACAACCATGGGTGGGACCGTGTCCTTGCCGGTGCTGTCCAAAACGGAGGGTAGGGTAAGAAGATGGGACACCTCCGGCATTGATACGTCCGCCGCTGAGCCATCTATCCAACTCGTCGTTGCCAAGTGTTTCTCCGAGAGTGCCAACGTGAAGCGAGTATTCTGGGGGGCGCCGGCTTTCCCTGGCTGCGCACCCCATTGGATGTCAATTTTAAGAAGTTTCAGCTGTCGTGATGAGGTAACAAGAGCCAGTATCAAGTGCTCTAGGATGGGTTAGCAGGCTGTGCTTGACCAGGGGCAGAAGGGCCGATGCGCGTACTCTTTTCAGCAGCAAAAGCGGCGTGTGTGATGAGCTCATCGGTCATACCCATGCTTTCCAATTCAAGTCTCGTCTCCTCCGGGCGATTATTTACCTGCATCCAGAACATCTTGAGCATCCCGCCCGTGGTAACTGTCAGGAGGGCGCTCCTCCCCGGCTGAGGGTGTGAGGGCGATTCGGCGTGTACAAACGAGCTGTCGTACTGGTAGCCCCCTCGTTCTGTTTTGTTAGCAGGGCCGTACATGACGTTGTAGCTCTGCCGTGTGGCCTTTTCCGCGACGCTGCCGGGGGCGATGTTGGCCGCAAGCCAGTGACAGCCCGCAACGGCATGCGTATCATCAACTACATCGGAATCTGGCTTCTTGACGATGTAGGGATGGTTGACGCCGGTGGAGAAAATCAGCAACGCAACCCTGCCGGTGCTGTCAAAGACGGCCAGCTCGGGGTTGTTGGTCTCTGCCCACTCCAGGTGGACCAGAGGGTCCTCGAGCGTGCCTCTGACCAGAGGGCACGTCGTAGGTTCGCTCAGGTCCCAGTCCCCATCTTGGGGTTGGCACCGTAGAAAGCGGATCTCGAGTTCCTGGCCATCGGTTGTGATGGAGGCAACCGTGCCGGCCTTGGACCACGCAACGGTCCTAGTACGGGCTGTCAGCATTTCTGATCTTCCCATCTCAGGCCCACTTTCTGAACTAGACATACTTGCAGCATCCTCGGTTGCGCAGCTTGTCCAGCCTCAGGTCGATCTGCCTACCAGGCTGTCGCAGGGGCAGAGCCGCAGCGTCGCCAAAAAGATCGTCCACGTCGCCGACGCCATCCAGCGGCATGGGCAGCCCGTTGTCGAGGATGAGAGGCATGTTCTTGGCGGCCATGGAGGCGTCCTGGGCGATTCGGGGCTCAGTGACTGCTCACCAAAAGCAGCAGGCCAGTAATATCCAAATATCCAAAACCCAAAACTTGCAAAGAGCCAGTGGTGCGCCAACAGCGCTAAACAGCAAGAAGCCAGTCCCTAGAGACTATCAACATGTCTCAACAATGGCGCATTGCTCGGGGAAAGCTTTGATGGCGTACGGGGGAAATTGAAGGTCGCCGTCAGTGTTTATTATGTGGAGGTTGGCGGAGACTCCACAGACCCAAGTTCAGTGAATGAGAGCCTCAAAAGGTGGAGGTGTGCCAGTGCAATGCATGCATGTACAGTGCAAGAACAGCAGAACTGCCCACTCAATACAGTGTCCTGTGGTCGGGAAAACTCCGGCACATGGCCACCCGTGACACACCATCGACACTGTTTAAGAAGCTCCCCCAATTGCTTCATCACACTCTCACGAGTACGAGTAGTACTAGTACGCCTCTTCAGTGGATGAGGACAAGGACTGACCATCGCATCTGGATTTCCGGCGTGGTTGGAATTCATCCCCCGTTTTTTACCTTACATTCACTTTTTTGTTGTCCCTCATCTTCTCCAGCACACACTACATCTACCCCTCTGTCTTGCCTTCAACACCATCTGATATTAGACAGTGAACCGTACTCAGCCAGCGTGGTGGGTAGAAGTATTGTCTATTTTTTATTTTATTTTTTAATCTGGGACACGCCTCCCATACTTGTGGTAATAGGTCGATTCCGGTGTCCATAGGATCGAAACACTCGCATTTGCCTCGCCACCCAGGCATGTTGAGTCGAGTGTCTAGGGTGACAGTTCCAAACATGAAGCGCCTCGTCCACGTGTCTGCGCAGCCACTACGGCCACGCAATAGCAATTGGCTGAACTCCAGCCCCAAAATCTCTACTCGCCTAGCCTCGACATGTTCGAGGCCGAGTACGACCTGGCGACGCCCTGTAGCCTTCCTGACTCTGGGAGTAGTGCTCGGCGCCATCGCAACGGCGGCAACTGTTAGCACGGATGTTCCAACCTCGGAACCTGCAACGGCAGAAGCAAGATGGAGACAGGGCGTGGACCAGGACGGGCATTTGTCGCGCAGATCCCACTATGCAGACAAGGCTGGCATGCTCAAGGTGAGCTATTGACTTGCCATCTGGATCCAAGTCGCAACTATTAATTTGTGCGATCAACATGAAGGCGGTGGAAGAGATTCGGCAAGTCCTTGGTGCAGACGCTGTGAGCGTAGACCAGGACGACCTGGACGACCATGGATACTCGGAATGGTCGACCTCAAACACAGATGCGAGGCCCGTAGCCATCGTGCGGCCATTGTCTACCGACCAGGTATCTACTATCGCTAGAATCTGTACCAGACACAAGGTACCCATGGTCCCTTACGGAGCAGGCTCCAGTGTCGAGGGGAACTTTAGCTCGCCTTGTTCTGGAATATGCATCGATGTATCGGCCATGGACAAGATTGTTGCGTTCCACCCCGAGGACATGGACGTCGTCGTGCAGGCCGGTGTAAACTGGACGAACCTCAATCAAGAGATCAAGCACAGCGGGCTATTTCTGCCCCTAGATCCCAGCCCTACTGCGCTCATCGGGGGCATGGTATCGACCAATTGTTCCGGAACCAATGCGCTCAGGTATGGCACTATGAAAGACTACGTCGTAAACCTGACCGTGGTCCTCGCAGATGGGTCTGTTATCAAGACGAGGCATCGGCCGAGGAAGACGTCGGCCGGCTATAACCTCAATGCGCTCTTTGCGGGGACCGAAGGTACCTTGGGTATCGTAACCGAGGCGACGCTCAAGCTTGCTATTATTCCAGATCACTTCAGTGTTGCGACGGCCACGTTTCCGAGCGTCAAGAGTGCCGCAGATGCCGCGTCAAAGATGATTCGCAAGGGCGTGCCACTGGCAGCTTTGGAACTCATGGATGATGTGCAGATGAAGGTGGTCAACCAGAGCGGCGGTGCGGGCGGCCGGATGTGGGAAGAACGGGCTACGCTGTTCCTCAAGTAAGCTCACTGGCTGCTTAGCCTTTTCTCTCCCCGAGGAGGGATACTGATCAGCGATGCAGATTCTCTGGCACGGAAAGCTCAGTCAAGGATAACATTCTGTCGGCCCGCCAAGTAGCCCAATCTTGTCGGTGCCAGAGTTTTGAATCTGCCCAAAGCGAGGCCGACATGGAGGCTCTGTGGTCTGCAAGAAAACAAGCTCTCTGGGCTTCCCTTGCAGTTCGACCCGAAGGGACTGAGATATGGTCGACTGACGTTGCGGTGCCCATCTCCCGCATGGCCGATCTGATCAGTATGTTCCGCTGCCTGATTCCAAAACCCGACCGAGGCTCACTAGTTTTGCAGAGGTATCACAGGAGAGAGCTGAGAAGCTGGGTCTCTTCACAAGTGTGCTGGGGCACGTGGGCGACGGCAATTTCCACCAGATCGTCATGTACAACCCCAATGATGCTGAGCAGAAACAGGCGGTCGGGGAGTGTGTAAATGCCATGATGGTCGACGCCATACAGATGGAAGGGACAGTCTCTGTAGGTTTCCAAGGTGCCATCTATGGCTCGTCAGTCGCCGTATTGCTTACACTATATCTTCTAGGGCGAGCACGGCATTGGCCTGGGCAAAAAGGTCAGTTGCCAATATGATGAGCTCGAAGAAATCTAGCCTAATAAGTTATATAGGAGTGCCTGATGAAGGAGCTAGGCCCGTCCACTATCGGGGTTATGAAAGCGTTGAAAGATACGCTGGACCCTCTGTGAGTAGTGGCCATACCCACGAGTAGCAGCCGAGCGAGAGGGGGAGAGAGAGAGAGAGAGAGGCAGAGAGCTAATATTTCCCAGATGGCTTTTGAACCCCGGCAAGATCTTTGACGAGAAGTAGACCCCATCCAATCGCAAGGGCTGCCGATAACGACGAGAGTGCGACGGATGGTGTGACTGGACTGCTGTCGTCAACAGTGACGCTGTTTTACAAAGGGACTGGATAGGGAACGGGTGAGTGAGTACGTCACCTTGCCAATTACACATTACATGTAGTATTATGCGTATTACATACCTTGGTAGCACCATTATGCTTAAACCTGCCTAAGCGCCGATGCCTTCCGAGACAGTTAAATGCCGTGCTGCCACCATCAGCGACAGCTGGCTGCCGTCTCGAGCCTAGCATGGTTTTAAGGAACCGACGACTTGCCTCCATTGGGCAGCTCCCCCCGCTTTAACGATGCTTGAGCGTTGGTCTCCTTGAGGTAGGTGGCAGTGGCATGTGAGATGTTTGGGTTTCCCGTCGTCGTGTTGCAGATGTCCCCCCCTCTCCTCCTCCAGATTGCTTGCTGGGGCCAGTGGCGACTCCCCCTTGCCTGCCGATCACATCTCTAAACTGACTCGACCTGAGGCTCTTGAGCTTCCAGAAACCATGGTGACCGCCTCAGCACTGGGACCTTTGCCGAGGGGCCATCTGCCTAATCGGGAAGCTCATGGTCTTGCGATCGGCATCACGCTGACCCCGCGGCCTCTCGAGCATCGCTGATGCTACCCTGTATAAACAAACGCATTTCATAAAACATGAAATGCTTGCCTGCCCTGGGACGCTGGGCTTTCTTATATTACAGTCCCTGCTGCCTACCGTCAACAGGCCTCTTCCTCACCTGCACCTCACAGCACACTCAACTCACCAACCGTCATCATGTCTTTGAAGATTGCTGTTGCCGCCCTGGCGGCGAGCGCCCAGCTCTCCACAGCCTATGTGAAGCCCGCTGCCCCGGCTGAGGGCATGCGCCTGATCAAGACCTCCGAGGAGGACCCCGGGACGTGGGTGACCAAGGATGAGATCTACAAGATGTTCCGCACCAGGAAGCAGAACACCGGCTTCGTCGACATCACCAACATCAAGGACGACGAAGTTCTGGCGGCTCTCTCGACCAAGACCCTCAGCCACGTCAACGCCGTCGACTACCCTACCGAGCTGAGCCACGTCGATGAGGCCAACGAGCTCATCGCGACCGCCAACACCGACGGGCCCAAGGCCTGGCTGGACCAGCTCGCCTCGTAAGCATCCCCCTCCCCCCCCCCAAAAAAGCAGCAGTGCAACAGCAGCAGTGCACCACGGTGTACTACCAGTAGTGCTGACAACCCCCCCAGGTACAACAACCGCCACTGCGAGTCCGCGACTGGCGTCGAGGCCGCCGAGTGGATCTACTCCAAGGCCCAGGAGTTTGCCTCCAACAGCACTGGCATCACTGTCGAGAAGTTCTCTCACTCCGACTTTGACCAGCCCTCCGTCATTGTCCGCATTGCCGGCCAGAGCGATGAGCTCGGTGGGTGACCCCAGCCATGGCCAGATATATCCTGGCTCTTGGCCCGTGTGTGCACATTTGCTGACTGCGGTCCTCTCTAGTCATGATCGGTGCCCACCTGGACTCTACCAGCGGCCAGCCCTCTTCCAAGGCCCCTGGCGCCGACGACAACGCCAGCGGCAGCGTCGTTGTCCTCGAGGCCCTCCGCGTCATCACCGCGGCTGGCTTCACCCCCCAGAACACCCTCGAGTTCCACTGGTACGCTGGCGAGGAGATCGGCCTGGTCGGCTCCGCCGATGTCTTCGCCGACTACAAGTCCCAGGGCAAGACGGTCCTCGCCTACGTCAACCAGGACATGACTGGCTACTCCCCCAGCGGCACCCCCTGCGTCATCACCGACAACGCCGACGCCGGCCTCAGCGACTACGTCACCCTACTCGTCACCGAGTTCACCGGCCAGGCGCCCAACACCGACGTCTGCGGATACGGATGCTCCGACCACGCCTCGGCTAACGCCAACGGTTTCCGTAAGTTCCGAGTCACTAGGGGGATGGATTCTGTGTATATGAAAGACCAGGCGTGTGCTGACACTGGAGAATAGCTGCTGCCTTCCTCTTTGAGGATTTCTTTGACGACAGCAGCCCCTACGTTCACACTCCCAACGACGTGAGTCTTTCCCCAGCGTCGAGAGAAAACGTCGCCAGTTTCATGCACTGACTTGTATGCTAGACTCCCGACACCATCATGTGGGATGCCGTTGAGCGCCACGTCAAGTTCTCCGTCGGATACTTGGTTGAGGCCTCCTACCTCTAAGCCTCTCTCCAGAAGATGTTGTACAGAAGTAGGAGCGTCTTGGTAGCTGTGACGAAATGCAAGATGAATGATGAATTGACGAAGCAAGCTGAAGTGAAATCTCCCAGTGACAATATGCTACTGCCATGTCCTTCATATGAACAAATGCCCCCTATCACGGTGATATGCGCGGCACTGGTCTATGAGCAGCCGCACCATCGTCAGAAGTCTGAAGTCTGACACACCCAACTTGAGTTCCATTACGAGTGGCTTATGGCCAGAAGCAACAAGAAGGATCGTACTATGGATGACGGCCCCATGCGAGTTTCAGTTCTCATGCAAGCTCCCCACGAACGAGGCGCGCGCAATGACCTCTGAAGGCGCGGGCCGCGTCTGACAATGTCTCTAATGCTGTTATTTGTATGCCCGTGAATGACTCGTTCCCGTATGCAAATCCGGGTGCTCGAAGCACTAAATGACTCTGCCCCTTTGTCCGTCGGACGTTCTTGGCTGGAGAGGCTCACGGTTCACCCTTGACCTCGTGCTGGACTAGATGGAACGGCCCTCTAACCCTGATGAGACGGAGGCGCCCTCTTCAAATAAGGGTACGTAGCACTCGTAGCGCTCCACAGTCCTCATGGCCGCAGAACGGTTAGAAAGAAAAGGTGAGACACCAAAATTTCCACATCATGATGATGCGTGCGAGTACGTACGGAGGAGTACATGTTGGTATGTATACTCGTATACAGAGTACTACTCGTATCTACGGATACTCGTAGTAGACGTATTAATGTGATGGTTAATAGTGCCTAAATGCATGCATATATATACAGATAGTAGTAGTAGCACATAGGTACAGAGTAAGTAAGTATGATCGAAAAAGGCTATATTCGTGTATAACTATCCTGTTTATATACCAAAGTCGCGAGGATCTAGAAAATACTACTAGTACGGAGTACCCAGTACTCACCCGTAGTAGGTACCTAAGTGCTAAATAGAGAGGCTACGAGTATTTTAGATAGTTGGTGTCTGGCTTCTTTAGTGGCCACTTGGCCCCGTACTCGTACCTCCCTCCTCAGGTTGATTGTCATGAAAATTTCAACTTGATACAAGACAGCTGATCTGCGACAATGTTAGTATTTGCCACGGATCGACATAACATGTCCCCAAAAAAAAACTTATCAACAACTGGCTGACAATGTCAATCGCTGTGGTAATATCGATGATACGGAAGTGTGGCGAGTAGTGCACAGCGGTCTGGGCCCTGGCCTCTCTGGGGGCCTGGGGGGCTCCATCGGGTCCATAGACTCCATCTCATCGCGGCCCCGGCCCCACACAACACATGGGAGATCAAATCATCAAGGTCGCGGTTGCTGTTTCGATGGCACCGCTATTATGATACACCTTCCTCAGAGAAGAGTTGCGCCTTCCTGCTCGCGTCGTGTGTGGTCCTTGTCGCCGCCATGCTTTCCTTCCACTCCTAAGATACTACGAGTATTGGTGCACAGTAGCAGGCAGGCAAGGTACGGGTGCCTTCCACAGGACAGTTGCGAACATGGATGCCATTCATTGGTGGCCTGGTCCCTCATCTCCGTCTCATCAAACGGCGCGCGTCATCTTCATCTCGCATCCACTTACCATCCACTCTGCGCACGGCACATCGCCCACGATGCCAGCCTCGAGTCTCAACCCTCAGCATCGCCGCTACGTATTCACAGGCCTAATAATACCACCCGTTCCCCCATCAAGATGAGCTCCATCTCCAGACTCCAGGAGTCCAGGACCCGGTTCAGTTACTGTCAAGGGATATTGAACCCGTAGCAACGGCGACGTCATGAGTGCCTGTGTGACATATACTCCTAGGCACTACTCTGTACAAGTAGGTACGTCCCACAATCTCGACGCCCCGCCCTTGCCGCAGTTGTAGAGACAAGGTCACAAGAATTCAAGACTCTCCCCCTTACTACTATAGTAGTACTAGTAGTATTCTTATTAGCGAGCCAATGTGCTATTCAAGAAACATGCATACATTGGCCTCCCCCGCCAAGATACCATAATCATCTTTTGTCTACGGATAGACGATGGCCCGATCGATAAGTACAGGCAAAAGGAAGCAAACGGCATGGGAGCACACCACTGCCACAACCATGGCATCGACGTTGCCTTGCCCATCATCGCGACAGCAGAGTAACCGACTCGTTTTGTCTCAGCTTCCAGGGACTGGAGCCCCTTTGAGCTCCTTTGAGCTCGCCTTGCCGGAATTTGTCTCAAGATTGCCTGGCATTGCGCTCTCGATGATGGAAGATCCAACGCTCTTCGTGTCAGGACGTTGTCCCAATGATACGATTCGGCGTGGCCCATCATCGTCCGCAAAGCCATGTGCGCGGGCAACTGGCATGCATGGAAGCGCTTCCTCATGTCATGACCCTGGACAGTGAGGTGTTTGGGTGCGTGATTCGACAACTGGACAGGCATGGCGCGCGAGCCCAGGTCGGCCCCCCCGCCTGTTTGGCCCATCAACTTCCGCGTCACCCAATATCATGGGTCAACCTGCAGTCAACGACCCCTTGTATTGGCTGTGAGCCGGGGACTGGTCTGCCAAAGTCGATCCCCAGTCCAGTCAGACGGACAGAAAACGGTCACCAAATCCACCAAATTCGCCAACACAACTCCCCACCAACCACATCCAAGCATTCCGGAGCTCAGAGTGGTCCCTGAAAGCAGATGAACCCCATCACGCCGCGAACTTGTGGCTCAGACTCACCAAGTGGCCTGTGAACCAGTGAGCCACTGCTTCCAGAGCCTTCATTTATCATTCTTCCCAGAATGGCTTGGCGGGTAGCGGGAATCAGAGCTTTGGGAGGCCTGAGCAGTGATTACCTGACTCCTGAGAGGTTGAAGATCACCTCTCCACCCAGCCGTACACAACCCTGCAAGGTAGTGGAGAGCTAGTCCACACCCCTACCCTCCCCCCTGCCGGGGCGCTTCCCCTTCGTTCCTGCATCGAGACATGTCCATTCCCTTTAGCCTTGGTCCCCCGGGCACCGGCCTCTGCTGCTGTCTTAGGAGGATAGCACCTCTTTTTTATCTTCCTCCTCCCCGTCCATAACCCTTTTGGCCACTCCAGGTTTCCTGCTCCTCGGCCAATTCCCCGGGTCTGGTATTGCTCTAGTATCCAGTACTTTTCAAAGCTTGAAAGACTGCGCCTCGTATAAGATCTTGGCGTTTCCAGCTCCTCTAATACCTCAAAATCCCCATCAGTCGACAATTTTGTCCCTCTGCCCAAGCGCACCGCGATAGCTACTCCTATTTCTTCGAACGGCAACAAAATACAACAACGAGCCATCCCAAGAACGGGCGCAGCCTAGCCACGCGCTTCTCGGTCGCATCGATACAATCGATCCAGCTTGACGGATCCAAATTTCTATTCTGAGCTCGCGGACAAGACCAAGCTCCGTCATCTGTGTGTGAAGACGGGCGGCTCCCGACGATACGACCACACGCCGTACTCCCGGGTGCCATTGATGAGGTCTCCCTGAAGCTACAATCAAATACCCCTACGCCACCGAGCCAGAGCCATGCTGTCCCGCGGACAACATGGAGCCAAGGGGGGCGCGGACACCTTCTACGATAGTTTTCGGTGGATGGAAGAGAATGATGGACCTGACCTGCGACTGGGTTTTGATGATTTCCAACACAATTGCCAAGAACAGGCTCCGTTGCCAAAACCCCAACAAGCTTCCCACCGTCCATATTTCCGCCGACATCTCTCGATAAGCAAGAAAACATTCTCACGCCCTTCGTCTATGGCGGGCCCGAGCCGACCAGGAACCAAGGACACCATCACCGCTCCGTCCCTACGCTCAACAACACCTAGTCCTGTTCCTGGGAGCCAGAGCGATCATGTTCGCAGGAAATCTAAGGCGCTTTCCTTGATATCACTAAATAAACTCGCGGCTCGCCAGCCCTCCATGACCATTGATCCCGCTGCGGCCCATTACCAAGATCCCGGAACCCGAACGACGCTCCGCGAGTACATCGCATCGCCCCAAAAATTCGACGAAGCTCTCGAATATGGCTTTCCATCATTGGGAGAGGTGGATGAGAATGATCACTCGGAATTGAAGCATGGGCCGCCCACCTTCCTAGACGACGACAAATCATCGACACACAGCACCGTTAGTGATTGCGACTCTCCCAAAACACCCCCGATATTGGAAAAGCCTAGGGCGATGCAGTCAACACGGGCCTGCACGGACCCCATTACGTCCTCGCAAGTAAGGTGCTCGTCAACATCGACCAATCCTCGGGAAATGACGTTGCGGATGACCCTTACACGACCTGACCTGCGGGCTCACGAGGACCATTTATACGGGTGGGATAACAATGTCCCCGTGCGCCAAGCAAACATGCGAGACGATCTCCTCACACCTGCCCTATCCGAGAAGGAGACCATGGAGAAACACTTTGCCGTTCTTGATCAGGAAAGTATGGACACACACCATGATGACGGTTTTGTGAGGCGCTTCTGGAAGCGTGTCCGGCGCAGCTGAGAAGAAGAATCGATAACCTTCTACTCTATTCTTAACACTACCCCTCTCATCAACATTCTTTTCCGCGCATTCACGACTTGAACTAGCCGGCTGGTATCTTTTTTATTCCCAATACCCCTGTCTTGTCGACATAAGATTTATTTATCGTCCCGTCCATCGTTATCACCACGAGAGACGCAGTCACTCATTCATTTGCAAGGAGTTTTCACGGAGTTCATGTCATCACGTTCATTTGTCGCAAGAAAGGAGTTGGTATACCGCATCTGCTAGGAGTTGCGTTGGAGAGCAGCCTCCGGGATGGAGCATTTATGTCTGCTTTTATTAGTTACTTTGGTATATTCTTGGTAGTACATTCTTGGAAAGCCTTTTGTGAATACAACAGCGTCAGCGTCAGTTACTCTTACTCTTCTTTCTTTCTTTCTTTCTTTCTTTTTTTTTTTCAAGATATCTCTCATTCTCCCTAGGTTGAACCTCACCAGTGAATTGTCCCACTCTATATTTGATTTGTTGGCACCATCTCTTTCTGTGGTTCACGAGCGCCACGCTGCCCTCTCGCCCTGGACAAGGCATATGGCCACCCTACATCCCTGCGAACACGTTTCTCTATACATGTAGGAGATCTCGCGGCTACTAGAGAGAATGTGGTCAAAAATAAGTTGTCAGCTGATCACTCTGGTGACAGCGGCGGTCTCGGCAACGTGCATGCATGCACGCATGTTGTGTAGGTGAGCAACATAGCTAGATCCCTCTGGGGTGGTACAACATGCGAGGATGGAGGGGTGGTAAGAAGACATTCTTCCAGGTAACCATTTATATAACCCGTATCAAATAAAACTAGGTACGTAATCGTCCTGCCATACCACATCTCAACGCTCGCTCATCTAGGCACCACGCTCGGTGGCCCCCCGTGTCTAGTTATTATGTAGAAATGTTGTTTCCAAAGAGGTGGCTAGAGAATGCCGCTCGTCAACCTTTTTACACCCGTCATGCCATATATCCAAACATCATGAGTCTCATCGGCTGGGCGCCATGCACGTTGGGTGCCACGCCGTGAGCTCAGACCTCGTCATCGCTATCCTCACCCAGCAGCTCGCCTTCGTCGTCGTCTACCATGGAGTAGTCGCCTCTTCCCCTAGCAAAGCTGTCCCGCGTTGTGAACCTGCGCGGTCCGCTCGAGAACCAGCTGCGGTCACGCGACCCAACTCTCTCGTACGCGCCCTGCGCCGTTCGCCAGAGGCTGCTGAGCAGGAGCGGGATCGAGGCCGCAACGGCCGCGACGGCTGACACGGCGATGACGGGATACTTGACCCAGGGCTGGTCGCTGTCAAAGGAGGACGTCGAGTTGTCCCCAAGGCGGATCTGACCAAACTTGCCACTCCAGTTGCGGTAGACGTACCAGCCGATAGCGCTAGCGAGGCCAAAGGGAATGAGAACGGCGAAGAAGATGGCGACGCCAGAGGCGCGGTGCTTCTTCTCGAACTCTTCCTCGTAGCCCGCGCAAGGGTGCTCGGTAGAGGTCTTGTCAAGCTCGTTGCCCTTCTTGCATGTGGACAGGGGAACCCTTCGATAACCCGTGGGCTCGAACCAGGACGTCGCGTTCTCGTTCCGGGCACACCACTCTTTCCCAGAAAGTGGCTCATAGCCTGGAACCAGCGAACATTGACCGTGGTTGTCAAGTTCATAGTTGTAAGCGCTACACCTGGATTTAGTCATGATCGAAAGGGGAGGGGGCAAAAGGGAGGATGACGCACCATTCGTAATCCTGGCGAGTGCAGGGGCAGTCTGAGTACTCATGAAGGCGCTTGAGGTTCTGCTCATTGTAGCATTTGCTGTCTGGCTTCTTCCTCAGGTATTTGGCAACATGGCCAAAGAGGCAGTCGTTATCTTGGAGAGGGTGCTTCGGAGACCAGAGGTAGTAGTCAGAATCGTCCCCATCTGTCCACTCGCAGGGTCGGTCCGCGAGCCCAGTAAAGTCGAGGTTTGCCGTGAAGAACTTATTATCGCTATTCGAAGCCCAGATCAAGAAGTTGCGGGAAGCGCCCGTCTTCACAGTCGTGAGGTCGTATACAGTCACCTCATTCTTGGCGAACTGGTAGTCGCTCCAGGTCCGCCCCTCATCTACAGAATAGGAGATGGATTTGGTCTTTACGGGGTTCCTGGGCGTCGCCCGCTGAACAAGGACGATGATAGATCCCTGGTCGCCGTACTGCCATGTCCAGCGGCCCTTCTTGACGTTCTTCCACGTAATGCCCCCGTCGGGTGACATGAAGGTGTCGGCGTCTTCAATGCTTCCCAGGCTTGACCCGACGTTGCCAACGGCAAAGATGAGCCCTATAGCTGTGGCGGCAGCAAACGTCTTCTGCTCGTCATCTCTTTCTGTGTAGTGATGGATGTGCAGGGCGCAGGAATCGTCGCCAGTGGAGGAGCTACATCCGTACGAGTTGCCGTCCACATCCTTGCTAGGCGGTGCGAGGTAGCCCCATTCGTTGCCATCGTTGTGCGAGATCTTGGTTTGAAGCTCCTTCTTCTTGTCATTCTTGCCGGCATTGGTGACAACGTTGATGAGAGTCACGCCCTCAATCCCGGGGACTTTTTCAAAGTCGACAAGCATCCTCTCATCGCAGTTGACCTTGGATGCACTCAACACATACGATGTCCCGTTGGAGTTGCTCTTGATGATGGAGCCATATTGAAGGTCCGAGCTTTCCCCTGTCGAGACGAACAAATTAACGGCGTGCGTTGAGCTGTCCAAGACGGTATACTGGCTACTGTTGTGGCCATCCTGGAAGTTGTAGGGGAAGTGAGCCTGCTCAAATAGCTTCCCATCCAGGCTCGCATAGGCACGTAGTTCTTTGGTGTCTTCGCTTGTCCCGGCCAGCAGGATGAACTCGCTCATCGTCACGAAGCCGGTCACCTCACCCTTAAACTCGGAACGATCTTCCAAAAAGAAGTCGTCGCTCGTCACAAGTGTCCACTCCGCGTCGTTGCTCTCCTTTTCTCTGGCCTGACAGACAACCTGCTTATGCGACCGGAACTTGTACGCCGAGTGCCCCGTGAACTTGCACTTACCGACGTAGCGGTACATGGTCTCCCACTTCTCGCCACGATTGGTGGAGATGAAAGCATCCAAGCGGCATGCGTCACTGCCTGACACGCCATCGCACTGCTTCCCGATCCAGATTAACCAGTCCTTGTTATCCGGGTGAAAGGTGAGAGGGGGTGTTTCGCCAGGGACCGTGGGAGCTTTGAACCCGTGGAAGGATCGGCCTCGATCGATGGTGTAGATAACTCTCTCATCCTTGGTGGTGAAGAAGACGACATCATTGAAGTGCTCGTGGGGGAAGATTCCTGTGATATCTTCATCCTCAAGGATGCGCTTCCAGTCCTTGCCGTGATCCCTCGTAAGCCAGATCTTGTTGTCGACCCTGGCGATGACAGACTCGTCGTCCCCAGCGCTCGACCCACCCCTATCGAGGTAAAAGCTCCTGAACCCGCCAGGCTTGGTGCCCTCGAAGAAGACTACTTTGTGGGAAACCTCGCCGCTGCCTGGACCGGTGGGGGGCGAGACCGCATCAGAGCACTTCCGCTCAACCAGGTCATCTTTTTGCTTCCCGTCACCCCTCTTGCAGGTGTTTCCAGGGATGAGCCTCCAGCCCGACGAGCCCATGAATGTGGCTTCAGGGCCGTCCTTGCATGAGCCCTCGGGCCTCGCAATCGGCCCAACTTTCCTGCATTCCGAACGGTCGTCGGGGTTCCGTTGGAAGTTGTAGTCGCATTCAAAGTCTTCGTCCGAACACTCGCAATCTTCGATTTCCGGGACTGGATCCTTGAAGTCATTCTTGATGAAGCAGTCGGCAGTCTTCTCCCTCCGACTATAAGTCTGCCTGTGGCCCATGATGCAAGTAGGGTTGCCATCACCGTCGACTCGAGCATGCCAGGACTCCATGTCCTTGTCCCCGCAGGTGCGCTTGTCCAGCCCGTTAAAGTCGACCGCGATGATGTGGAATTCTCTGTCCTTTTCGCCGACGAGGAGGAATTTCAGGCTAGTTGAATCTTGAGTCGTCGTGAGGAGACCTGGCTTGATACTGAGATCATTGGGCAGTTCAACAGACTCCCAATTATCGCCGTGGTCCAGCGAGTAGGAAAACTCCTTGACATTCTCATCTGAAGAGTCTCGGATGGCCATCAGGACGGAGCCAGAGTCTCCAAATTCGTACTTATGGGCCCCGTCCAGCGCCTTCTTCCAGGTCAGCCCGGCGTTATCGGACACGTAGAGATTTGAGTCCTTGATATCACCCAAGCTTTGGCCCGTATTTCCATTTCCCATGAGGAGTCCAGGAGCAGGGCTGGAGAAGACACGTCCAATATTGTCAAGCTCAGTCTGGGAATGCAGATGGATTGTATCGTCATCGGAGTGGATGTCATCAAATGTCCTGCCGTCATCGAAGGTGATCTTGGAAACAACTCTCTTCGTGTCGCCCTTCTTTTCGACATCGGCTCCGTTCTCAACAATGTTGACAAGGTAGACGCCTTGAATGCCTGTGATTTTTTCAAAGTCGACATGGCCCAATTCGTTGCGGTTCGTGTAGGGGATGTTCTCTATGAAGTAGGTGCCGTTGGAGTTGCTGGTGAACAGGACACCCATCGACTCGGAAGGATTCGACGTCTTGACATCGACCTGGATGCTGTAGTTGGTGCTCTCCAGAACAGTGTAGGCGTTCTGGTTGATCTGGTGAGAATGGTCGTGGCTGTCGTCGGCGGGGAACATGGCACGATGCCAGTTGAGGGTATCGTCGGAGACATAGAGCGCCATCTCAGAGCTTCCCGGAGATAATGTGGCGACCAAGACATACTTCTTGACCACGGCCAGATTGGTAACGCCATCCACGCCCTTGTTGGAGTCCACGTTGGGTTCGAATTCGTCGACATGGTTGTCGTCGGCGACGGCGAAGAAGGAGTCGGAAATGCGGAGCCTCTGGTCCTCTTTGTACATGGAGAAGGGATCCATCACGATACACATGGTCCTCGACTTGTCCTTTTCCTCGTCGCCTGTGGTGAACTCTGGAGACGACTTGGCCCACCAGCAGCCATTCGTAAATGGTCGCAAGTACTCAACGCTCTTGAAGCCATCTGTGGTGTACACGGCTTCCTCGTTGCAGAAGATACCGTCGCAGTCTATTCCGTTGAAGATGATGCGCTTGGGGTCATCGGCATGGAAGACGAGGATCTCGGGCTGGAACGCACTGGGCAGAGTCCCGCTCTTGAACTTGGTCCAGCTCGCGCCGCTATCGTCGGTCTTGTAGTGCTCAATGCCTTCGGTCAGGACAAAGGCTGTCTTTTTATCGAAGCGGTGCATGAGCAGGAGAGATGCCTCGCCCTCGGGGATGTCGTCGACACGCTTCCAGCTGGCGCCCGCATCCTCGGAGCGGTAAATGCAGGCGGCCTGGACGTCGTGGAAGACGACAGTGTCGCTGTCCTCGAAGTAATTGAGGCCCAAGGGCGGGTGTTCGAACTTGTTGACGGATACGTTGGGAGTATCCTTTGCCAGTGCTACTGCCGACCACAGCGTCACGGCCAAGGCCAGCAGCAGGAAGGGCCGCCATGAGGCCGTAGCCTGGCCCCCAAACCTCATCGTGCCGGAGGGAAGTGACGTGCGGTGACCATGAAGGTATATAGCACAGTAATTAGCAATGGGGCGACGTGCGGAGTTTGTTGTCGCCAGATACAGCAGCCTCGGTCGGTGGATGGTTTGAAAGGGTTCAAGTTGAAGGTCGGCGGTTGTCCAGCAAGGCGTTCCGCTAGCTGACGCGCGCTGCGTCAGATGGCCCCCAAGGATCTGTGGCGCAGACACCCGTCGCGCCGCCACTTAGCGCTGTTGGCAGCCTGGAAGGGGCCACGTCAGGCAGTTTTGTGGCTTGCGATAGGCCTGATACGTAACGCCTCATGTCTACAGGGTAGCTCAGGAAGGGCTGCCATGGTCGAGAAAAGAACAAGTCGAGACGTTGTTCAAGCTGTTGTTACAGAGTTTCTGAGATAATAGAACTTTTTGTTTAGAGAGAGCGAGAAAGAGAGAGAGTCATACTTTATCTGCTCGTGCTTACGAGTACGGTATATGAGCCCCATTCCGGGGTTTGCATTAGTAGTAATCTGTAGCAGTATCATTATTAAGCTTATGCTCACACAATCCGTATCCAAAACATGTCTTTCGCAATTAGCACCTGGAAACAGCCAACCACACGCATCCATTACAAAAATTGGCAACGGCCAGCCATGACGTACTCTTTCCCATGCGACGTCGGGCTCTTCTAACACTTGGATACATACTACTAATATTACCCACCTATTCATAGGATGCTGTCTGAGTGGAAGATATTTTTGGTGGCGCGGAGAAATACCTTAGTAGCTGGACCAATTGGATTGGCTGCAAGATGATTGGGGGATAACCATAGAGAAGCCGTGGCTGGTAGAGTGTATCATAGTGGAACTACTATCCGTACCTACTACCTAGGTAGTACTGTAGAGGTGTTATATCAATCATGTGCTTGATCACGTGAATCGAGTGCCTGGCTTCGAGGCCTGTAATGCTGAAGCTACTACGACAGGTACGGAGTACGAGTTCTTGTATTTGTTATTATCACGGCGCCAGATCAATCGGGGCTAGGGCGGGCAGCTCGGAGTTCTGGAGCCTTGGTGCTTTACCCAGTTGGTCGAGATGAAACATGGTGGGGCAGAACCCCCGAGCCTCTGCATTGCGCTGCCCCGGAGACCAGATGAGGCATTCATCAATAATCAATACATTCACCACTGGACAATGCGATCCTATGCTGGTGTCGCTGGCAGTTGACAAGGACATTATTCTGCTGCAAGTCCCCTCCTCACTTGCCCTGCGGTGGCAATGCGCACCCACTGACAGATGCGCCCACTTACCGGTAGACTTGATGTGCTCGCGCGCGCCGCGAAGCCACCCACCCGTATTCGTGCCTTGCGCTGGTATTTAGCGTTGGTTCCTGGATGCGCCAATGAACCCCTCCAATGGCCACCACGACGCGTTGCGCCATGGCCCAGTCCATGATCTGGACAAGACATATGGCAACATGCTACATCGCAGAATGCCGAGGACGCAGCAGCGCAGCCGTGAAGCCAGGTAACAGCTCAAAGTATCCACGGATGCCAACAGCGCATTGGGTGGCATAATATAATCCCCGTCCACGGCCAGGCACACGCTCGTAATGCTACTTCGCGTCGAGCCCCCGGTTTCTGGGGCACCCTTTCATTTCCAGGGCTGGACAGTCCGACAGGTTGCCCCAGGCGCCCAGGCTTGCCAGGCCAGCCTTCTGGAAGGTCTCGGTCTCGGGCTGCTTGTAACCCAGTCCTGCCAGTGGACGGTCTCATGGCCCATGGGGGAGTCGCGGCGGTTCTCCCTGCTGCTGCCCCGTTACCTACTAGTAGCTCCCTGCACCTGCCCTTCACCCACGTGCAGGAGCCCGCTGCGGCGCCGCCGTGTTTGTTTTCTGTCCACCTTGCGTTTTGACCTCCTTCCTTGTTTCTCTTCCCTCTCTGACTCTCCCTGACCCTCTCTGACCCTCTCTCCTATTAAGTCTTCCCGTCCACTCTCTCACCCTTCGCTGTCGCTTCGAACTACACCATCGTACCCTTCCACTTGCGCTCGCGCTGCTCCTTCACCTGGCCGAATCGACGACTACGGAGCCCCGCCCTCGTCCCTCCTAGTCGCGCGCCCGCTTGCCCGCCATGGCTGCCACTTACAAGCAGTTCCTGGCCTCGCCCAGCTCCTCGCTGCTGGCCGACAAGGTCTCGCTGCACTACGTGACCACCACCATCTCCGTCTCTGGCCCTGCCGAGATCATCAAGCATCTCAACACCGTCCAGAAGCAGGTCAAGAAGAAGAAGCAGGACATCCTCAACGCTGTCGATGCCCAGACCTCGGCCGCCTTCGAGGTCGATACTGCCCTGGAGTTTCTCATCAGCGGCGGCCCTTACCTGCCGGGTCTCGACGACAACTTCCTCACCGATCGCGTTGTCTACCTCCCCGTTGTAAGTCTCCTTGCCAAACATGACCTGGCACGAAGCCAATCTGGCCATCCCCCCCCGACTAGGACATTGTGTTGACCCAAGGAACCCTGCAGACGCACTTTGTCTCCTTTGCCGAGGATGGCAAGATCTCCCAGATTCGCCTGTCGTGGGACCAGGGGTCGCTGCTCAAGCAGGTCGAAGTCATTGGCAAGACTGGCCGCAACTGGCCCATCAAGGACAGCCGGGAACAGATTTCCTTGATCCAGTCGTCACTCAAGTCCAGCGGTGCTGGCCCCGCGGCTTCGACTCAAGATCACAAGGAGGCCCTTAACCGGACACGGGGCAGCTCGACAAATGCCCTTCGCGACCCCCACGCCACCCTTCACATGCAGCCGACGAGGGAGGAAATCGAGGGCATCGAGTCCTCCGCCGTCGTATCCCCTTACGGTGGCAGCAGGCCTAAACAGCGTGGCTTTACTGATATCCTTGGCGACGACCCCGAGGGGTCCCACTACGAGGACCGTCACGCCATGTCTCCTGCTAAGATTGGCGGAGGCAAGAACTTCCAGCCCATGCGAATCTTCGAGGGTCAGGAGGAGCAGGCTACCGAAGACGACACTCCCAAGGGCCGACCCGCCAGCCAGTATATCAAGCCCAACCCCCGGAAATACAACCACTTCGACTTTGCCGACGGCTCCGACCCCAACGATGCGCCCTCAGCCGGCGTCTCGTTTGACGAGCGACCCAAGTCAAAGCATGACAGCCAGTGGTCCTTTGATGACTTTGTCACCCCCTCCAAGCCCACTTCCAAGCCCCTGCGAGCCCAGGAAGTACGCCACTGGGACACTGATAAGGAGGCTCTGGGTGATCAGACCCCTGCCGCGGCTCCTGGCAAGGGGCGCCGTGATGCCGAGACGCATTTTGAACTCCAGGACGATGGTGAGAGGGTCAGCCGACCCGACCGCGGGCACCAGAAGGGTGCTATGCACAATGAGGGACTGGGTCTTTACAAGAACAAGCTGTTTGATCAGGAAGATGCCCAGGCTGACCCTGCGGCTCAGCGCCCGCTTGGAAACATTACGAATCTGAAGGATCGCGGCAAGGACTTTGATGCGCACTGGATGATGACCGACGAGTCGCCTGCCCACCCTCAGGCTGAGCGTCCGCAGCCTGTGCCCGAGGCCCGCAAGAAGGCTGTCAAGATGATGGATGCCAACTGGTCTGCCTATGACGAGTCGCCCAAGCAGAAGGAGAACACCCGCACGGGCGAGGACCCGCACGACACGCGCATTCATATTGCCGGCGACGGCATGGGCGGTAAGAAGGGAACCAACAGGAACTGGCTGTACGGGGGCGACGACGAGGAGCCTCCCAAGCCCGCCGCTCCCAAGCGATCGACCCTCACCTCCCAGCAGAGGAGCTTCTGGGAGTTTTAGAGGCGAGGCTGTTGGGTCAAGAATGTATTGGTTCTTTTGCGATGGGAAATACCCGGAAGGCGCTGCTGGTTGCTGTTGATGATTACATGTCTGTTCTTATATGTGGCTCATGATTCATGAGACTTGCTGTTCATTGTTTGATTTTCGCTTTCTCTGTTGGAACTGTACATGCCCCCCTTGTACTTGTGGCCTGGTTCATTCGCTTGCAAGTTGTATCTCTATTCTTAGTGTGGTGTCAGCTGGCACCGTCGCATTGCGGTTGCTATGGATGGCCGGAATGGCTGGATAATGGGTATGAGTGTGCGAATACGAATAGTCACCGAGGCAGAAACGGCTAGAAGTCGAGATGGGAATGGCATTCAAATCGTCAGTCATATTTGTCTAGCAAATTTTCCACCGACCGTGACTATTATCGTCCCCTGCTGCATCCAAAGTGCCAAGTGTTCTGGCGCTGGGTAACCCCCATGACGCGCCCCCTTACGGATATATATGTACCTAGGTACTAGTACTAATCCAATGAGCGCCAGCCAAATCCCACGCTGTGAATCGCATAACAAACAAACGCCCCGAGAGGGTGAAGATCAAAATAAAATACGGTGTCCTCCATCAATAGAAAGGTCCCCGCTAGCATATAAACTTGTAAAACTTCTTCCACCGCGGCCAGCCCTCGCGTTCCTCGCGCTCCTGCGCCAGGAGTATGGGGACGTTGAAGTCGCGGCGGCCGGTGTCGACGTCCATGTCTCGGATGCGGACGTACGAGGTGCGATAGAAGACCTTGTGGGCGACGTAGAAGACGAGGATGATGGGGGCGCCCATGAACTTGAGGAAGAAGTTGCGGGCGACGTGGGCGGCCGTGTCCTCCTCCCAGCCGATGGGGAAAGCGCCGACCCAGAACTGGGCGGCGAGGACGAGCACGTTGAGAGTGATGCCGATGTAGGAGCCGAGGACGCCGACCTGGGAGCGGAAGGGGAGCTCGCTGGGGGTTCGGCCGCGGGCGGCCCACGCGCGGCGGAAGCGGATGTGGCAGAGGCAGATGGAGCCCCAGGTAAAGATGGAGGAGAGGCCCGAGATGGCGAGGAGCCAGTCGAGGACGTCGTTCTGGTAGCGGAGATCGGCGAGGTAGGAGAGGAGGCCGACAGCGGCGGCGACGCCAGTGGCCACAAGGGGACGACCACGGCGGTCAATGTAACCGAGGATCTTGGGTGCCTGGTTGAGGTTGGCGAGGGCGGCGAGGGTGCGGGAGGAACCAAAGACGGCCGAGTTTCCGACGGACAGGACGGCAATGAGAATGACCGTGTTCATGACCGAAGGGAGGACCTGGATGCCGGCCTCCTCAATGGCAATGACAAAGGGGGAGGCCTTGGCATCGGCTTCGCTGTTACCTCCGAGAAGTCGGGGGTCGTCGAAGCGGACCAGCAGGCCGACGAGCGTCAGGGCCACGATATAGAAGATGGTGATGCGCCAGAACACCTGCTTGATGGCGGTGGGGACGGATTTCCTGGGGTTGGCTGTCTCGGCAGCGGCGAGACCGACGAGCTCGGTGCCGGTGAAGGCAAAGGCTGCCGTGACAAAGACGCTGCAGAGGCCCTTGAACCCGTGGTTGAAGGCGCCGGGGTCCTGCCAGAACTCGCCGCCAATGTAGCCTCGTTCGGGAGTGCCTCCGCAGTTGAGGACGATGCCGAGCAGGCTGGGTCAGTGTCAGTGGATATGTCCGAGGCCGGGCGTGCATGACTTGGGTGCACATACATGAAGCTGATGACGGCAATGACCTTGATGATGGAGAAGATAAACTCTGCTTCACCGTAGCCCTTGATGCCACACATGTTGATGGCAATGATGGTGACGAGAAATATCGTGACGAAGATGGCTCTCGTCAAATGCTCGTCCCAGTACCCGATAGTCATGGAGGCCGCAATGATCTCGAGCGGGAGCACTACTAGCCATTGCATGGCATAGCTGGCAAGCCGTTAGCACCAGGCCTTCTTTGATCAAGACGCTGCCCCAGAGAAACATACTTCCAGCCCATCGCGAAGCCCCACGAGGGGTCTAGAAATCGCGTAGCCCAGGAGGAGAAGGAGCCAGCGATGGGGAAAATGACGGCCAGCTCACCCAGAGCCTGGCAGGTGCAGTAGAGCATGGCCCCAATGATGGAGAAGGCGAGCAGCAGGGACGCGGGCCCTCCAGCAGCCAGGGACTTACCGGAGGCTACAAACAGACCCGTGCCTGTGGGAAAAGGCAATGTCAGCAAAGGGGACCGACCCCCAAGGCCTTGGGAAAGGGATTGGCGACGCAGGCCGAGCGCAGAGACGCACCTATTGAGCCTCCAATGGCAATCATCTGCAGATGCCTGCCCTTGAGCTTCCGGGCAAGAGCCGAGTGTGCATTCTCGAGGGCGGCAAGTCGCAGGTCGTAGTAGTGGGCGCCATCGTGCTCGCGACCGGCGCCGCTCTCGAGCTGGCTGAGGTGGTCGTTGGGGAAGAAGTTGGAGGTGGGCTCGCGCTTGAAGCCGTCGAGGAACTGGCGGAAGCGCTTGGGCGAGAGGATGTCGTCGTAGTCTGGCTCGCGCATGCTGTAGGAGCTGCCGTGTGCGAGGGACTCCTCCTTGAGCTTCAGGGCGCCGAGGGTGTTGAGTTGGATGTCCCGATGGGGGGCCATGGTGGGCGGCGGGGGGCGTGTGGGCGTGGGCGTGGGCGTGGAGGTTCCAGTTCGCACGCTAGTTGGAGCGACGGGTGGAATGACGGCAACGCCCTGCGCGCCTCGAGGGTGCTGCCACGTAGGGCGTCGAGAACGGCGGATCTGGAACAGTCAATGGATGTCGCAGTCGCCAGCGGTGCTAACATGTAGGTATGTAATTGTCGAGTGTCGCCGGGATCGAAAAGGTGGTTGATAAGGGATCAGTCTGCCACCACCTGCATCGGCTGTCGGCGCTGGGCTGCTGCGTTCCCTGGGAGGCGTGGTTCCCCCGAGTCACCCACTGGAACCGTCAGCAGTCGCGCATTGCCGCCACACTCGACTGACGAGGGCTGCTGGTCATTCAAATCGACGACGGGTCGAGGAGAGGACAGCTCAGACGCGGGAGCAAAAGAGTTGCGTGCTTGGGTGCGGTTATAAGGAGGCCTGAGAAGGAGGGCCCAGGGGGTTGAGCAACTAACTACGTACGTATCCGTACTTGCCTAGTCTTTCCAGACTTCAACGGCTTTTGCAGGGATCTCATTGAAGCTGGCCGGGGGCGATCAACACTGCCTGGAACCCTCCCATGTTCCAGCTTGCCAGGCTCTTATCTCCTGGTGGTGCGGCGGGCGGCGGCAGGCGGACCTACTGCGCCAGGCCTGCCCCCCCCTTGGGTTCTCGCAGGGCATCACGCTGGATCCCGCCACATGCTGTGAAGGAACCTTTGCCAGCAACACACACCACCTTGGTCCTCATTGGCCCCAACGGCTCTGGAGCCTCTGGACGTCGTCAACTCAATTGAACCGTCTGGCCTGTCCCAGACTCCCAGGGCCTCCACCCGCACGCGGCAACAACCTACTCTACCTACCTGCCTTCCTCGACGGGCCTGGTGCTTCGTAAATCCTCGCCGTGACGTCAGGCCATCTTCGAATCCTTTCTGTGCATTTTCCCTTGACACATTGCGGTAAGGATCCCAACGAAGAAAAATGAAATGCCGGTGCCCATCATCCACCCAAAGCAATATATCTAGTATTGAATGGTGGTTTCAAATGACGCCCCAGATATTTGTATGCCTGCTTAGGGGCGCTGGGAACTGGTCACCAAATTAAAGACATGGGAAGGAGATATCAGTAACTCATTCTTCAAGATTCTGTATGATCCATAGACGGAGGGGATACTGGATTGTAAATGAGATAAATATTTAGTACGTGGTTCCTATATACATCAATTGATGCGCTGGGACCGGATCTCGCTGGTAGGTTTGCATCCCTTGAACCATTTGATATAGTTAATCAGCAATGTTAAGGATGTGCAGGCTTCTGATAACGGGTATAGTTGAGAAGGAGACATTACCGGGAACTGTTAAACAAAAACGAACAAAAGAACCATCCCTTGTCTCTTCGTCTACTGCCCTGTTCGTAAGATTAGTGCCTTAGAAAACTCGCCTAGCCCATGTAACTTCAGGGTTATATACTAAATTTACTTGACTTTGTCCAAGATCCACCAGAAAGCGGATCTCATCTAGCGGCAAGATGGCCGAGTGGTTAAGGCGACAGCCTGCTAAGCTGTTGGGTTCGCCCGCGAGAGTTCGAATCTCTCTCTTGTCGATTCTTTTTTGGTTGTTTCTTCCGCCCCTATTTTTTTTTCCGCCGTAACTACCTACCTAGCATAATATTCTAGCGTCATACGGTTTACCGTAGGCAAACTTTACTCCTGCCTTTATTTTCTGGACTGGCGTTGGCATGGCGTAGTTGCCATCATGAAAGAATGTTGAGCAAGTCAGTTTTCGTAACTTTGGATACGCTCTTGTTATTAATAGTACCAGTATTTCCATTTCATCAATATGTACGGTAGACGCTGCTTCTTCTATTCTATCTGATCGTTGTCCAATAAACGCTATGCACTCCTGCACCGCCCGCTCTCACGTACTTGTGGCAATGTTGCCTTGCGAGTCGCGGGGCTTTCGCTGCCATCCTGTTGAGAACAATGGTCCCATGTTAAACCTGGGTAGAGGGTGAGCCTCAGTATTGAGGACAATCTTGTCCAAAGGTAATAGGTCATCCTCTGAGAACAGGAGGTAAAGATACTTCAAAGTCTCGGCCTGTCATGGTAGGTCAGTATTGTTGTTGTGCAGGATTTGGGGGCACTCGTGTTGTGGGGGCGGACGTACCAGCCAGAAGCTTTCCATGTTGTCCTTGACCTTGGGTGGGATGATGTTGGCGTTGGACAAGCTCGTGAAGCCACCGTTATCCTCGACAGCGGTGTACTGTATAAATGACTTAAACATCTCCCATCCCCACTCTCGGTACTTGACGTCGCCAGTGATTCTCCACATATAAAACAAACTCTCGACAGTTTCGGGCCGCTGCAGGTTGTGCACGTCGTTGGCCTTGACGGTGAAGTCCTTCCGCCACTCCGCACTCGGGTCAGCGTCAAAGTCCGCAGGGGGGTTGTGCGGTGCGGATGCCGGTGGCGGCGGGTCGGCAATGTTAAAATAGGTAATTTCCGCAGCGAGGCCGGTGGCCATGTACTTGTACATGCCCCAGCACGTCTGCATCAGCTCTCGGGCGAGCTTCATGTCGTCCTCGTCTCTCTGGGACCAGGTGGGAAGCTTGCGGGCTTCCGCCTCGGCAAGACCTCCAGTGGCGCCCAGGGCAATGGTTCCGGGGAGAAAGCACACGAGGTGGTCCATCTTGGGAGACAGGGGATTGTCCAACCCGCTGGGCCGTTCGCCGACAATGGTGAAGCCGGAGGGTTGAGTATAGGTGATGAGATGCTTCCGGATACCATCCATGGACTCTTTCCAGAGCTCCTCGTACACGGGCTCCTCTTTGTTCGTCTGCAGGTACTGCTTGATGAGATATTCGTAGTACGAGTCGCCGCGGCTTCCCAGGCGGATATTCTCGCCCCTGAATTCGCCGTTGGTGGGGTAGATATAGATGGGAACGAGGCCGTCTTTAACATTGTTCTCGTCGACAACCTCCATGACCTTCTCGACCTTGTCCCAGTAGTACTTCTCGCCTGTGAGCTTGGCCAGGTACTTGAACTCGAGCTGCACGCTGGTCGCCTCGGCGGTGGAAGAAGCCCCAAAATCGGCGTGGGAGGGGATGCCTTTGAACTTCTCCAGATTGACGCTTGCGTAAGGAACGCCCGACGGCGTGTCGAAGGCACTCACCAAGCGGTCTGCCAGGTCCTTGGCCTTCTCCAGGTAGAGGTCCTCGCCTGGCTTCCCAGGGTCGTCGTCTTCCAGAGGGGCCAGATTCGGGTACTCGCTAGACAGGTAGTGGGCAGAGAGCAGGCCACCGAGCATGCGAATTGTCGTCTCGAAGGTGCTGACATCCTGGTTCTGCTCCCAGGTCAGCTTTGTGGACAGCCACTCCCGGGCATGCTGCAGACGCGAGGTCTGGTTCATGATGATCATGGTGTCGAGGGAGTCAATGATGATCCACCCGAGACCCTGGGGAGCCATATTCTTGCCAGTCTTTGCGACCGGGTGATATTCGTCGTAGCCTGCGCAATGCCTGGGGTCAGCTTCTCGTCACGAAGGCGGGTGTATGTGTTCTCTGTCGCAACCTACCCCATGCGTATCGCTCGTAGGTATCCCAGCTGAGCTCGAAAGCCTCAACCACACGCCCTCGCCTCTCTTCCCAGTCCACCTTGTCTGTTTCAGCCCCCATCCATGACCACGAGGGTCGGGAGGGCTTGTCTGACGAGCCCGAGAAGAAACCAAAAAGGTACAGGACGGACAGAACAGCAAGGACAAGGGTTCCGAGGACCTTCTTCTTCCTCCACCAGGGCCTCCTGCGGTACGAGGGCGCATAGGAGGACGGCTTATCCTTATACATGGGCAGCGTCTCCTTCTCGAAGAGGCCTGTCACACGGTCCTGGACGCGGGCGCCGGCGCCGCGAAGGGAGGACCAGGCATGGTCCTCGAGGTCTCGGTCGCCGGTGTTGAAGTTGGGGACGTTTCGGGGGACGCCAAAGGACATGTCGAGGGCATTGGCGCCGACCTGGGCGGCGGTCTGTCTGATGTTGTTTGCGGCGCGGTAGGCGGTGGCTTGGAAGATGTTCTTTCGGTGGATGTCGAACGGGTCGCGAATCATTATTGGGGTGGCTGAATCTTGGTCATGACTAGGGGAAATAAACTCGGGAATAGGCGCAGAAAACAGTGCCGATGCAGAAAATACAATGAAAGAAACCGGTGCAATCGAACCAACAAGCCAGGACCTATTCGTACAGAACAAGAAAGGAGTTGGGCGACGGGGCCTGGCGTGGAAGTGAACACGGTGACGATCTGGGCGACGTTCTTGCCGTTTGGAGATGGCTGAATCAGCCAGCCAACCAGCGTTGTGGCGCTGCCGTCCCAGGAGGTCCTTCCACGTTGTGGCGGGGCGCCTCACTGAACACCTCCCTCGCTACTGCCGTTGTAGGTAGGTCCTTGCCGATTTCATGCAACACCTACTAGTAGGTACTATTCACTACAAGGTACTGTTCGTAGGACTCATGAACTGGCGTGAGACCCGAGCCTTCTCGTTCTAATTGCAATCTCAGGGCTTTTCTCCAAGTGTTCTGAGGTAAGTCTGTGTTTTACAAGTTGTATATGATACGTAGAGCTGTCTTTACATCTCACCGCCTCTATACGGCTCGACGCCGTCTCTCTATTCGTACGTAGGACTCTTCCATCATAGGTGCTGCTCCCCATCGTCACAACCGTCCAGAAAACTCCCCGCGACGAACCCCCTCCCCCCCTTCAGCCACCTATCCAGCGCTTTGCCCACAGCCCCAGGGCCGCAAGGCCCAGCACCGCGGCGCCCTGCACTAGTCACGACGGCTGCTTGGCCATGGGGGGATACTGCTTGCCGTCGCGCTCGACCTTGGGCTCGCAGGTGCAGCGCTCGTCCTCGGGGACGCTGTCCATGACCATGGGGACGTGCGAGCCGCAGCCCCACCACGTCGCCTTCTCTGCGGCAATTTGTCAGTTCTCATCCGAAAGGTTTGGCGGTCTCTCGGAGGGAGAAGCACATCCGTTGGGGGGGGAGGGATAACTCACTGCAGGTGTCGCAGACGGCCTTCTTGCACATGGTGACGTTGAGTTATACTTGGTACTTGGATGAATGGGTAGATGGTGATGGTCAGTCGGCGATGGACCCAGCTGGGGGAGCTATGGAGGTCATCGATTTATTATATACTACGCCGGCCCAGTGGAATTCCAATCGCCTGACTAAGTAACCGGGAAACGCTTTGCAACGGGGTCGGCGACCCTGTGGCTTGGTCGCCGAAGTTAACGTACTGCAAGGCCATAATAATATGGTTGCGACCGTGGTGGGCGTGGCGGGCCTCGGGGGTTGATGGCCAGTCAAAGGCCTAAAAAATCATGACCAGCCGCGAAAGGTTCGTACTAGCATGTACTCGGTGCTACTACTACGAATACAGGCTGGCTACTACTCACTGGTAGTATGTTACTGTTTGGGCAAATTCTTGGGGAAATTTATTGGATCGGTGTAACCAGCTGGTTCTGCCTGGGGGTCGGGTTTCGTGAATTGTGGTGTTGGCAACAATCCGAGGGACTCGGATGTGCCTATTCCCATCATACCTGCATGTCCGAACTGTTGGGGCTATGGGGTGATGATTCCTATGCTATCCAACTCCCGCTATGCGCTAGGTATGCTTCCCAAGCAGCCAAATTGCCGCATGCTCTTCTTATATCAACCCACCCATGTAGCTTCACTTGGCGGCCACCTCCATCCTCCGTCGGCCCAGCTCGCTATCCACCGCCGCCCGGATCAGGTTGATGGCCAGCTCGCGGCCCAGCGCCACGCTCCTCTCCGACGCGTCGGCCGGCACGTGCAGGAACGTCAGCTTGCGCGGGCGCTGCTGCTTCCACAGGTGCGCCAGGCTCGAGTAGTAGATGAAGTCGCACAGGTAGTGGCCGGCGTCGTCCGAGACGCGCAGGTCCGCGTCCTTCTATTGCGGGCGTGTCAGTAGTTCTCGTCTTCCTTGGCCATGTGTGTAGGTAGGCAGGGGGCAATATAATAGGCCCAAGCAGCAAGTGTGTGTATGGAATAGAGAGACTCACCGGGCTAAGGCTCCGCCAGCGGCCCAGCACATCCACCATGTCCAGGTCCGACTCCAGCTCGTCCGGGCAGCCGTACCACACCCACTCGCTGCCGTGCCCGCCCTCATCCTCGTCCTCCAGCATCTTCCCGTCCACGTCCTTGGACTTGTACCCCTGGCGGTGGCCTCTCCGCTCGATCTGGTAGTGCGGCCGCGGGCCAGCCATGCCGATGTGCACGGCCAGGTCGTAGTCGGTCCTCCCGCCGTCGGCGCGGTCCCAGAACGTGGGCACCAGCTCCCGCACCCGCCGGTAGCCCACGTGTATGGGCTCAGGGTGCACCACGATGCGCACAGGCACGTCGGGCACGGCGCTCGTCTGCTCGGCGGCAGCGGCGGCGGCGGCGGCCTCGCTGCGCGCCGAGGCGTCTTTGGCCCGCCGCGGCGGGAGGTACTCGGGCAGGCGTCGCGCGATCTCGTAGGACGGGTTGACGGGGTACTGCTCGCGGAACGGCTGTTTGTCAATCAACCCCCCACGCACGTTAGCACATCTGGCATCCTGTCTATTGTCTGTCTGTCCGTGCGCGGCTCCCAGTGCGGAGAGGCGAGGAGTGGGAGGCGACTTACCCCGAAGCCCGTCACCAGGACCCTGATCTCCTCTTGGGATCCGCCTTGCGACCCCATAGCGGTGATAATTGGAAAGGGGGGGTAAATTGAGGGGTTGAAGATGGTATCAGAAGCCAAACGAGGATCCCGTCGGCAAGATATTTCCACTGCAGGCTGGAGAGGGGAAAGCAGCTTGTAAGCAGCTAGGTCCTTATCTCATGCTCTGGAACTCTTGGGAGCTCGACGCCAGAGGTGGCGCTCACGTCCCGTACCGTCTTTTAGTCGTCTTTTAGTCGTCTTTTAGGCGCCTGCAACGCTCCGACGCCGCATCCGTCACTGTTCCCTTCGCAGTAACCTCCGACTTGTGCCCAACCTGGAACCCAATCCTCACAGGCGTTGCTGCTTCTGAGCGCACCCGGATCTCCCAGCCCGTGTGGAATGCCCAGTCGAAATTACCTCCGGGCTGCCAGCTACGATTGTTACATTCGAGCATCCTGTTCTTCAGGCCTCCAACACACCACCACCCTGGAGTTTGATGCCCTGCCCCTCACCCCCCACTTTGCCTGGCGATTTGCGGGGGATTAGCGCCCGAGGTCACGCCTCGCTCACGCCCCATTACTCGTATTACCCATCCTGGAATCTCTACGTGCTTACTGGCATAATCTTAAAGAGCTTCGAACAGGTCTCATCAATGAGATTCACATTGTCGGTGGGAGTAATGGTCTCAGGGACTGGGAATGGAGTCTGTTCTTCAAAGCTAAATTGCTGACCCGCGAGTAGCCATCTCTTCCTACAGAGAGGATGAATGACCCTCAATCCTCATCCAGTCATTCTCGTCTCCATATGGATCCATCCATTTATCCTCACCCTCCGCTGGAATCAAGCGCATTCTAGAGCTGTCCTCCGCTATATGAATGATGTGAATGGGGAATATGAAACCATCTTTCAAAACAAGACACATGCTCCATCTCCTAGGTTGCGCAGCACTTTCGCTATGGCAGCACCCTCAAAAAACAACATCATTACTTCATACCAGACAGAAAAAGTTTCAAACCGGGGGAAAAAAACGTGATACACAAATCGCTCGCTAGCGTGTCTAGATTCTGGAGCCCTCCACCTCTTACTCGTCTTCCAGCTCCTTACTCGTGGAAGTTCTGGTAGTCGAGCTGCGACAGGTCGATCTGCTGGAAAATCTCAGGCTGCGACGTCTGGGAGAATCCGAGGTCGGCGCTGGGCACCTCGCCAAAGAGGGGCTGCATGCTGTTGCCCTTGCCCATGCTGGCGGGGAAGAGCTGGAAGTCGGCCCCGTCCGCCCCGCTGAACGTATCCTCGTACCCGTCCTCCGTCTGCTCAGGCGGCGTGTACAGCATCGCGTTGTGCTGGGCATTGGGGGAGAAGTGGGGTGCGGGGACTTGAGGGGCATGGAAGTGCTGAGCAGCGGCGTCGAAGGACTGCGGCTGCTGCAGTGGGAGATGCTGCCGGGGCATCATCTTGTTGTACAGGGCGGATCCATCAGGAGCAGGCAGCTGCTGGTTCGGGATTCGAGCCGTGGCGGCGTAGATATCCTCATCCGTGATGATGAACTGTGAGCCGTTCTGATACGGGGGGTACTGCTCGTACGAGACAACCGAAGAGGGCGATAGATGCTCCAGGGTCAGGTCCATCCCTTCCACGTTGTCTTGGCCCGGGCCGTAGGAATCAAGCCAGTCGGCCTCGGACTGGTACAGGGGGAAGTCATTGGGCATGCCCTGGACAGGGTGATTGTCCTGCGGGGGCGTGGGCACACTGTAGGCATCCGAGGGAGTAGATACGTGGCCCAGCGGCGGCGTCTGGTGCACGGAACTGGGCGAATTGGCAGGGAGCTTCTTGCCGCCGTTGGTCTTGGTACGGACGTAGTTCCAGCCATGGGCCTTCTCCATGTGCTGCTTGCAGTTGGACTCGCGCTTAGACTTATAAGGGCAAGGCTTGAACTGGCACTCAAACATGGCAGGGCGGTCCGAGTGCTTGTCGTTGACATGGCGGTCCATTTCCTTCTCAGTGGGCCAGCCAAACTCGTGGTACTTGCACGTGGGGATGGGGCACTTCCAGGGACGCGAATGGGTCTTCTCGTGCTTGGTCAGATCGCAGGGGCGCTTGAATTCCTTGAAGCAGCCCGGCTCACGGCACTTCTTGGGCGCCAGCTCCTCGGCGGTGGCATTCTTCTTGCGACGGGCCATGGAGCGCATGATCTCCTCCTCGTCCTCGCGCTGCTCGCTGAGCGAGCGCTTGAACTGGATGGGACCATCGGTGGTGCTGATGTCGATGGGCTTACCGGTAGCCATAGAGATGACGGTTCCGTCCTTCTTGATGCGGACAAGCTCCGCCGGGCGGCCATTCTCAGACATGCCGCCATAGAGCTGGATCTCATCGGCTCTTGGGGCGGGGTTAGCTTGGGTTTGAAGCGGCACAAAGCGCGGTACATACTGGTCGATGTCCATGGAGTCGTCGCCCTTGGAGGCGGCGAGGTCCCTTCCATACTGCAGAAGCTGATCCTTCAAGTCGATGAAATATCCGTTAGTATAAGGTCGATCGCCGGGCCGAACTTGCTCGCGGTCGGTGAGGTACTCCACGGTCGCTTGGATGCATCGAATCGAGGTTAGGCAGAAGTCGAGGTAGAGGATCCCGGTCTTTGACTTCTCCTTTACGAGCAACGTCCGATAAGTATCTCCCCAAACACCAGGATCAGTTGAAAGCTGACTTACCGGAGCCATGAAAAGCAGCGTCTTCTCAAGGTCACGAAGGCAGATGATCTCCTTGGAGCGAATGCGCCGAGGGATGTCGAGAACGATGGGCTCAAAGTCCCTGAGCTGGGGCTTCTCGAGAAGAGGGCCAAGCGTGTGCTCATGGATACGGTTCACCGCCTTGGGCCCAAGGCTGGGGAGGCCTTCCATGTTGGTAGAGGCAGGCGACCTGGTGATGGCAGCGGCGGGGCCCTGCTTCTTGGTCTTCTTCTTGGAGCCTTCGACAGCATCACCCTTGTCATTGGTGGAAGTAGAGCAGAGAGATGAGCCGATGCCACTGTCGGAAGGGTGGCCGTTGGTGCGGCGCACAGAGCGAGGGCGGAGGACCCGCCTCTGGGTGTCCTTGTCCATGGCGGGATTGGGGGGGAGGAAGCCGCGGGGAACAGGCAGGCTTGTGTCGCGGAGAGGGCCCTTCTGTTCGTCTTCGGCAGAGAGCGAGAGCTTCTCCAGGGACAGAGCCTCGTCGATCTCAGTGAGAGTCAAGGCGATACGACGACGGTTGGCGTCGACGACGTCAGCCATGTGGCTTTGGGATCGAGGCAGGCGAGGTGGAAGGAAAGTTTGCTCCTCCGCGGGAGTGGGAAAGGTGGGCGAGTGAAAGGTTGCGCTCTTGCGGAGGGTCATGGACGTCTTAAGAGACATGTCCGTCCCCGACTCGGTGGGAGCCGCAGCAGAGCGGCGACGGGGGTTGGAAAGAGACATGACGGCTTATCAGGTGACGATGGAATAACAACGGCGGCGGTCTTGTCACTTCCTGGTGACGAGGGGTGTTAGCTTTGAATGGTCGAATGCAGACTCCCCTCAGGAGTCGAGTCGAGGTCAGTCGGGGGTGAGTCACGCTGCGAGTAGGACTCTAGCCGAACAGGGATAGATGTAGGTTTGATCCGGGCACGACCAATCGTCGATAAGGAGACACGAGGACACGATGGCCGCGAGGGGGATAAGAGATCGCGTCGTACCGAGAGAGTGCGCTTCCAGATTGTGATGGAAGGCGGAAGAAGTGAGGTGAGGGCAGACAGCGAGAGCAGACAGCGAGGATGCGCTAGCCTGAGTCGATTGTCCCCCTAGCGACGGAATTCCGAAACAGAAGCGATGAACCGAAATGTCTGAGAGGAGATGCAATCACGAAAGGAGGGGATGCTGCGCTGGATGGATACGGGAGGAAATGGACAATTATTTGAGGCGAGCGAAGCGGTGATCCAACACGAGCCGGAGAAGGGGGGATAAAGAGCCCGAACGCTGGCGACCGGCCCACAGTGAGACAGGCACGGTGCTACACGGTGGGAGGGCGCTAGGTTTTGGTGGTCGTGTTTGCCCGTGCAGTGGGAGAGCCTGGGTCTCTGGGAGAGGACGCAGGACAGGCGGAGTGAGAGAGAAGGTGAAAGAGATGGGGGAGAGATGGCAGAGAGATGGGAGCGAGATGGGCGAGAGTGAGACAAGAGCGGAGGCCTAAGGATGGTGGTGGTGATGTATCATGTATCTGGCCGCTGGACTCCGTACAGTGCCGTTTGCTGAGAAACGCTGAGGCAGACCTCAGCCCGCGCGCGCTGCTGCCTGGAGCACCAGCCAATCACAGCCTGTTTGCTGAGGCGAAGCTGTGGGGAGGATTACAACCCCTGCTGGGTTCACTGGGGGTTTGAGGCAAGGCAAGGTAGTCTCTGCTAAGCACCGCTGACAAACATGACGGGGAGCACTATCACCAACGGCGCCCATTGCTAAGCACATGTGCGGGCGGCTGTCGCTCGGACGATACGGCAGCCGGTACTCACCCTACTGCGGAGAACCGCTCAGGACGCCCAGGAGTGCTTAGGAGTGTTCAGGACAGTCTGGCACACAAGCAACAAGCTGCCCCCGGAGTCCTAGCTCAACCCGCCCCATCCGGCTTGGGTCTCGTCGCCCCAAGCAATCGCCAAGCAGAGAGCATCGTGCGCGTCCAACCGTCCTGCATATATGTGAGACCGAAGGCAGACGAATTCCCATCGAGGGCTGGATAGGGTTGGACAGGGTTGGACAGGGCTGGACGAGACACCACGATGTCCAAACCAGCTTTGGGACCTGGCCTCGAGTCCACGCAATGTTGAGGGCTATCCATCCAAGAGGACGTCGTGACCGACCCAAAATGGCGGCAGGGCCTCGACTGAATGCCCAGCCTACCAAAACGCCTTGACCAGGGGACAACCCGATCAACTCGGTCATGAATCAATCGCAACCTGCAGCCCCCGTGGAGTCGGTCGGCCAGTCGTCAGACTCTCAGTCCGTCCCAGCCAGGGTCATTGGCTCTCAGGATGCCATGCCGTCACTACTTGCACCGCTCCAGGAGCCCAGCGCTACATTGCTGCTGCATTGTTGCACCGCTGCACTGGCTGCATTGCTGGTGGGCTGCATCCGGGATCGCCCACAACCACCCGTCGGCCGTCATCGTTGATGCTCCTTGTCCTTGGTCAGGGACAGTTAGGGACAGATGGCAGTTGAAGTCTTCTGGAGGCTGTGTTTGAACCCCGTCTTGCAGCAGCGCGCTCCCCGCTCATTGTGGACTGACACCGCCGCCGCTGCCACCGCCATTACAACCGGTCAGGGAACGAACATGTCATCGCTGGTCCACGGGGCCCACCACAAACATGTCTGATAGGTCGACAACTTTTCTTTCGTCAATCCTGTCCCTGAGCATGCATGTCTTGTTGGTAGGGCTGGACCATGAGACATGGGCGGGAGAGCGACCCAGCCGCTGGCGGACAAAACAAAACACGTATCGTTGCGGACTTGCAGAGATCGGTTGCTCACCGTTCATCACGGCCTTGGCTTGAACCGAACAACAGTCGTCACAAACCGCGACCACCGGCAACAAGGACCACCGGCATCAACCAGCTCCAGCCTCCCTCCCCCTCGACGGTCCAACCCACCCTGCATTGTTTCTCAAACCTCAGCCCTATGCCGTGCATGTCGCCCAATGAGACACACGGAAATGGAGCAGCCTGCAACCAACGATCACTTGCCCAACTCCATGTCTTGGCATGGTGTTGCATTTCTGGGAGCCTCAAGGCATCCATTTTCGAACCGCCCCCTGCAGTGTCCGTACTCGTACGCCGCTCCACGCGTACTACGAGTATTATGTACGAGTGTGACTACGTGTACATTGGCTAGGTCCACAAGCAGTTAGTTCCCACCTGTGCTGGACTGGCTGGCACGAGTAGTATTACGAGTACATACGAGTACTGTGCAGCCCTCCCCCGATCGCCATCCCGATCCGTGGGGCTCGTGCGCCGATCGGGCCTTCACGGCCTCGGAATCGTGAGGTACAGCCGAGATAGTCTCAACGGCGAGATGGCAGTCCTAATTAGATCCACATGGGCCTTAGGCTCCGAGATTTCTGCCCCGGGCTGACGAACTCATGGCCAGGGGTTACGAACGCACTGGGGCCGAGTCTACATGTCTTTCACCTCCCAAGCCCCATCGTCCCAAGGCAGCCGAATTCTACTTACTCCTCCTCATCAACGATATCGTGATCAGGGGTTCGAGATCACTCAAGTTGGAAAGAGATGCCTGGGACTTGGAGATAGATCAGAACCATGCCGGCTCCACAAGTTCAATCTTCAGCTGTTACCCCATACTTGCGGGTTGACCTGTACGAGTGTACAGTTCAATTGTCACGTTTGGGCGCCCGATATCCGTACAATGGTCATATCCAATTACTACATCACAATCACGATTGATTAATCATGGGAATTCGCCTTTAACAAAGGAAATTGACACTCTATTGACGAAAGCTGCAGAAAACAATACCGGAACCATGCACTCTTTTGGCAAAATAGCTGACAAGGCTCTTTTTTCGTCACTGTGGCTGTGCCAGACCTCTCGCAAACAGCGCCTGCGCCGCGAACAAGGAAAACAAAGATTGGCAATGTGTCCTCAACCCTGATCCCGATCTGATCCTCAATCAAATCCCATGGGTGGGTTTCAAGCTCGGTGTTTGAGGGACAGGACTAGGACCACCTCATCGCCGTTTGGCAGAGGAAGGCTGGGACCGGCTTGCTTCCCGGGGGTGACGCCTCCGAGCACCTTGGTTTGGAGACCGGTCCTCCTCCACGAATCCATACCACGAAAAGTCAGCAAACGGGTCCTCGTCGCCCTTGTTGTTATTGTTGTTGTTGCTGTTTTCTGCGTGGGATCGGGCCGCCGCCTGCATATTCCTGCTCGGCTGGTCAGTATATCCGCGGACCCATTCCTGAACTTCAGGAAGCTGGCCGGCGGCTTGAGGGCCGCTCTCGGGTTGCTGAGTAAAGTTACGTACCCATCGATCAGCATACTTACGAGCGCGCTCCTGGCCCCGGGGAAGCTTGAGCTCATCCTGAGGACCACCCTGAGGACGCCCAGTATAGCTGCGGACCCATTCCTGAACCTCGGGAAGCTGAGTCCCCTGGGAGCTTTTCTCTGGTTGCTCAGTGTAGCTACGAACATACCGTTGAGCATAGCTATGAGTCCCCTCCTCTCCCTCGGGAAGCCGGTCCCCCCGAGGACTCCTCCGGGGACTTTCTTGGGGGCTTTTCTGAGGGCTACTCTGGGGGCGATGATGAGCTTGGCTCCCGTACCCAAGACGAGGTTGAGGGAAGGGCGCCGGGCCCGAAGCCACACCACGGTAATGAAGGGTCGCTCCTGATGAAGAACTACTACTCACCTGCTTTTCGGGGAGGCGGGTCGCGTCGCCTGGCCGCACGTTTGCGGCATGTCCCCTGGGTTCGCGGAAATAGGAGTACCCAGGAGCTGTGGTTGGACGCGGTGCCAGCTGAGGGCCGTGGGGCCGGTAAGGGTCAGCAGGGACATAGTTGGAGCCCCAGGGCAACTCGGGCCGCTCTTTGGGGGGCTTCTTGAAGGGCTTGGCCAGAGAAGACCAGAAGCCCTTCTTGGGAGTCTTGTCTCGGTCCTGCCGATCCATTGTGACTGTCAACAGTTGCTATCAAGGCAAAAGGCTTTGTACTATTCAAGTGATTCGGTAGCAAAGTCCTTGCCGTTGAGAGGTTTGGTTGTGGACGGAAATTGACATGATGCGAAGGACGATATATATACTCGAGCCGTCTTGGTGTTCAGAAGAGGGCGTTCGTCGAACAGATAAGACATTCACCGTGGTGTTCCATCCAAACATTCTACTTACCAGTCAAAAACAAAGGCAGCTGTCTGTTCGTGAAAGTTCGGCCCTGTCCACATTCATGAGACAAAGCAATGTGGTTCATCATATCCGTTGAAGACGTCTTTGTTCATCTGTTTGCGCAGAAATATCCGAATCACTGCTCTAGGAGTGTGTTCATACGAAGGTATAAAATATAAATATATCCTGCTTTCTTTCTAGAAGACTCCCATACACAGATCCCACTCTCCCCAAGCTTCTTTGCCTTGGTAGTTCCCCATATCAACATACCAAACACATCAGCGAACTCACCATGCCTCTTTGGCGTTTCAGACGTCGTCGCCAGTCTGTCGCCCCCGGGCCTCAGCAAAGCGATGGCAACTTCAACAACGCCATCCAACCCCAGAGGTCTGCCATCTGCCCTCAGGCTCGTGGCGAGAGAGAAGTGTTGGCATGGATCAACGATGACTCTCCCCAGGCCATCAACGCCATCCTGCGTGCTCGTGATTCTGCTGCCCACGGCACCTCTTTGGAAGCGGCCACCTCCCGGAGGCCCACTCTCCATGGCACTTCAAGATCGACCGGATGGTCCATTCGGAGGCGGTCTACTGACCTGTTTCGTACGAATGTTCACGAGCCCCTAGCGGGCCCATCGAATAATGCGACAAGGGCCCAGAGCTTCCCTGCAACCACACACCAAGGTCAGACCCAACTAGGCCAGACCCAACTAGGCCAGACCCAACTAGGCCAGACCCAACGAGGCCAGACCCAACGAGGCCATATCCACGACGAGGTCAGTGGCGGCGCCGCTTCGTCTTCGCAGGTGCACAACCCCAATCCCCGCGAGCTAACGCTTACTGCTCCAGTAACAGTATTTGAGACAGCTCCGTCTGAACCTCGCCATGTGGAAAGTCCCGCCTCGGCATTCTCTCCCGACTCTTCTGACTCTGAGGACGAGGATACCAAGAATGTGCCTGCCACGGCGGAGGATTCACCAGAGGAGGACGAGACCCCCAAGCAGGTTCAACATGGTGACAGCGAAGACGAGGAGGAGAGTGAAGGTGAGCAAGACCAGGAGGGGGAAGCCCAGGAGAAACGGGAGCCGGAAGACCAAATCGGAGAATGGGCACAGGCCGTCATCGATGCCATCGAGCAGAACGATAACGTGCCAGAGGGTAACGAGCCGGATGCCAATGCCCCAGCTCCCAACCAGGCTCCCAACCCGCCTCCCTACGCCCCCTTTACCGAGCAAGGCGAGATCCGCCTCGCCACCATCCGCCAGTCCTTCAACATGGACTCCAGCACGCCCGCCGAACGAATCCGAGATTTCCTCGCCAGGAACATCCCCATCATGCGCCACCTCGTCTACGGCACCGTGGCCCACCCAGACTGGCAGTTTACCTCTGGCCCGGAGCTCTTCGAGATGCGCGTCTGGGACCAGGGGTCGCACGAGGCCAACGCCCGCCTCTGGCAGGCCATCACCGAGATCGAGTGGCGCGAGAACCACATCGACGAGTTCCTTAGGATAGCGGGGGGCTGGGGCGGCGGGGAGGCCGGGTGGTACATGAAGCGCGGGCTGCGCAGGAGCCGCCTGGGCGTGTTGCCCATGGAGCTGCACAGGAGGATCCTAGCTGATGACGAAGAGTATGAGAGAGGCGAGAGGGTGTTCTTTGAACGGACAGTCCAAAGGCGTCAGAACCGCCCGTGGAGTCTCCTGAGGGAGGCTGTCCCCCAGGACGAGCCAGTCCCGCAGGATGAGGCTGCCCCCCAGGATGAGGCAATCTCACGGGACGAGTCGATCTCACAGGACGAGGCCGTCTCCAAAGGTGAGGCTGTCCCCCAGGACGAGTAGACTGGCGTGGTATCGTGTCTCTCAGGGGTATCCTAAAGGTTGATTCCAGGATACGCCCCATGAGCCCCCCTCCCCCCCTTCTTTTTTCTGTCTTTCCTTTGTTCGTTTGTGGTTGGGGTGTAGAGGCAGCAATGCTTTCTCTCCCGGGTCTCACGTCGTGCCTACATTTGCCTTTTGCTAACACATGTCTTTCAGGAGTATCGCACTGCATTAATATATCGCCTATACCCTCAGTTCACTACCTCACGGAAATCCACCAAGACCGTTGCCCTGTGACATCCCCCCAAGGCCAGCAACTAGAGTCAAAAGTCTCCGTTGAGACGAGCCGTCATAAACCGCGTCAGATGCCCAGCCTGTATTATATAGATACATAGAAATTGCCCACCATCAGGACATGAAAATCTTCTATCTGACAGCGTGCAAGTTGTCATGAATGGTTTTGTCATGCTAGACATTGCGACGCCCCATGTTCCGTAGCCGTTTTTATGTGTGAGTAGCAGGATAATAATCCTGTCATTTTGCTGTTATTGTTGCTGGTGCCAAACATCGATGTAAGAGATTGCTCTGGATGCTCTGGAGAGGAGATGGTCTGAAAACTGAGAGCGTTGTTCCTGAGTGGTGCCTCCGCCCATGCAGCACTTCCATGATTATAACCCACCGCTGTCGTCTATTTGGCAAAGTGAAGGTCGTAGCCAAGCCACTTCCTCATCTTGATCTCGTCAACCGAAAGCCCAGGGTAGCCGTAGGTCAGAGGCAGGAAGAAGTACCAGCCCGCGACAGCGATGGCAAGAACCACGGCGCAAGCAATCCAGGCGCCCTTCATGCTCTGGCCGGCATATCTTTCGCGAGCGGTGACGTGTTTCTTGGGCCCAGACTTGCTCCCGTAAACGGCCTCTTCATCGGCGGAATCTGTGTTGAAGATGAACTCGAGGAGAGCACCAGTCACAAGGCACGAAGCCACGTGCGCTGGAAGGTAGTGGTGCAGGAACAATTGTCTACCCATGAGGAAGAAGGGGAAATAGTGGGTAGCCCATGCGAGGAAGAAGAACCCGGTCGAGTTATACAACCGAGACCGGGTGCCTGGGAACAGTTAGCAGTGCGTTCGAGTATTGTTTCCAAAGACAGTACTTACGATGGTCCAAAGCGTTGATGCCACGGCGAAGGGAAACCTGATCGGCTCCAATGATGCCGGCATAGACTGCTAGCAGACTGCTGGCAAGCCACCAACCAAAAGGGTTGCCGAGGAAGTAGATTTGCTGGCGCGTCTCGCTCTGGGTCCAGAAGCTGACGCCACGAATGAGGAACGGCCACTGGTAGGGGTGGCTGGCGTAAGGATGGCTGCTCGTAAGCTTGTTGTTGTGGTAGAACATGGCCCTCTGCAGCTCAAACCACTTCTGGAGGAAGGGCAGAGACTTAACCTTGCGCTCAGGCTTGTTACGGCGAGCGTCAGTCTCAGTCATGGAGGGAATATCCTCTACTATCCAAATATTGGAGCTAGCAGCAACCTGCTTATTGCCATTGACCTCCTGCTGCTTGTAGCCCCATTCGGGGAGGGGCTTGGTGTGCGTCCACATGGCAACCTTGCTCGGGTTATGGATGAGCTTGAAATGGCTCGACACGGACTTGAAAACTTGGTTCTTCTTGCCATGCTCGACCCGAATCTCAAACACGGTGTCATTCTCGCGCTTGCCATAGGCATCCTCGATAGATACAGCCGTGAACTCCTGGTTGGTGGGGTAGTATGGGGACGCAACATCGTGAGACAGAAGGATCTTGTCGGTGCCCAGATGCTTGAGACGGACGAGGTCGTGGTTCTTGACGTTCCTCCCTGTCTGCTGATCATCGTTGACAGGCAGGATCTGCCAGTAATTGTTGGTATCGTTGAACGGGTAACCAGTGATCTGCTGTCCCTGGCTCGAGACTCGGCCGTCATCATATCGCAGAGGGTAGTGGTCGTCATGGCTGTGGAGGTAGGCCCTCGTCTCCTTGTGCCGGATGGACAGGGTATCGTAATACTGGATGTCTACCGAGTTGGCCAACATGACATTGTCGCTCAAGGTCTCTTGGAACTCGGGAGTCATAAAGTCGTCTCCCGGGCCGGATCGGTTGAGAATGGTGAAGTGCACCTGGAACCAAAAGAGGTAAAAGAGGAACGGCAAAATGATGAGGCCAAAGGCGCGGGCAGCAAAATGCTTGCCAAACTCGGCGAGGCTGAGGGGGCCCTTGGCTCTCTTAATGTCCAACAGGTCCCAAAGGTCGATGATGACGGCGGAGCCAATGGTGACGAAGGCGAACAGGCCCACGTACTTGGTCGAGATGTCGCAGGACAAGGCAAACCCGGTCAGGACAAGCCACTTCCACCACTTCCTGCTGAACGGCTCATGGCGAAGCTTGTAGAACTTGATGTAGAAGAGCAGGCTGCAGGCCATGGCTAGAACGAGGGTCGCATCAAGCAGGATGAGGCGGGTCTGGCCAATATGGGCGTTATCCAAGAGCACAAGGGAGGCGGCAACAATGCAGGCGGGCAGGCTGTAGCCAGATTCCCACATGATGAGGTACGTCACCGACACGGTCAATGCTCCCAGGATGGCTGGCAGGGCACGGAACGCGACATAGGGGACCTTGTTGTCAATGTAGGAGTCGCCAATGTTGTCAAAGTGGAAGTGGCCATCGTAGCCCACGAGCCAGCCCATGAAGGCGAAGAGGAGCTTGGCAAAGGGAGGGTGCACATCGAAGAAGTAAGTCCGCTCGAGGTAGTAAGAGGCGAACTGCGAGGGCATAAGATTAGCCGCCGTACAAATGTGCACGGATATGTGCCGGGATGAACACTTCAACGCACCTTGCCAAAGTGAACCTCATCGAAGACGACCTCGTTGGGGTGGCTGATGCCCCAGAAGCGCGTGACAAAAGCCAGCACCGTGATGATGGCAAATGCAATCTGGTAGTCGCGCTCATTGTCGGCCTTGGTCTTCTTCTGCACAGCTCTGGCGACCTTTTTGACGTCGGGCTCGGGGGACGAGACAGTCGGGTCGGCCTTCTTGGAGACGTTTCGCTGCCGCAAGGAGCCCTGCGGCGTCTGGCTACGCGCCATGGTGGGCTATGCGCAGCGTTGCCTTGTTGGGCAGGTCAATCTGCCCAGTTGCAAGAGTCAATGGATTATGTCTTTGGAAGGGCGGGTGGGAGAGGCGATGCTGCCAAATAACCACAGCTGGAGGTCTAGAGCTGAATCCAGGTCTGGAGCTGACAGGAGAGCTTCGCAACGGCCACCTGGTCACAAAGACCCAATATGATGCAGGGGAAGAAGGACCAAGATCGGACTCACAGTAAATGCGGGCCGAGGCCAATGGGCCAACGGTCCAAGTGTAGGCGGCGAATTAAAAGCAATCAAGGACAGTGAAGGAAGATGAAGGGAATAGGAAGGGAGCGAAGGAATGGACAGAAGGGAAATAAAATGGCCGGTTGATGGAAAAGACACAGTTGACGACGTCTCCTTTTCCGTGATCGAGAACCTTGGAATTAACGTGTATGAATCTGGGGTACGTACCTTTTCGGGTTGTGCCTGAAAACGCGTTCTGAGGCTCTGAAGCCCTGCGACGCGCAGTGGGGGAGAAGCTCCTCCCATACAGGCACCTTGCTTGGCAATTTGGGCAGCCACGGCGACAGTCTCGAGCTCGCTAAACTGACCTAGTAGTCTCAATAAGCACCTAATAAAGAGGTAGTAGTACTAGCAAGGACAGCTACCTACCTAGTACCTATTAGGCAGTCTCTTCCCCCCGGTCGTCATGGTGCTTGCGAGTTCCTACTGACTCGTAAATAACTACTAGTAGTACTACTAATTGTAGCACCTAAGTGCTACTCCGGATAGCAAGTGCACACTATAAAAGCAGCCTACGGATACAGAGCGGTAGTATTACTCGTTCCCGCCCCAAGAGCACAGCTTCAGAGGCTGCTAACTGCTACAGCAATGAAGCTTCCATGGCCGTCCCAGAAGCAGTGCCAATGTGCCTAGGAGTGTTTTGTTGATAGTGTTTAGTTCAGGGCCCCCTTTGATGGGAAGTATCCAAGCCAAGTGAAGCTCTCTGCGGTGTCTTCAAGGACCCCTCCACCCTGGCTCCAGCGGTCCACTGGCAACCGTCGGCGCAAAATGCTACTATTTTGAGAATATGGTTTGCCTGGACCTGCTTGTGGCAAGGTGCCTGATGTAGTGGGAAAAAGTCTGTTTCCAAAGGCGCCGGGACTGCGACCGATAGTTCGCTCTCAAGTCTCAATTGTCATCCCAGCGAGATGGCAATGGATGAGCATTGGCTCCAATGGTGCTTCATCATCGTCGCTCAACCATCTGGGCCAAGTTTGTCCTCGTGCCATGGAGGTGACGGGCAGCGTCAAACAGACGTCATGTGATAATAGGGGGGGAAAATAATGCAAAGACGCATTTGTTGAGCTCCCGTCAGCAGCTGCAATTGGCAGCTAGCTCCCTCCCGTCCGCTTGTCCGCATCATGCATAGTGGCACTACTACTAGTATGTAGAACGATGGTGAGGGGCAACGCGTAAACAGGCTGCAGCATGACCTTGCTGGGGATCTTAGCGAAAGGCGTTACTAATGGCCATATTACGACGCTGGCACCAATATTCAAACGGCTCCAGTCCGCCGTGACCAGATGTTCTCACCCAGGGATCCGATTTGTCTCTCGGAAATACGGACATGACTGGCCTGACCCAGAGGGCGCAGCTGCTTTCGTGACTCGTGAGCAACAAGAAGTGAGCCGTGGATACTTGAGTAACCCCATCGCGGCCCGGGGTAGCCACAGTCGCAGGACTCGGGGACATCGGAGGGACCCGGTGGTCCCTTGAGGTGCCTTTAGGTGCCGGGATTCCTTGATGCAAAGAGTCACAAACCAGAATGGTGGCGTTGGGACACGGCACGTCCGACTTGTGTGATCCTACACATATGAATACTTCGTACACCAATCTCTCCGAGTTACGGCGTATTATTACTTTGAGTGCCTGGTTTGCAGCAGACCTTGAGCGGCTGCAGCAACCCCAGAGTTCGTTGTGTATCCAATGAGCCAGCCAGCCGATCGATTGCTGGTTGCCGATTCCATGCTTCCGGGTGTTGAGGGTGGCAAACACGAGACCCTGATCGAGGTGCATAGAGTGGATGGAGACGCGGCGATCAGCGGGAGTTGAGAACTTCGGACACTCGGACTTCCAGGTAGTCGACTGACTTCTGTCGTACATTAGCTCCAGTGTCCGGCTCCGGAGACGGCGATGATCTGAAGGCCTTTGGTACACATACTATGTAGTATTAGTACCATTTGAGTTGAGCTTTGCAGACGCGGAGGGACGTGGTAGTTGGACGGCGCATGCCTGCATGATACCTGGTGTTGAGCTTGAGCGTTGAGATCAGATCATTGGAGCTCCCCCTCCCTCTAATTCACTGCTGTGGATCTCCGTGCGTGTGAAGAGGAGGCTCGCAACAACTGATTCACGTTTTGCACGTACGAGCATCATCAATGCTGCAACATGGATATCCATGAGGGGGTGAGCTAGGCCCGGAATCCAGGGGCGCTTGGATAGAGGCTGAGCAGCTTGGATCTCGAACTACAGATTAGGTGGAGCAGTCTTCAAAACGGATGGCCGGAGTCGCGGGCGCCCCCCGCCAGGGCGAGGCCAGAGCAAGCCCCAACTGGGAGTACGGGACCCCCAAGTCGCAAACCCCACTGGAAAAACCCGTGCACCAGGTGCTCCATAGGTAAGTACTTTAGGTGAGGTGAGGTGGTGGTGCGCCAGGCGCACCACAGGGTACCGCAGGCTGCAACAAGCTGCTCAGGCGCTGACAGCAGCAACCCGCTTGGCCACTCACAGGCCCAGCCTTCCCCCCCTTCCCTCTGGCGACTGTGGACCACTGGGCAGTGGAACACAGGGACCCGAGCGCGCTAGTGCTGCTGGGGCTGGCGGGCTGCGTCAACCAGTGGAAATCACCACCCTGAGGTTCGCCCGGGTTTGGCTCCTGTCGCTTGAGCGGTTGAGCCACTGCCAGTGGCACTGCCCACCCAAGGTACCGCTGGCAAACCCACCAGTCCACCTGCTTCTTCCTCCCTCCCTCGCGAGAAAAAAAATAACCACAACATCCCTCTGCCATCAGAGACCATCAAAGCGAGACGAGACACAAAGCGCGCCTTGTGTCGTATCTAAGAATCACACTCTCGAGTCTGGTTCTTGCCTGCGATTATTCGTCTCTCGGAACTCCATCTTTCGAGACGACCTGACCCGATCCGACTCTACCCTGAGTCTTGAGGCTGCTGCCCCAACACACGACTTCATCGCCGTCCTCGTCTCCTGGCGACGACGACGTGAACCCTCGAGCAACTTTTCCTGGCGACACGTCCCCTGGACGAACATACAACGGCGACGAGAAACCACTCATCAGCGACGCTATCTGTATCCCACACGGACGCGACGACGGCAGGTGGCCTCCTTTTCTGACGGACCCCTCTGTTCCAGTCAAACCCGACGGCCCACCGACGCCACTGCGACGACGACGACGACCTTGACAGTCGTGATCTAAACCCTAGGCCATTTCAAACGCCCTCTTGTTGAATCCATCGCATACCCGCTGTTTTCTGCGCACGCTCGGGTTCACTTTCGCCGCGACGAATACCCCCCCAAGAGCCGTGATCACTTCACTGTGAGTCTACTAGGCACGCCCCAGCAGCCACCCTCGCATTCCCCAGTCCCTCTCCTCTGCCTTAGCCCGCCCATCGCCGCAACCCCCGCTCATCCTCCCGCCACGACAACTCGTTTTGAGGCGTGTCTGGCAAAATTTATCAGCCTTTGCCGCCGCCCCGGCCGAATTGTCATCATTGCCTCCAGACGGGCTTGTCTAAACCGCGTGTGCGACGTTTTGTAACTGCTAACAACCGGCCCCGCGCCCTGCAGGTTTGAGCGAAGTGCATCGACTTAGCGCATAAGCATCAGTCTCTTTGATAAACCTATACTGCGTTCCACGAGTTATTCCCCCGCAGCTGCTCCATTTTGCACGCCGGCCGGTTTCCCTTGATTTCCCAACGCGTCCCCGCCCATCTCTGCTCCCACGGGCCATAATTCCCTCCGAGGGCTCGTTAAGATGGCAGACCAACATGAGGTCGATCTCGACTCTATAATCGACCGGCTCCTCGAAGTTCGAGGCAGCCGACCCGGCAAGCAGGTCCAGCTTCTTGAGGCTGAAATTCGATACCTTTGCACTAAGGCTCGCGAGATCTTCATTTCCCAGCCCATCCTTCTGGAGCTTGAGGCTCCTATCAAGGTACGTTCGCCCTACTCCGTCCGAGTCGCACTTGGACCCTGGCTGACCGTGATATTCTGGTGCACAGATTTGCGGCGACATTCACGGACAATACTACGACTTGCTGCGTCTCTTCGAGTACGGCGGCTTCCCTCCAGAGGCCAACTATCTCTTCCTCGGAGACTACGTTGACCGCGGCAAGCAGTCTCTCGAGACCATCTGCCTCCTTCTGGCCTACAAGATCAAGTATCCCGAGAACTTTTTTGTCCTGAGAGGCAACCACGAGTGCGCCTCCATCAACCGCATCTACGGCTTCTATGACGAGTGCAAGCGTCGTTACAACATCAAGCTTTGGAAGACGTTTACCGATTGCTTCAACTGCCTGCCTATCGCCGCTATCATCGACGAGAAGATCTTCACCATGCATGGTGGTCTAAGCCCGGACCTCAACTCGATGGAGCAGATCCGCCGGGTCATGCGTCCCACCGATGTGAGTGCTTTTAGTTTAGAGCGCCGCCGACTGCTTCATTTGCTGACTTGACCGTAGATCCCCGACTGCGGTCTGCTATGTGACCTGCTGTGGTCAGATCCCGACAAGGATATCACTGGTTGGAGTGAAAACGACCGCGGCGTCTCCTTCACGTTCGGCCCTGATGTCGTGTCGCGTTTCCTACAGAAGCACGACATGGACCTCATCTGCCGTGCGCATCAGGTCGTTGAGGACGGTTACGAGTTCTTCTCCAAGCGGCAGCTCGTGACCCTGTTCAGCGCCCCCAACTACTGTGGCGAGTTCGACAATGCAGGTGCCATGATGAGCGTCGACGAAAGTCTGCTCTGTTCATTCCAGGTTTGTCTCTCCCGCTAGTCGCCCGCCCATTATTTACTTAAGCTGACTCGCCTGGCACCGCAGATCCTGAAGCCTGCTGAGAAGAAACAAAAGTACGTCTGCAATAGTCTGGGGAGTGCAACCAATGCGGGCATTTCCCCGTACTACCCCAAGATTTGAGAGAGAACTGTTTATACGAACTTCATTGCTCATCTAGGTTCGGACGGCGATAAATACCCCCGGCCCCCATGGCCGCGCTTCCTCGACGGTTGGTCCCTGCCAACGACACCAACCTCGACGATGTCCGACGTTGTATCTCTGCGAACCTATTCCCCCGTCTCATAATCTCGCTACCTCCCACCTCTCACCGGGTCCGGCACATCGGATTGTTGTTGGGCTATCTCGAAGGGTCGGAACATCGAGCGTGTCTGGCAAATGTGTTGACTCGGCGAGTTCAAGTCGTCTCATGCCTATATGCGAAGTTGATCACGACAAACGGCTGTTTCTTAGCTCACAGATAAAACATGCACAAAAAAACTTTTTGACTTCAACCTCCAGACCGGACTTCCAGCCACCTGGCGTGAATGTCTCAAGAATTCCAACGCTATACCGGAGGCCCTGGTGGGTATGTTTGAGCATGTTTGGGGAGGGGTGTGGCTACAATGGACGAGTCGGAGTATGGCATCAAGTGCTCGCTACGTGCAACAGGAGCAGCATCCTGGTCCCGGTGAGAGATTGGCATCTGGCTTGATAGCTACGTTTCTCGGTGGTCCCAAGGAGTTCATAGGGACATGGAGATGAGAAACTGTATGATTAACAACACTGCTATTGGAACCTTACTACTCAAGACATTTTATCATTATCCGTGTTGCCCCTCCGGTATATTAACGACTGTGTATGGAGTTCGGAGCAGGCCTAGCTGGTACCTAATACAGCTTAATAAATCTGGATTCCGTCAGCTTCATATATAAGTAGTCAACACGCAGGCGTACGAATCAGTGAATAAATAGCCTGGTCTTGAACCCGAACAGACCCCAATTTTCGGAGGCCGTTGCTCCATGGGTGTCTCTCAAGCTCAACGACAATCCTCACACTTGTTCTCATCCGTCACGGCACCCCCTTCGGATATCTTGCTGCCCTCGTCGCCAGTCTTCTTCTCCAACTCCTTCTTCTCTTTAGCGTGATCGCGATCTACGTGGCCCAGGTCCCTCCCCGGCTCAATCACATCCCTCACCCTCCTCTTCAGCTCCTTAGTCTCGGGGAACCCGCCGTCGACCTTGCGGTCCCAGAGCACCTTGGCCTCGGCCCCGTCATTCCCTGCAGCGGCGGGGGCATGATGGATAGTCACGACGAATGTACCTCCCGTGGAGGGCTGTAGAGCGACTTCTCCAAGGGAGACGGAGAATGTGGAGAGAAGCTCTTGGGCGTACTGTGTTGGTCACGATGAGCCACGGTATCGAACGATCTGGTTGGACATGGGCACTTACGTAGGCAGCCCGGAGCATCCATTTACACTGGGTGCAGAACTGGATGGTGACGCGGGGGAGAGGGCAGGGGACGGCTCGCGTTGTGATATCCGCCATTGTTTCGTTTCGTGGTGTTGGTATACTGCTGCAAGAGTGACTCAAAGACGCCGGTGTGCGGTATTTTGACCTGGGGTTCGGATCGCCGGGATGTTTCTGGTCCGGCTCTGTGAGAGTTGAACAGCAGAGATAAATGTGGCTCAAAGAAATTAACCAATGGGAGTATATGTAGAGAGGTTGATGTTCGATGACTGACGGGAAGAAAGTGGTGATGAGTAAAGGGCCCGATGTGGCAAAGGGACCCGCCATATCCATCCAACTTGCTCCGAATCATCAACACAGATACTATTATGACGAATAGCAGCCTCGGATTGGTATCAAAAAATTACATGGCATTGGACAAAGTGAAATACGAGGTAGGAAGGGGCCTATTAACCGCTGAAGACTCGGCTCCCCAGTCCGCAAAGATCCCTTTGTGCTGTTCCACCATTTGTTCCACCATTTGACACACTTCAAGTCTCGTCGGCTGTTAACGCAAGACCGCGAGCAAGCGAAAGTGAACCCGTCAACTAAATCCATCATGCCTCCCTCCCCATCCCAGCCAACCCCGGCATGAACCAATAGCCCCAAAGAAGATCCATCAGGATAAAAACGCGTCAGAGTACATCAAAAAAAAAAGAGCTGGAGGCGCCGTCCTCCGTGCGCGGACAACGCTTGGTATATCATCATCGACGGTCGTGGCGTTGTGCCGTACATTGTTTTTCCCCCTTGGCTTGAGACTTCCCTCATATTTCTGCTCCCGAAAGATGCAAGAGGAAAAGAACACAAGATGCCCTCCTCTTACATGACGAGACAGCAACCCCCGGACTGTTGTGGCGCGTACGGGTCCTCGCCCTTGGGAACGGCGCCCCATGTAGAAGGAACCATGTAGTCCCTTGTGCCGTTGCAGTACGCAATGATACTATCGCGGCCAGTCAGCGCCAAATGCCTTTCGATATCGCACTCGCTAGCCGAGATTTGGCTTACCTCTTAGCAGCAGTGCTGACGGGGATACGTTCGCGCTCGAGGTCCTCGCGAAGCCGATTGTTCAGCTCTGTTAGGCGCCTGAGCTTGAGGTCGGCCATCGACTGACGGGTCTTCCTGATCTGCGACGGATCACCCACATCCCGGGAGGTGTATTGGGGCATGATGGCGGTAGGAGCGCGGGAGTGGAGAGTGACGTTGTGGCCGGGTTAGCGGGTTGAGGATTCCGTATAGCACTGACTATCGGGGTATCCTCAATCGTAAACCTCGTGGATCAAGTATCGATCGTCGTCTCTGCACGTTGCTCAGCGTCAGCAAAAGGTCTGGTCAGGTCTGAATGTGAGGGCTCCAGGCGGACAGGCGGGAAGAGACAGGTGTTTGCTCTCCGGGAGGGCGGGAGGCGACGGGGGCAGCAAGTCGATGGGTCGGTTTGTTGCAGGTCGACTGTGAAAATATATGGTAGTCGTTTAAGGATCTCCGTCAGCCAGAGATTCGATGGAAAGTCCGATTGATGTCTCGTGTGGCTCGCTCCGTCGCCGACAGACATGATGCAAGGAAGGGTCGGTTGCACGGGGCTTCGGTACTATGCCATCTCATTTCCAACCATGCCGTTGCAATCGCTTCTGCTACTGTCGCCATCGTTCGCATTTGGTATCGTCCACGTTCTGTCGTTGAGCTGTCCCGAAGTTGTGCCCTATTTCCCTCCTATGCCCTCCCCTGAGCCTGGCCCCGTCGCGAGGAAATCGGTGCCCCATTGAGAGCCATTGTGGTAGCGATTGATGTGAAAAAAATCAACTCACCTGCCGCTTGTCCTTTACGCCTAGGGCGATTGATCTGACGGTGGAGGTTCGGGGATGGGCGTCGACGAGGCGAAGTCGAGGTAAAAGTCCAGGTTGGAATGGCGCGGGTTTGGCTTGGGAATGGAGACGGGGGAGGTGGAGGTGGACGTGTTGGTGGTCCCAGACGGCACCAGTTGCCCAGTGCGCTCTGGCTTCATCTAACAGCTCCCCATGTCAGTGGGGACTGGGCCGCTGGAGGCGGAAGCAAAACGGCCGCAAGGCCACCAGCACTGGCTTCTCCAGCAGGGAAGGGGGCGCCTGGGGCTGGAGCGTAGCGGCAGTGCGACGCCCTTGGCTGGGCCTTGCTGCTGTTGGCCGCTTGGCCTGCTGTCATCTTGCCATATTACTCTAAGAATGGTTTAGTCCAGTCGCCGCTTTGTATCCACCCGAGCTCAGTCGTCTGCTCCACAACCCCCCTCAACATTGTGGCACGATGCCAAGCATAAAGCAGCGTCGCGTAGGAAATTGAGGGATGCAAACCTGCAGCACTTACCAAAATGCTCTTGCTCATGCTGGTCGATTTGAAACGGGTTTGCCTTGGGCAGCTGACAGCCACCATTCCTTCAATAGCAACATTAATATCCGTAAGAAGATCCGTTTCGATGAAGCCTATCCACACAGGTTCCGCTCACCACGATCAGGAAACTCTTTCTATTCATGTACGTAATAATTTTCTCTATTCGGGTCTAAGGAGGCCGAGAAGTATTACAGCATAAGCAGGTCCTTCTTAGCAAGGAACGGACCAAATACATGAACGCCTATGAGCATTAGGCAGTACCAGTGGTCTGTTGAAGGCGAGATGCTACCTCAGGCTGGTCTTTTTGTGGTCACTGCCTACCCCGTCAACGAAGCACGGAGCGCCAATAAGCTCGGTCATTAGGAAACGAAACTTCGCTCTAGTTTAACGGTGGCTTGGGACTTTACAGCCCTCGCCATTGTAGGTACCTACCAGGCTTTGATCTAGCTCGCGTCTCATAGCAGCCCTGGCCCTAAAAAGACTGCTATCTTGCGTCTCATATAGCAGACATTCTCGTGTGCAGAAAGATTTAGGAGCTGAGGTCTGATCAAGAGTTTTTGGGACTCTTGAGGTCGCCGGCGACTTTTGTTTCATTGGTAATACTAGTATGATGATAGTATTAGCGAATCTGTATGCTCATGGAAGGAAGTCCAGGTGCAACACAAACCAATTCATCAATGCCCAGGGTCCATATGAAATCAGGACTGACCGCTCAATCCCCAGTGTCAACCTCGAGGTCGAGCTGCACCCCGTTTGAAATACCATAGTCCTCCAAGGTAATCATATCTTTGAATGGCCTTTCCCCCTGGCGTTTTAACATGATTTGCCCCGGCTCTCGACCGATACGTGCAGCAACCATCAGCTTCAGCTGGCCAACAGTATCAGAGGGCAAACAAGGGATCGCCGACTTGGTTCCCAGTCGGTCGTTGATGTTGACAATAATCATCTCTTGGCCTGCTTGAGGCACGGCCAATACCTTCTTCTCCTTGCGAGGCTTATCAGCACCATCCTTGTCTTTCTTGTCTAAACGTTCTCTTCGTGGTGACCTAGGTCGGTCATTTCGACGTCGATCATCCCGTGGGCGATCATCCCGAGAGCGATCATCTCGAGAGCGATCATCTCGGGAGCGATCGTTGTCACGATCAAAATTCCTATAACGCGGGGGCGAGCGATTGCGGAAATCTCGGCGTCGGCCTTGGTCGCGTCGGTCGTCGTTGTTGTCGTTGGCGCGGCTGTCCTTCCACCTAAACCCACGGCTCCCTCTGGGAGCTCGACGGGGAGGTGAACGAGACCGTGATCTTCGGCGTGAGTCCTCCATCTAAACCCAAACAGACTTGGCCAGGTTTATACGGGAGGGGTCTCGAAGCCAGAAAAGCTGTTGCGGTCTTGAACTTCTCAGAAATATTCAGTCCAAGCCAAGTCGCGATCAGGCTCCCAGCTTCGGATACAAACGTCAGTGGGGTACTGGGAGTAAACAACAGTTTGTAGTCACGTGATTTCAGGCCCACCGATCCCAGGCCTAAATAGAGACTGGATTCATCATTGCGAAATCCTCAATAAAACCAGCCATTCAAATTTCCATTCAACAATTATGTGCCATTCTACACTATACACTACCAATCCCCACGTTTGAAGATCTGCGCAATCAGAGTTGTCGCAGGCTCAAGGGGTATGTTAAAAGGGTGCTCCCCGCTGATGTAATCACACACGTGATTTCCCTATCTCAGGTGTAGCCCCGCGATGCTCGGGTAGCGTCCACACACGAAAATGAAAAATTCCTCCCCTATGTGCCTGGTTTCGCATCACCACTCCGAGTGTCAGCCAACCCATTCCACTCGCCCCAGGCCAGCGACGGCGCACTCAACGCCCGATAGCCTTCTTGCTGCGTTTTAGCTGATCCGCAGAAGAGGTTGCCCAGCATGGTACGTTTTTCGAAAGCCCGAGATGGTCAAGCGGACCCTGAGAATGCGGAAACATTACCCCTCCCTTTGGTCCCGTTGTGTGAATCGCCACGCTGATATTAACACTCGCGCTCGAACAGCCTCCGCCGCCGCACCAGAAACCCGAAAATGTCCTGAAGCGGGCCCACGAGCTCATCGGGGTCAACCAGGTCCCGGCCGCCCTCACATTGCTGCACGAGCATGTCACGAGCAAGCGATCCCGAAATGTCCCCATCGCATCCCTGGAGCCGGTGATGCTCCTTCTGGTGGAGCTCTCGGTTGAACAGAAGAAGGGCAAGCTCGCCAAGGATGCCTTGTATCAGTACAAGAATATCTCGCAGAACACGAACATCGCTACCATCGAGGTGGGTTATTTGGCGCCCAAAGACGAGGTTGCTTCATTCGCTGACAGCAAGAACAGTTGGTCCTCAAGAAGTTCATCGAACTTGCTGTGGGAAAGGTCACTGCCGCCCAGCAAAAGGCCGACGAGGTCCAGTCCACCATCGATGCCACCGCTACATCCAGCGTCGACGATCTGGAGGCGAGCGAGACCCCTGAGTCCATCCTCCTCGCTACCGTCTCGGGCGAGCAGTCTCGCGACCGTACCGACCGTGCCATCGTCACGCCATGGCTGAAGTTCCTCTGGGAGGCCTACCGCACCGTTCTCGACATTCTCCGCAACAATGCGCGCCTCGAGATTCTCTACCAGAGCACTGCCATGCAGGCTTTTGACTTCTGTCTTAAGTACACCCGCAAGACGGAGTTCCGCCGCCTTTGCGAACTGCTGAGGAACCATGTTCAGACCGCCGCAAAGTACTCGTCCCAGATGCACGCCATCAACCTGAGTGACCCCGACACTCTGCAGCGCCACCTTGAGACGCGCTTCCAACAGCTGAATGTGGCTGTCGAGCTCGAGTTGTGGCAGGAGGCTTTCCGCAGCGTTGAGGATATTCACACTCTCCTCAACCTCAGCAAGCGCCCCCCCAAGAACATCATGATGGCCAACTACTATGAGAAGCTGACCCGAATCTTCCTTGTCGGCGAGAACTACCTCTTCCATGCTGCCGCTTGGTCAAGGTACTACACTCTGCTGCGCCAGTCCTCCGCTCTTGTGGCTTCTGGGCAGAGCAAGAAGTCTGACAATCCTCCCGCATCTGATGCCGATCTCCAGAAGGCCGCCTCCTTTGTGCTCCTGTCAGCCCTTGCCATCCCCGTCATCAGCACATCGCGCTCCCGTGGCGCCATGGTGGACTTCGACGAGGCCAGAAAGAACAAGAACTCGCGCCTGACCCACCTTCTGGGTATGAACCAGGCCCCTACCCGCTCTCGCCTGTTCAAGGACGCTCTGTCCAAGTCGCTTCTTCAGCGCGCGCGCCCCGAGATCAGGGACCTGTACAACATCCTCGAGGTTGACTTCCATCCACTGTCCATTTGCAAGAAGATTTCGCCCATTCTTACCAAGATCGGTGCCGACTCGGAGATGGAGCGATACATCCAGCCCCTCCAGCAGGTTATTCTCACCAGGCTTTTCCAGCAGCTGTCGCAGGTGTACGAAACTGTCGACCTGGACTTTGTTGAGAGCCTCGCTCAGTTCCCCGAGCCGTACCAGGTGACTCGCAGCACCATTGAGAAGTTCATCATGAATGGCAACAAGAAGGGTGACCTCGCCATTCGCATGGACCATGCCACAGGTGTCCTGAGCTTCGACAACGATGTCTTCTCTTCGGCCAAGGCCGGCCACAGTGGCTCCGGAGCAGGCTCTGCCGAATCCGAGACTGGCACTGTCCAGCGACTCCAGAGCACCCCCTCCGAAATCGTTCGCTCACAGCTTACCCGCTTGGCACGAAGCCTGTTCACAACGTGCCACTATATTGACCCCGAGTTCAACAAGGAGCGTGTGGCGGCTCGCAACGCTGCTTTGGCTCGTGCAAAGGCTGGGGCGGAGAAGGAGCACATTGAAATCGTTGCTCGAAAGGATATCATTCAGAAGCGAAAGGAGGAGGCTTCTGAGGCCCAAGCGAAGAGGGATAAGGAGAATGCCCGACAGAAGCGACTCCGAGAGCAGGCCCTGCAAGAGGCCGAGGACAAGCGACTTGCTGCTGAGCAGAAGGAGCGCGAGGAGAAGCGCATCAAGGCTGAGCATGACCGTGTCCGTAAGGAAGAGCTCAAGAAGCAGATCGCAGACCTGAAGATCAATGACAAGGCTCTTGACATTGATCTCGAGGATCTGGACAACCTTGATACCAACCGCATCCGTGCTATGAAGCTGGCACAGCTTGAGCGGGAGAAGAACGACGTCAATGAGCGCCTGCGTATCACCGGCAAGCGCATCGACCATCTGGAGCGGGCCTACCGCAAGGAGGAGGCGAAGAAGCTGAACATGGATTACGAGAAGCAGATTGAGCAAGACCGTGCCATCTACGACAAGGTCAAGGCCAAGACACTCAAGGAGGCCGAGGAGAAGCACAAGGAGAGTGTTGAGCTCAAGCACCGTCTCAGCCGACTGGTGCCTGAGTACGAGACCTTCCGCTCCTCTCTGCATGAGCGCCGCCGCGATGAGTTCGAGAAGCGCCGTCGCGATGCCGAGCGTGAGCTGGAGAAGCAGATCTCCCTCCGCAAGAAGGAGCACCGCGATCGTAAGCTTCGCGAGAAGCGGGAGCGGGAAGAGAAGGAGCGACAGCTTCGCGAGGCCGAGGAGAGGGCCGCCCGCGAGAAGGAGGAGCAGCGTCTCCGTGAAGAGGCCAAGAAGGCCGAGATGGCCAAGCTCAAGGAGCAGCGTGATAAGGAGAGGCAGGAGATGCTGGAGAAGGCTGCCCTTCAGCAGCGACGTGAGGAGGAAGCCCTCGCTCGCCGTAGGGCTGAGAAGGAGAGGCCGGCTGCTCCCAGCCGCGTGCCTGAGAGGACTGAGACCCCCGAGGGCCGCAGGCCACCCGTCTTTGGAGCTGGCAAGTGGCGCGAGCGTGAGTCTTCCAAGACCGCTAGCGGCGATGCCCCTGCTCCTCGGGGACCCCCCATGGAGCGAACCGACTCGGGCGACCGTGCGGGTGGGCCTCCACGCCTTCAGCTTGCCGGCAGCAAGCCGAGCTGGCGCGAACGCGAGGCAGCCAAGTCTGCTACTGGCGACAGTGACGCACCGCCTCCCAGGAGGTTTGAGCCCCGCGGTGCTCCCATGGACCGCGGAGGCTCGAGCCGCGGCGAGGAGGGCCGGCAGTCTCCTGCCCCCCCGAGGGAGGGCACGCCGGCCTCTGGTGGCTCTGGGAGGTGGGTTCCGCCTCATCTGAGGAACAAACAGTAAAGGTAGCGATTCATTGCGCGGGTGAACATGACTGCGTTTGCACTGGCGTTTTAGGAAAGGGCTTGTTTGCACTTGGAGGTGGATGTACTCTAGAGCTCAGTATAATTCTCCTCCTCTGGGGAACGAGCCTACCAGAATGGAAGAAAAGTGGCATTCGATTGGAACAGTTCTATTCTATGATCATTTGTCCGTGATGTTTACTGTGCAATGGCCTGTAGTATATGGTCAAGCTCCATCCCGGTGCCTAGGGATTAGCTACAAAGCTGGGGATTTGGCTATTATTAATAGTCTCGGGGGGTTTTTTTTTTTTTAATGTCTGCGAGCTACTGTGTCTTATGGGGGGCTATGGGGAGGTTGGTCCATTCTCGACATTGAGTCTGGTTGAGTTTGAGAGCTAAAGAGAGTGCTCAATGTGGAACCAGCGTAGTATATTCTCGTGTAGGGTCATTATCAATGACCCGATGAGTTGAAGATGCCCTTGCATCAACAATTTTCAAAGGGAATTAAATAACTTTTTTCCTTTAAAAAACAATTACAGTTAACAAGGGTGGGAATATAGATTTTCATCATTGCGCACAGCTGATGCTGGCCTAGGGTAGGTGTGTGAAGGGGACCCCACGAAATAAAATCCGGGGGAGGAATTCATTATCCAGGGATCTGAGCAAAGTTAGAGAACCAACCTTTTTATTAGTAACCTAGGTCGTCAAATCTCTCACCGAGCCCGGTGTTCAAGTCCCTCAGATACATACCTCTTCCCGAGCTGTCGTCGCCCAGCTTGTTTTCTGAGCTATGGAGTTGGCGGAACCACTCAAGAAGTATATCACGTCCCTGACACCAGCGCAAGTGTGCCAGGGAGTTTACATTCTCTCGTCAGCAACCATCCTCGCCATCAATGTCCTCCCGGCGGAACTCCGCAGGGCGCTCCTGGAGTACGGCGCCCGCCACCAGGACACAAAGGACGGGCAGAAACACAAGGGCACTCTCCAGGGGCTCGTGGGATTGCTCGAGGTCCCGCACTCGTGGTTCCTGCACTTCTACGTCGTCTCTGTAGCATGTTCAGTATTCTGGGCCTGGCAGTATCTTACCCAGGGCGCCGTCATGGGGTGGCTGGCCCGGGAACAGGTCCGTGGCGGCCAGGCGAGCGTGGAACTGTCACGAGTCTTTGTGGCATGGGGATTGATGACCCTCCAAGGCCTGAGAAGGTTGTACGAGAGCTTATTTGTCACCAAGCCTGGCTCATCCCCCATGTCTAGCCTCCATTGGATCGCTGGGGTGTTATTCTACACAGACATGAGTATCTCCGTGTGGATAGAAGGTTCTGGTGGGTTGTTCGGTCCTCATATAGTATTCGCGCGGAAGTTGCTGACGGTATCTGCCAGGAGCCATCCTTCACTCCTGGGAAACAGTCGAGCTGCCTCGGCGTCTGCCTTCCGGGGTCCCCACCGCAGTCGGACTCTTCGTAGCCGGCTGGATCAAGCAGAACCAGTGCCACAGGCACCTCGCAAGCCTCAAAAAGTACACGTTGCCTGATCAAGGGTGGTTCCGGCAAATCGTCTGCCCCCACTACACGAGTGAATGCCTCATCTATCTCGGTCTGTCTATCGCCGCGGCTCCTCCCGGCAAGATCTTGAGCAGAACGGTCTTCATCGGTCTCGTTTTCGTGGCTGTGAATTTGGGCACCACAGCTGGCAACACAAAGAAGTGGTATGCCGAGAAATTCGGACCAGACAAGGTGGCAGGCAAATGGAAAATGATTCCATATGTCTTTTGAGCTCCCCGAGACAGGCGGGCTACCGCTGACGGAACAGGCCTAGCTTGTCTCCGACCTTGGACACCTTGGTGACGTCTCGATAGGTCAGGCTGGTGCGCGTCTCACGGGTATTACGACCATCAGAAAATGCTTCCGGAGACCGAAGCAGCGACCAGTTTACGATGTTCTGGGCATCAAGATCGATGTCCTCGTCAATATCAGCAATTCCGTGGAGATAGTCGGTGTAGAGGGACTGGGTGGTGATGAGGAGGCTACGAGGCTCCTGGAGAATTCTCCAGCACGGATCCGGATCGACAGCTCCATCCTCCTTGCTCCGGTACAAGTTTAGGCAGAGGCTAGCCCCCAAGCTGACTGTGCACACGACCGGCCAGTACGCGGCGCCATCCTACGGAAGATGAGCTTTGGGTGTCGCGCCTGATCGGTCTCCCGTTAATGTACTTAACTTATGGGGCATAATCCCTATGCCGGGCGGATATTCGTTTATGAGGACATGATTCGGCCGACGATGGGGGCTCGTCTCGAAAAGGTGTGTCGGGTGGGCATCAGATAATGGTATCGACTTTATGCGGGGAATGATGGGATTCTCGAGCCATGGCGGGAGTGGCGCGTCCAGCAGGCGATCTCGCACAAGTTCAGATGGCCATGCCTGGAGCCTTCGGTGTGTCAACTGTTTCCATCTCGGTCTCGGGGCGGTCGTGATCTAAGGCGAGTCAGACGGCAACGGCCTGGCCCGGGAATATCGCGCCAAACACACTTTCCCCAGTATGGCCCGCTCCTCATCCACAGTGACGAAGTTGGGGATATAGAAAGCGGCTGGTGGCAGGTCTGGGATTCTAGCCTGTTCGAGGGTTGCTGGAAGCTGGATGTTTGTTGGGTCTGCCATGGGGTCTGCCCTGGGGTCCGGCATGATCGGCAGAGAAGCTCTCGGACACGTGTCAAATGCCGTCAAATGGTGATGGGGAACCGAGTTGGTTGGAAAGTGGTGGGTAAGTACTACTCGAGGTAGTACTACCTAGTATGCCACCTTAGGTATAAGACGGATTGATGAGCTGGGGAGGCAAGTGTCCAACAGACGGCAAAGACATTGGGAGACGCGGCGCTACTCGTACGGTGGCTGGTGGGAGGCAAGAAGCGTGCTGGCTGCCGCTGCTGAGAGGGCAGGACGGGCAGGTGGAGCAGTTCGCTGGCCCCCAGGGGCTGGATTAGTCAACATCACAGCCAATCAGGTCTCGCCCTCTGGTGGCGATCAGACTTTTGCCTGCCAGAGACAGATTCCCCGTTTGCAGGAGCTCGTGGGAGCCGAACTGTAACCTTCAAACACACTCCACCACCCGCAAGCCTCACCCGACCCAATCAAGGCTACACTCTCAGCATCACTCCCAACATCATCGCGGCTCACCGGAGCCCTGTATCACCTCTCTCAACGTGTATTGTAGCATTTTTTTTCTTTGCTGGTTTAAGATCCCATTCAACCCCCGTCGCCGACTCCGGCCACCTGTGGTACGATCTGTCCCGCCAACGCCCCTGCTGGTCCTACGGTGAGCCTAGCTGCTGCTGCTTAGGGGCTGGTGTTCATTTCACGGGTTTGACCTTGACACCCGCTCGCGTCGCCTCAACAGCAGCGCCCAACGCAGCTGAACGGGTCGACCTCGACGCCCCCAAATCAATCGGCCACCGTCTGCCTTTCGTCGCGAATCGCGATCTGCCATTGCCGACGCCTCGCACCCCTCTCCATCTCCAGGATGTTGCTAGCCAGCCGAATCTCTTCTACATAAAGTGACATGGATGCGCACAATGCTGCCGAGTCCGACCAGACGAAGCCGGCTGGCGCTTCCCCTAGGCAGCAAACTAAACAGAGCCCAGGCGGCCAATCGCCCCAGGATGCCCCGACTGTGAGCTCTGCCTCGCCCGATAAGCAGGCCCGCCGCCGCGGATCATCTGCGGATGCACCCGACGATCGCGACTCTGACGCCGAGACCATTGTCCTGCCCGGAAAAGACGGCCATTCGCCCTCCAAGGTTCGAAAGGTCCGACAGGAGGACAAGAGTGATGGCGACGCCGATGCCTCCAAGGGCCATGGGAGGAGGCCTTCTTCTAATTTCGCCAACGGCGCCAAAAACCCTGGCGATCAGGGTGGGAAGGTGACCACAGGCTGTGACGATGGTGACGGTGCTAAAAAGAAGCGTGTGTTGGATCTTGATAAGGATAAGGTCTCTCATAAGGAAGAGTCCAGTGCTCTCAGCTCCATACACACGTCACCTTCTCAGGATCGACGGCGTCGCCGTTCCGCCGTCAGCCGTTCATCACCATCTGACAGTGAACAACACCGGGAAAAACACTCCAGCAAAACATTGCTCCGCGAAAAACTTCATGCTGGCGAGCGCCTACACCCCCACAAACGCAAGGCTCCCAGGACGGACTCCGACGAGGAAGAAGAGGAGTCACGCAAGGCAAGACGTCAGCGCACGACCAGTGCTGGATTTGAAGGTGGGCGGCCATCGAGGGATAGGAGGTCCAGCACCTCCAAGTCGAATCATGACAATCGCAACCGCTCGGTCTCCCCTCCTCACCGAAGTCATCGACGAAGTGCTTCGACTCAACTGGGCTCATACAATGGGGCTGCTACAAAGAAGAAGCGGCTGCCTCCGCCACTGCATCCGACAGACTATCAGTCAGACGAGTCTTCGGCTAGTGGAAGTCCTCATCCCCGCAACACCAAAACCAGGAGCCTGGCCGCCTCCTCCACGGCAGATTCAAATATGTCACCCGCGAAAGTGCCTTCTCACAAGAAGCACCTCGATGCGCACGGCCAGACGCTTCTTGCCCGAGCCTGCGCCAGGGGGGAGTTTGACGGCGCTAAACAGCGGCTTTCCGAAAGGCCGGAGGATTTGAATGTGGCGGACTATGCTGGGAACACGCCACTTCAGATCGCCGCGATTAACGGTTGCGAGGACATTGTCGAGCTCCTGATTGAAGCTGGTTGCAACCTTGACTGCGTCAATTACGACAAAGACACACCATTGCTTGATGCGGTCGACAACGGTCATCTCGGCGTCGTCAAACTTCTTCTCGACGCTGGTGTCAATCCTCGCAAGGCAAACGTGAATGGGGAGGAACCGATCGACAGGGTCACCGAGGACACTGATAACGCCGAAGAGATCCGTGCCGCCCTCATCGAAGCCAGGAAGCGGTTTGGAGGACGGACAAAGACATCAGAAGACCGACATTCGTATCTTGACAACCACGATGCCCCTGACAGCCCTCGCCGCTCCCCAGCTGCTCCGCAACCCACAGGCCGAAGGAGCGGAACTGTACGGTCAACCAAGACGAGGAACGATCTACTCTACCAACCTCTAGATGACAAGACGTTGCGCCAGGCTGCTGGCCGAGGTGACGAAGAAATGGTCGCCCGGATTCTGCAGGTGAAGGGCAGCTGTCTTGACGCAGAACCAATGGTTGCTGCAGCTCGTGGAGGGCATGATCTAGTCATACAGTTGTTATTGGGGCTCGGTGGAGCAGATCCGGATCCAGAGCCTGTACGCTCCCAGTCCCCCGAATTTGCAACGCCGATACTTGCAGCAATTGGCCAGGAAAACATCAAGGTTCTCGAACTACTCCTTGAGCAACAAGAATTTGATCCCACGAGGCGATACAAGGGGGAGACATACTACGAAATCGCTAAGCGTCGCCAGGGCACGAACTGGAAAGAGGAGGAGCAGCTACTGAAGAATGCCTATGACGCTTATAAATCGTCCAATAAGGCCAAGACGAAATCTCCCGGGCGTCGCGATAGAGACAAAGAGAGGGACGAGAAACGTTTCAGGAGGGAGGAGAGGAATGAAAGCCGATCCCACAGACGAGATCCTTCAAGCCCCTCCCAGGACGGCGAGTCACGGAAGAAGCTATCTTCTAAGCTACCTAGCTCCAAGGACAAGCGACGGCCCAGCTCGCATGCGAATCCTAGCGACGAAAAACGAAGTCTGGCGCGCCAGAGAAAAGACGAGAGGGTTTCGTCGGTTGCCGCGTCTGACCGCGAAGTTTCCCCTGCTTTAGCACATAAACACGCCAAGACGAAGCGTACTGATTCCGAAGTCGCGCTCTCATCCGAAGGTGAGAGCGTGAAGCCAAGGCGGAAGCTCGTGTCCAAGGGCGAGTTACGTGGAGAGCGCGAGAAACGAAGGCGGTCTAGTGTTACGTCGACAACGTCAACCCTGAAGGAACCATCGAGCCCTCGCGAGTCGAGGCAAGATGATGCTCCAGACAAGGCCAAGATTTCAGAAAAGTACCATGACCGAGCGAAGGCCCTTAAGCGGGAAGAATCAAGGGACGTGGCATCTTCTGGGGATGCATCAGCAAAACGGCATCGCACAAGCCTTACTCCCGAGCAACCTCATAACGGCGATAGGGACGACGGCGAGATCCCCATCAAACGTCGTCGGCTGGATTCTGACAACGCAGAGAAACGTCATAAGCGACCTCTTTCTTCCGAAGGAGTGCTGCGCAAGAGTACCTCGAGCGCTCCCCCCCAACCCAAGTCCTCAAGCAAGCCAGCCGACAAGAAGGATACGGATGATGACCAGCCGAGCTCAAACTCCGGAGAGTTGCGGCGGAAGGATTCGAGACGACCCTCGGGGGAAGATTCGTCTGTCCGAATAAAGTCGGAAGACGAGGACGTTGAGATGCCGGACGCAGACTCCCAGAAGGAACCAGATATCGGCAAAACTGGTCCTGAACGGGAAGGAGACCAGAGTTCCAAATCCAAGAAGAAGGAGGTGGCTTCAGCCGACGACGAGGAGGCCAAGAAGGAAGCAGAGCTTCGGCGCACAGAAGCTGAAGAGCAGAAGAAGCAAGAACATGAGAAGGCTATGAAGCAAAAGGAGGAAGCAGAGGCGGAACGGAGGCGAAAGGAGAAGGAAGAACGCGAGGCCGAGAAGAAACGACAAGAAGAAGCCGAGCGTAAGAGGCGGGAAGAGGAAGAGAAGCAGCGTGTTGCAGAGGAGCAGGCTCGCCAAGAGGAAGCGGAAAAGGCGCGGCAAGAGGAAGAGCGAAGGCAACGTCTGGAAGAGGAGAAGCGAAAGGAGGAAGAGGAACGGAAGAGGCGTGAAGAGGAGGAGGAGGAAGAGAGACTTCGAAAGGAACGTGCGGCTGCCGAAGAAGCTCGCCGCGCACGTGAAGAGGAGGAACGTAAGGAGCGCGAGCGACGTGAGCGGGCCCATCGGGAAGAGATGGAGAGGAAGAGAGCTGCCAGAGAAGCCGAACAGAAGCGGGTCCAGAGGGAACAAGAGAGAGCTCGCCTGGACAAACTGCCTCCCTTACTACAATGGCTCGACACATGCCCCAATCCCAAAACACCGGCCTACGCAGACAAGTTCAAAACCATGCAAGGCGTGCGCTACGACTGTATTCGCCCCGAGGCGAATGGGACTAGCGAGGGGCGAGAGCAGTGGGTTCTCAATACCCACGCGGCTCTGCTGCTTGGAGAGAAGGATCTGGGTCTCTCGCGATGTGAGTACTTGGCATGGACTTGGCCGTGAATAAATGAAGCTAACTGTGTGGGGTTGATAGATACCGATTGGGAGCGCGCACCTGTGTCTTATTTCGCTAAGGCGACGCTGTGGAGACTTGAGGCAGATCTCTATTCCTTAATGGCCAGGAAAACGTGGGATCTTGGGGCACAGCTCCCTGGTTACTACGGAGGGGCCGAGACCCCTCGTGCTTTATCTCTTGAGGACTGGGGGGCTTTCAAATTATCGGCATGGGAAAAGTTTCGCGATATGGACTTGTTCTTCGTCAAGGTGAGTCATTCGCCCTGTCGCTATGGCCCTGCAAGTTGTTGCATCCAGTCCACTGACCTTTCTAGGTGTCGGACCTCCTGTACACCGTCCCGAATATCCCCCATCTGCGGAACATCCGGCTTGTAGTTGCGTACCGTGAGCTCATTGAGAAGGAGGAGGACCTGAAAGTCTGGCGTTCAGCGCAGAAGTGGAAACAAGATCCGGATGCCAACCGGTTTGGGGGCTACTTCGGACCTCCGAGATATCAGTATTATGTCAACGGTGTAAAAGTTGGCGAAGAGGTTCCGCAGGTGGCCCAGACGAGCTCGACGCCTTTCCCCGAGAAGCGAGTACCCCGACGCGGGCTACTGCAAGTGTTCCCGGACGACCCAGACTACAGGCGGATCTGCATTGAACAAGGGTTGGAGCATCTTGTTAGTGGTTACAAGGAAGCGACGCTGCCTAATGGAGCCGACTCGCCAGCAGCCAGCCATGCTGCAGATACTCCCGCCACCACTGCCCCTGGAACAGCGGACGACCCCAACGACGGCGACACCGCAAAGGAAATGCATGAGCCTCACGCAACAACCAACGGGAACTTGCCTAACGGGTTGGTTAATGGCTCCGGTGCTTGATTATTCGAGTTGTTTGGAGGCCCTCGAATGCGACCAGAGATGTGTCGCTTTGTTTTGCAACTTTTCTATGTCACATATTTCCCATGTGCTTCCCACGGTTGACGTGGATGGCGTTTCGAGACTCGAGCACAGCGGACATACAAGTATACTCTTAATTGATATGAGAGGGAGGCTTGTTTCAAGGAAAGGATAAACGGATATCCACTTCGGGTAGCCCGTTTGAAATCAGGACTGCTGTTGGGAGAGTATGCGCTTTGTCCTTTTTTGTTTTGGGCTTTGGATGCACTGGTGGCGCGAAGACCTGGGAATCAGCACAGGACGAGTAACGTGAAGCATAAATCGTGGCGTTTGATGTCAGATACCTTAGCTGTAGCATGTTGTCAAGTTAACAATTCTAAGCACAATGCACGACTAGTTGCTAAATACCTAGGCTCTTTTGCATCAGCGCTTCGTTTCTCTACCTCTGGCAGTAAGGTATTCATTCACATTTAAATCGTCTCCTCCTGGCGCGTAGTGTTAGGGCATGGAAATATCGCTTTTTTTTTTTTTTTCGTTCCTTCCAAGCTCCCTCCTTCCACGTATCCGTGTTTCTTTCTGGTTGGAAGGAACGGCCGCATGGCTCTGTCTGAGCATGAGTAGGGCGCGATGGTAGGGAGGATCCTAGTGGTTGTAAGAACTCCTCCTGCGCACCAATGTACATATAAGGAGATAAGGTTATACGTTAGTATAAGGTTTAAAGACGATCCTAGGATAATACTTTTGAGCAATGCATCAAACGAGTCAAGGGTAGAATCCTCAGGAAGTTCCCGAGTAAGTATGAGGGGGCCCACGCATGTCGTGCTGGGGAAAGAGCTCCTCCTGCTGACATCACTGGTGGTGGCCACACCTGATCAAAAATTTACCCCACCACCAAAACTACAACCACAAGTTGGCAACCACGACCACAACGAGACCTCGACCAACATCGGATTGCCCCCAACCGCCCATCACCAACAAACCGTCCCACAACGACGGCATTGTGAACCGCTTCCGCGCTTGACTTGCAGAAAGAGATCCCCCCGGACAACGGCTTTAGCCGCCCGCAGCCGCCCATCATGTCGACCACAGTGGATAAGGTGAGTTGATCACAATGTGGCGCCCCGAGATTTGATTGGAATTGTTGGGACTAACGGTGGATGCTCTGGGATAGATCAAGGAAATCGAGTCCGAAGTACGTGATCCCGCCCGCGAGGCATACGCGATGCGCCGTGCGCAGAGTCCTGACATCCGATATAGATGGCTCGAACCCAGAAGAACAAGGCGACGTCGTACCATCTGGGTCAACTCAAGGCCAAGTTGGCCAAGCTGAAGAGGGAATTGCTTACGCCGTCGGGCGGAGGCGGTGGTGGAGGAGCAGGCTTCGACGTGGCGAGGACCGGTGTGGCCAGTATTGGCTTCATTGGGTTCCCGTCCGTCGGCAAGAGCACGCTGATGAGCAGGCTGACTGGCCAGCACTCGGAGGCCGCCGCCTACGAGTTCACCACCCTGACCTCTGTCCCCGGACAGGTCGTCTACAATGGTTGGTTGCCTTGCCGAGATTACTGACTTCCCCTGACGGAGTCTAGAAGTTGCGTGTGTGTGGATAACGGGCTGATGCGTAGTGAAACAGGCGCCCCTTTACAGATCATCGACTTGCCTGGAATTATCGAAGGTGCCAAGGACGGCCGTGGTCGAGGCCGCCAGGTTATTGCCGTTGCCAAGACGTGCCACTTGATCTTCATAGTGCTGGACGTGAACAAACCGCTGACGGACAAGCGAGTCATTGAGGCTGAGCTCGAAGGATTCGGTATCCGGATCAACAAGGAGCCTCCCAACATTTCATTCAAGAAGAAGGACAAGGGTGGACTGAATATCACCAGCACTGTGCCTCTGACGCATATCGATAATGACGAGATCAAAGCTGTCATGAGCGAGTACCGGATCAACTCCGCGGACATTACCATCAGGTGCGATGCCACGGTCGACGACTTAATCGACGTCCTGGAAGCCAAGAGCCGAAGGTGAGTGGACGCCATGCGTATTTCAACACCGAGATTTTGGAATGGCGAACTGACTTCCGTCATCCCTTGCAGTTATATCCCCGTGGTGTACTGCCTAAACAAGATTGACTCTATCAGTATCGAGGAGTTGGATCTGCTCTACCGAATTCCTCATGCAGTTCCCATTAGCTCCGAGCATGGCTGGAACGTTGACGAGCTGATGGAGGCGATGTGGGATAAACTGAGCCTTAAGCGAGTGTACACGAAGCCCAAGGGCAAGCAGCCTGACTACTCCGCGCCCGTTGTCCTCAGGGCGTCGAAAAGCACAGTTGAAGACTTTGTAAGTTCCGACGGCTCTGCCTTGTTTTTGCTGGGCAAGGAGGAATGGCCCAACTGACTCTTTTATCTAGTGCAACGCCATTCATCGGAGTATTGTGGAGCAATTTAAGACAGCTATTGTGTATGGAAAGTCTGTCAAGCACCAGCCGCAAAGAGTCGGTTTGGCCCACGAGTTGTGTGACGAGGATGTTGGTGAGTGACTCTCTGGCGCCAACACGGCATGGGATGGGCATGGCGAGTGTGCGGATAGAGGGATCGACACGGGCTTGATGGCCATTCAAGCAGCGTTGATTGATGCTGGTTGGCCGTTGTCCATACTTCCGCCCGCTTGCCAGCCTGCAGCTCTCGATGCCGTTTGCCCCATTTCGTGACGGGAAAAGAAAGTATTGCGCTAACCTTTAATAGTGACCATTGTCAAACGATGAGTCTGGACATGGCCAAGCATTCGCGCCCGTTGTAGGCGAAAAAAATTTCCGGGTAATAGGTGTCGGGTGGTTTTCGCTTTGTGGACGGGCTGGCAAGATTGTCCAGCCGAGCAACGTCCTAGTCTAGAATGTACGAATATTACGGATGCTCTCCTCCGTAGTAGTCTTGATGTCGGGTTGCGTTGGGCCCCGGCGGGATGGGTTGCACTGATCTGCCCTGGGGATGGAGGTTCACTCAGCAGGCAGCAGGGCTGACAAAGAAAGTCCATTTCGGTGGAAACAGTCAAGTCGTTAATCGGGGCTCGAACTGGGGAGCGTTTTCCAAGGAGTCCAAGCTCGTTGGATTCCGTGTACCCTCGCAGCCCTCACTCATGGATTCGACAGATGAGGGTTTAGCGGCACTAGATGGCGAGCAGCTGATGACAAGGGCCAGGGGAAGGAGGAATTGGTGGACCAGAGCCAGGTGGTTTGACCCCTGCTACATACACAAGACACAAAACAATCAGCGAAGTCGAATACAACTTGCGATCTGTCGACCACCAGAGCTCTTTTTCCCCGCACGCAATCCGCGAAACTCGAAAGTTGGGGCTGTTGAAGCTGTTGACTGGCGACCAACGAAGACCTACATACGTACGTACTAATAGTAACTAGGGCGAAAGTTGAAGATGACTGGGCACCGTTGCTCTGTTCTACCTGCATAGCCGAGGGCCTCTCGATCTGCGGCCGCAGCTTCCCAGCAGAATCGCGGGTTGCAGCTCTGTGCATCTCCCCCAGTTGTTGGAGGGGAGGGCAACAGACAGTGCCATCGGTGAGGGGCATCCACCTGGGATGGAGGTGGTGCTTGGCTTGCATCTGGCGCTTATTAGGGCCACCACGGGGCACCGCCGCCCAATGCTTGTGGGCTGGTGGGTTGTGGTGTGGTGGCTCTTGCAGAGCAGTGGTCAGTTGGTTCCCCCATTCTTCTCTCATCCTTCTTGTCTCTTTTGTCCGCGCTGGCTTCTCCGAGCCCTTCACAACGGTCTGGTTGCTGCCAAACGCCGGAGTTGAGATCACGAATGGTGGGTCGTGAGGGACGCTAGCGGCGATGCGCAGTGCGCACCAGTTGGTGGCAGTTCCGAGTTGCCCTGGCCGAGGCCCTTCGATTACCCCAATGCTCTCTGTCGCTCAAGGGGTATTGGTATCCTCCGCGATGATTGCGGATTTCCGGTCTTCTTCTCCTTGACCATAGATCTGTCTGTATCTGCACACGACGGGCTAAGTTTGTCCAGTGCTCACCGTTGGCAGGCAGGCAGGGGTGAATTGGTATTGAGTCTAGGTGTGTTCACGGATACTAGTAAGGCGGACTGCGGGAGCGACATCTGGCCTTGCATGGCAGGACATGGGGCCACAGACCGAGTGACCGACCTCCGTTGTAAAAGCGGAGACCAACGTTTGGTGCCCGCTCCGCAGCGTGGCTGCAGCATCAATGAGTATGTATGTATGTATCAATATGAGGGAGATGGAGGATCGAAGAAAAAAAAGGGAGCTGAGTTGAGAAGACATGGTGGTGTTCACGGCTTGGGCCAAAGAGAACGGAGTTGGGGGTCTCGGGGATCGAGAGGAAGGAATGGGTGGACCCAGCTCCCAAGGGACCTGCATCGATACACGAGACCGGGGAAATGCATTCGAGCATGATGGCGGCGTCGATGTGACTGAAATGGAATTTGTCGACTGGTCGGCCAACCCGTCTGGGTTGACGATGTCTCAACACGCCGGACGTTGGCTCTGCTGTGTAACACACCGGTCAGCAAGGGCGTCGCCAGCGGCCAGTGGCAGCGTCTCATCCAAACTGGTTTGGAAGGTCTGGCAAGTTTATTGGTGGTCACTGGCACGTCGGCTGTTCCCCAGGAACCCACCCCCATTCATCTGTGCTTCGTCCGTATTACTGCGGACAGACGCAGACAGTGGGCAATCTGTGGGCAATCTGCACGGAAGACGGGACATGCATTCAGGTCTCGCGAACAGGCCTCATGAACGACGCCGTGGCCGGTGTCAAGAGATGATCGGGGATCTGCATCCAACAGAGTTCTCGCGAGAGGGAGCGACATCCCTTTTGGAAGAGCTTCTCGTCGACGTCGTTGCTGGTGTGGAGCTGGAGCAGCATCTACGAGGCCGCCCCCAAGGCTCAAGTTCACAAGTTCACAGCTCGCAACCCACAGGCCACAATGGAGACGGTCAAGGTCAGGCTGGCCAGCCGTTGTCCATGGTGCACCCTCCACAATACGGTCCGAGAGGGCGCCAGGGATCTTGATAGAGCTGACCAACTGGAAAGACAACCGGTTAGTGGAGTAGCATTCATCTGCTCAAAACCAGGTCCACACCACCCTTCTCTCGCAATTTTTCTGTACTATGTACGGAGTATCGTACGGATAACCATATTATTACCTTCGGACGGATACAATGTCGGGTTTTGCTTTTGATCCTCATTTTTCGTTCGGCTTGTCCTGTTGCTGCCCAATGGGTTTTCTGGCCCCGAGGCCCGGGGATAGGGTTCCTTCGCGCCCGTCAATGGCAAGATGTCGGAAATTGCGGCAACTCTTGGGAAGCAGGCAAGGCAGGTGGTGTAACGTGCTGGTGTCTTAGTGGGGAGCCGATGTGCCAGTGTGTTCGAGATGGAGCTGGTGAGCATTTCCGGCAATGCTCCGCAGACAGCGTCATCGTCTCTCTGTCCGATGCTTTGCAGCGCTGTACTTGCACGAAGCTGCGAAGAACGGCGTTGAGAGTGAGGTCCCTTGTGTTATCCGTCCGATGGCCCACAAGGTCACAGCCGCACTACTACTATCTTAGTGGGGGGAGGGGAGGAGGCGCAAGATGGGGGGATGCAGCTTACCAACACAAAACGGCTGTCTCGACCATGCAATACGACTTATAAGAGCATGAACTAAGGTCGGGACGCAAGAGCTGAGAACCTGCGAAGAATATGAGGCTGCCGTTGCGCAGACCGGCTGCGGCCTCGCAGATGGCCTGGCGTTTGTGGCATTCGTGGCATTTGTCTTCCACCCACGCTGTTGCAGCCTTGCTAATTGCTGTCTGAGTGAGGCGGGATGTCTCCTGCAACTGCGAATACTACTCTGTCCATACTACTTTCGTACGAGGGGGTACCAAGATCGCTTGGTGCTACCCGTACAGAGTACATTGTACGTATAGCTACACAGGTCTGGAGTGTTGTTTGATACGTGGCCGATGATTATCGTCAATCCGCCGCGCACATCTGCCAAAAAGGTTCCTGAATTTGACTGCAATACTATCCGTACTACTCCGTACATGGACCGGGGCGAGCAAGCAAGGCAGCCGGATGGATTCCGAGAACATCTTGCAGAACTATCGACCAAGGGGGTCATGGCCCAACGGCCAACGCCCATGCATTGATCTGCTCATACTAATGCGTTTATCCCGGCTGTCAACTGTCAGTTCACCCTGATTCCTTAGGACCTCTCCGTACTCCGTACTCGTACTAATACTCCGTATCGGTATGTACGGAGTTGGGGCTGACCGGCTGAGGGCCAGAGAGTACATCCATGGCAGGGACAGACAGGGACAGACAGGCGAGAGATGAGATTCATAAGCTTAGTGAAGCACCATTGGCACCCTGGCAGCGCCGGGACGTGATTGTGCATACAGGGGCCCTTGGGAAGATTGCCAATTGGAATGAGGACCCCTGTTGTGCCGGCTGGGCTTCCCGTCTTTGAACCTCGTCCGTCGGTCGATCGTGGCCGGGGGCTGTGGGCTGTGGGCTGTGGGCTTCAGTTCAGCAGTCAGTGCCCGACGGTCCACGGCCGACAGATGATGGATTGGACTGATGACGACGACCCACGCGCCACGGGGCCACGAGGAGCGCAAGGCGGCACGCTGTTGCAGCGTGCTTCTGGGCAGAGGTCTCTTGCTTCCCGTGGAGAAGGAGCAGGAGGCTGCGACTCCGGGGACACTCGAGAGTCAAGACACGCCTGAATGGCAGATATACGAGTATAATACCACGTCTGCGAGCTTCCTCGTACATGGTGTTAGTACTAGTATGGCACTATGGGTGCGACATGCGACACGCAGGTCCACCAGGCCCCCAGCTTGTCGCCAGCCTCAGCCTTCGACTGGCTGGCGCAGGCTGGCCCAAGGATGATCGGATGTGGCTTCGCTGGCCCATTTTCGTGGCCTTTGCAAGAGGAGGAGAGTTGTCTCTCCCACCCACCACTGGAGGGCTGGAGGCTGGAGGGGCTGGAGGCTGGAGCACTGGCAAGACTGGGGTCATTGCACACCCTGGACAAGTCGGCACGCCCCCTCCCCCCTCTGGCTCTGGCTCTGGCTCTGGCTCTAGCTCTAGCTCTGGGGTCTTGGCCTCCTGTGGGCCCCCCGTTGCTCCCGGCCATTGCCGTCTCCAGGAGCCCAGGGCCCAGGCTCCTCCAGTCGTCGTCGCGGTCCACTGACCAAGAAGAGGTTCCGAGACGGCAGCATCATCAATGAAATGCCTCATCGAGGATTTTTGGATCTGATTCGGCATTCTCCTGGCGGCCTCGTGACCTCATATGCCTATGGATGGAGTCATGGGGCGGGTCGTGGGCGGATCCCAGAGATCATACCGGGGTTTGCTGTGGATGAGATGAGCGCCCAGGAAGCTTCTTCTCCGCAGGAGCCTCGACAAGGCTCTGTGGTCTGATGCCTGTCGGATACTTGGGACGAATACCAACGCTAATCATTCTGGCGACCAAGTACGGATGCGGAGTATGAGTACGTAGGTACTATGTAATACGGAACATTCGCAGCAACAAGTACGAGTACTTCGTATTACATGGTGCGAGACTACGAGACTACTACGAGACTGCTACGAGACTACGACTACAGCCTTGGACGGACAGACAGGCCACCGTATTGGGGGACGAGATTAACACGCGCACTGCCGGCGTCGATCCTCCTGGCTGCGCTTGTGGGGAGAGGCGGAAGAAGCCAGAGAGCGGACGGCGCAACTCAACGGCGGCGTTACGGCCGTTTGCCGACGCGATACGGGCGTTGCTCGTATAGAGTACTTCTGGCTGCTCCTTCTTCTTTCGGGAGAACGAGTATCTTGTACTTGTACGGAATAGCAACGTGTATCGGAGGACAAGGTGCGAGTACTCGTACTCGGTACCACGAGTGGTATCCGTAATGGTATTATGGATATCCTCCCAGGGCTGGCATACATACGAGTACACCCCCAGGGCCCCAACACGACGACGGGGGGCATCCCATCTTGGCCACACCATCCGCATCCCGGGCATCCCCATCCTAGATTCGATACCACCCTCCATTAGGCGCTGGCCCCTGGTCCTGTCCTGGGCTCCTGGCAGCTCCAGGTTGTCTTGCGAAGGTCCCCTTGCCGGTATTAGTGGGTGCTGCGCCTGCAGAATGCATGCTGCAGAGGCCAGAGGTGCAGAGGTGCAGAGGTGCAGAGGCCGGCCCGGGGAGCAAACATCATGCCTCCATTCCTATGTATTTGCTCCATTGTCCGTACTCCATCCATGGTCGACAGCCCACCGTCCCGCCCGGCTTTGCGCACAGCGAGGTATATGTATCGAGTATTGCACATTGCCACGACACAGTGGTCTCTGCGTCAAGCCGTCTCTTGTCAGCGGCAGATCATCACCAAGTGCCGACTTGCAGACCTGCAGACCTGCTAGCGCGTGGCTTTCCGCTCGCCGCCCCCCTCCCAAGCTCATCAAGCTCATCAAGCTCACCAAGCTCACCAAGCTCACCAAGCTCACCAAGCTCACCAAGCTCACCAAGCTCACCAAGCTCACCAAGCTCACCAAGCTCCCCCAGGCTTACCCAAGCTTACCAACCTCGGGAGCTCCCCAGTCTCGAGCACCCAGGCCCCTCTCAGGTCGAACCCTGCAGGCACTAACAGGCATCTTCTGCCGTCTCTCGTCACGGTCTGGGAATCCTCGGCGACCAGTCTGGTGTGATAGTGGTGGTGTCCCTCTCTGTCTCTCTCTTTCTCTCACTCACTCTCTCTCTCTCTGTCTCTTCGACATCCGACAACCTCCCACCAGGGAACGAACGAGCTGAGCCACAGCATACCCCAGACTAGATCCAGGAGCGGCTGAATCCCGCCCACGGACGAGACTCTTCCCCGTGTGTCTCACTCTCGCCCTCCTCAAACGCGTGGACTTCTCCACGAGCCCACGAGGCGTCAGATAGCGTCAGGCACCGCGTGCCCTTTGCTCTTCCGTCTTCATAGACAACTGGTGGCGGAGCCTCAGCGCCGCGACCACCCTTCTCTGTCCCTAAGACGCTGGTATAGGACCATGCATTTCCTCATCATCAACCGCCATCCGTGAGGGCCGTCCCATTACTTCTGCCGGGACCAAGTCGGCACCAAGTCGGCACCCTCCTCACTACCTCATTCGACGGCATCTGCAGTCCCAACCACCTTGCCCTCGCTCTCGTCTGCCTCCCCGCCGGTTCCAGCTGGCCACACACTCACTTCCCGAGGATGGATACCACCATCAATGGATCGGGCACTATATCGCCCGGCAGCTCGATGGCACAGACGAATGGATACAATGATGCCTGGGCCAGCATGAGCCCATACAGCCAGAGCCCCTACGGCAACAGCCCCATGAACGAATACGCGCACTGGGGCGGCTACATGCCTCACGGCCTACCCTCAGAGTCGCTGAACGCCATGGCCCCTCCACCACCCCAACCGCAGGCTCACCAGATGATCCGCCCAGCGCCAGCACCGCCCCCGATGGGCCATCACCAGCTGCCCATGCTGAATACCACCTGGCCCAGCCAGCTGACCAACCCGACCCCGTCGGGGAGCTACTCGGCCCCGCCGCTGTCCATGACGCCCGTGTCCAGCACCCAGCTCGTCCAGCCCGCCGAGGCCCCGAGGCCGCCCGCAGCGCCGGAGAAGGCGAGGAAGGCGTTGAGCACGGAGCAGAAGCGAGCCATGTGCCAGTACTCGGAGGACAACCCCGGAAAGAGACAGGCAGATATCGGCGCCAAGTTCGGCGTTGAGCGGAGGTAGGTTGCGTCGAGGAGGAGGCAGGGCGCGCCACGGTTCCAGGCTGACTGACTCTTGGTGCTATAGTACCGTTTCCAAGGTTTTGCGGCACAAGGACCAGTACCTAAAGCGAGACCAAGAGCCGGATGTCTCGTCCGCCAAGAGGGTCAAGGGGAAGCACCCCGATTTCGACCGCACCCTGAGCAACTACATCAAGAGACAGCAGAGCAGTGGCTTCGACGTCAAGGACGAGGACATTATGGAGCAGGCAAAGCTCTTCGCCCGTGCCAGCGAAAACCAGGAGAGTCTTCTCAGCAGCCTGACCGGCCCCTGGCTCCAGAAGTTCAAGCAGAAGCACAGCCTCGGATCCGGCAAGCTGACGAGGAGAGCGTCCGAGACGAATATACCCGACAGTGCGCGCATGTCGGCGAGGCCGAAGCTCAAGAAGGAGAAGTCGGCGGGTGCTATTTCCCGGTCGAGACCCAAGAAGGAGAGATCTTCGAGCGTCATCATCTCGCCCGTCTCGCCCACGACCCAGATGTCGCCCCTTTCCGAGACCCGCAGCGACGAGGAGATGCACCCCGAAGGTCTGGGGCTCGACTTTTCCTACAGCCAGACGGCGTCACACTCGACTACGTCCCTGACAAACGATACGGGTAACTCTTCCTTCTCCGGGGGCGCCCTGAGTCCCACGGGGACCTTTACATTCTCGCCGGATCCGAACACAGGAGTCTTCCCTTTCGAGCACCACCGCGAGAAACGCAGCAACACCTTCCCGTCCCTGAAGCTCGAAGGCATCCACCAGACATCTGCAACTGAGCCAATGACGCCCCGTCATCCCCCCACCGGGACGGCATCGTCGTCAGCCCTGGCGTCACCGGTCCAGGAGCTCAAGCCCGGAATCGCACCCATCGACACGTCCATGGCGTCTCCCCCCGTGCTCCACCGGAGCAGCAGCAACTCGAGCATGACAGGACGCTCCAGCACAACCCCTGTGACGGGCAGCACCGTCAACTCGGGGTCCATCGACTCGTCGCCCGTGTCCCCATCGCAGGAGGACGCCCGCCGAGCGGCCAACACGCTCCTCAACTACATCCAGAGCATGAGCTCCAACGGGCAGTTCGACCAGAGCGAGTACACGACGCTCGTGCACCTGACCAAGAAACTGCAGGTCCACCAGAGCCACCAGTCTCAGCGCCCGTCCATTGGCGGCCTGTCGAGGATCCCTGAGGGAGACAACGAGATGTCTGCCTCGAACGGGGTGGTGGCCATGGAGACCAGCTGATCCACTAGTACTTTGGGTGGCTGCATCACACCATTTCGCCTCTTTCCCTTCTTCTCATCCAGGAGTATCCGGTTTTGCGGCGTTTGTTTTCTTGCTTTATTGTTTTCGTCTTCATCGTCTTGACATGGCCGACGATTGGGACGAGGAGGCATTTACTTGCACATATACCATCATCATCATCATCATCATCATCATCATCATCATCATCATCATCATCATCATCATCATCATCATACCTACAGATCAGAATCTGACGCTCGCGCGATTCGAAGAAGCAGTACCCTCTCGGGCAAAAAAAAGGGGGGAGAAGAGTGGGAGAGAGCATGAGGAAAGTATGCCCGTGTCAACGCGGGACGGAAATAGTATTTACATATCCATATCTTTGGAGGGATATCCAATGGCGTGAAATTTATGGGTGGCTAGGAAAGGGCCACATGGGAGCAAAGACGGAATGATTAGGCTGCGAAGCCCACTGGGCGACCTATTATCTGTGGTTGCTGTTTTGTTTTCTCTTTTTATCCCCCCCCCTTCCCCCCTCCTTTCTTTGCTGTTCGTTTTCTTATTCCCCCTTGCCGCATTTCTTGCCCGCTTGTTTTAGGTACTCGACTGCACACATGTTTGGTTTTCTAGCTCTAATATTGGCCGGGGAGCGATCCTGATGCGGGACATTGGTACATCACTCGGAGGAAGCAATATATTTATCGACGCCAAATTTTTAACGGCCGTGGCTGTGTCGTCCAGAATCATCATGTCATTAAGAAGAAAGAAGAAGAAAAAAAACAACCAAAGGGGGTATCTATGGCCAACTAACCACTCCGTCATCAGCATTCATCATTTTGGGGTTACCCTTCACCCTAGTCGCTCATCCCACAGTTCCTCGACGCCCTTCTCACTGAGCTCCGGCATCAACCTCACGAGGATGAGCTCCAGGATGCCATAGAGCAGGTGCTTGTTGCAGTACTCGTCCGAGAACACCATCAGGAGGCCCTCCACCTGGTCCACCATGTCCTCCTCCTCGAGGGTCTCGTCGTCACGCGCAGCACCCCCATCGCCCGCGAGGGAAACGGGGCCGCGAGCCAACGTCAGGCGACCGCCCAGATACATCCTGCAGACCGTCTTGGGCAGGACATCCCAAAGCGCGCTAGCGGCCCTCCGGCGGAGGGCCAGGAGCTCGGCGTCCGTCGAGGGCGGGACCAAGGTGGGCTTACCTGGGGCGTTGTTGGGGAAGAGGACCCCTCGGATGGACCGAAGGAGGGGTGGTAGTTGGGAGGGGGAGAAGAGTGACCGGATGTGGTGGGACAGGAACCTGGCCACAGAGTGTTGGTTAGCATCGAGGTCTACTAGTCTCCGTGGTGGATGGATCAGGGAAGAAGCAAGAGAGAGAGAGAGAGAGGGGGAGGGATATGGGATGAAGGTGAGGCCCGAGTAAGCTAGCTAGCTGTTGGTGATGGTGCTGGTGTTGCCTGGCCCTTTGCATGGCCGCGTCAAGCCGTGGCGCGGAGGCTTGGGGGGGCCGTATGAAACCCCGGCTGAAGCTGGGGTTGATCATCACTCGAGGTCGGCGTAAGCGCCTCCGCGGCTAGTGCGGATGAAGCCTCCTCGGCGACTTTGCCTGTATTCGACGGGCAGGTCGAGGTGGTAGTGCTCCGTAGTAGCATCACTCTCCGCTGTCTGTCGAGGCTAGTGCTAGCTCTTCCGAAGCACCCCAGCAAGCGTCCCCGCTGGATGGCGCGGTACGGAAGGCTAAGACCAGGCAAGGTCTTGGTGAATCCCGTCAAAGGTGACGAGGCGGATGATGGGCGCTGAGCTGGTCAGACCCTGGTCGAGGTCGGCGCGTAAATGAGATATGTGACGCGCTGGTGGACGGGTGAGCCAACATGGGGCCCCATCGTTGAGCAATCAAATTCCAGGCCCAGCACTGGGCCATGCCATTGGTCCAACGGCAGCGAGACTTGGCGAATCGATCTCCAGGCCCCGACATATCGCTCAAGACAGAGGATTTGTGCTAGGCAAACACCCAGGGGGGCCGCCGAAGGTGAGGGGGATGGAAGGCTAGGCAAGGGCCGCTGGAAGGGACGGGGCGCAGGCGAGCCGGTTGACAAGCCCGCTGTCGATACCCTGCTCTCGATGCTCACTGGAGCATGGCGAAGTCCAGTGATCCAGGCGCCATGCGAGATGGTGTGTATGATGACTCTCTCATGTGAAAATGAGGGAGGGAAAGGGTTCGACAAGATAGGAAACACAAAAAAAAAAAAGCTCCGATTCTTACCTATCAGCAGTGCTGTTGAGTCCTCCAAGACGCCCGGGTCCATTGATAGCTCCGTGCTGGACCAGTGATAGGATGCCGTGGAGCCATGGCATCCTCGAGGGCAGCTCGAGCAGGTTTCCAACGCATGACCAAATCTTGTAGCTGAGGACGGGAACCATCATGGGTATCTTCTGAGTGGTGAATTCTGTACTTTCGGGGTATTTCTCCCCCCCGTGTTTGGTCGTTTCGATACCGTCGGCATCAGACACAGACAACCGAGTCCGGCGAGGCAGCGACGAAGACGCAGCCACCGCGCCAGCGAGAAGACGAATCGATGTGACGAGGAAAATGCATAGGTGGATGATGGAGAGGAAGAAGCCGTGGACGGACCACCTGCGAGCTGGCTTGCTGTCCACATCCCCATCCTGCGAGCTGCCCACGCCGTCTCTTTCCGCCGCCTTGGCCTTCTTCTCCTGGACTATCCTGGAGAGGATGCAGATGCCCTCCCACAGCAGCCACGGTTGGGCGGCCTTGTTGGCCAGCGCGCCGCCAATGATCATCTCAGAGAAGATCTGGCCGACAAGCGATGTCAGGCACGGGTTCTCGAGGTCCTCGGTGGGTAGCAGCACCGCGAGGACGGCCTGGACGAGGAGCTGCCGGTAGGCGGCCTCGTTGCGCTGCTGCTCCGCGATGGCATCCTTGTCGTCGGGACGAGGCACGGGGGACAGCGGCGGGAGGGGGTACGACGCGTGGTAGACCTGTCTTGGGTCGACTTGTACAGGTCCGATTGCGACGGGGTGCCGGGCGGCTCGATAGGCTGTGTGGGGTTTTGTCAGCAGGCAAGTTCTCTCCCACTGTCGAGGCCAGTTGTCTGTTTACCTGTAATGTGCCCCTCCACCAGATCGGGAATCTCATCCAGGACCAGGCTCTCGAAGTCGACCTTGCGGCACCGCTGCTCCAGGCCCCGGGTGCAGTGGGCGACGACGTGGACGATCTCGGCGACGAAGTCGTCGTCGGCGGTGACCTTGGCGTACCAGCTCTGGACGAACTCGCGCAGGATGATGGCCAGCAGGGCGTACAGCTGCAGGTCGACGTCGTTGCGGCTCGTCAGGGGCGGCAGCAGGCCCTCGATGGCGACGGGGGCGTGGGCGGCGTCGCGCGTCTTGTCGCCCAGCTGCTGGGGGCAGAGGGTGCGGCGGATCAGCAGCGACGTGGCGCGGTCGGACAGCGGATCGGGAGCTGCTGCCTGGTGGCGGCCACCGCCGCTGCGGCGGGCGGCGTTCGGGGCCGAGTCGGAGTCGGTGGCAGAGGTTGAGGTCGCGAGCTTGGGGCGTCTGGTGGGAGTGGCGGCGGCGGTGGGAGCAGGGGTCGACGATGATGGGGTCGACGTGGTGGTGTTGCTGCTGGGGACGCCTGGGCCAGCGGCCGCGTTGGACGTCGCGGCGGTCATGGGCGGCTCGTTGTGCGTGGACTGCCGGGGATCATGGCTGCAGCCCTCGATGGATATGGGGGGTAATGGGGTCTCGCTGGTTGTTCGAGGGTTGAGGTTGAAGTTGGGTTTGGTTAGCTGCGTTGTTGACGTTGCTGTGTTGTACTTACTCCTCGTACTTGTACCATACGAGTACCACTGTGGGCTGCAGGAGCGCACGGGCACTGCATCATAAATGATGGAGCCGCTGCAGCTCTGCAGCTCTGCAAGCTCCCTCCTCACACATGCATTAACGCATCAACGAGCCTGCCCCTGGATATTAATACCACACAGCGGCAGATCAGCAGCCAGGGCCTCCTTGTTCTGCGTTTGATCATTTCAATAATTTCCGACAGGGTGATCTATGCATGTAGTACATGTAGTACGGGTTGCACATCAGATGGAGTTGCTCTATACATAGTACATACTACGGCCGCGAGCGGCTAGATGGTACACAGGTGTTACAAGATAAGCTACAGTCCCCTTTACTCCTGGCTGTATCCGCCCGCGTGGATCGATTAGGAGTCACTCATCGTCGTCTCATATCTAAGTCCGAGGGTTAGCAATCCAGGTCGTCGTGGAGCACGCAGGCTTGGTCAGACTGTACCTCTTTCCTCGGAACGCCCAGACGCCCCAGTTCCCGCAGCTGACGTCCTGGGGGTCCATGTCGTTCAGGTCCCACCGGAGACTGCGGAAGATGTTCTCCCCGGGCTCGAGCAGCACGTCGAACTCGCCTCCCGACTTCTGCTTGACCCACTCCACATCGCGCTCCAGGTCGAACTGCGTGTACCCGGTGCTGATGATGGGCACCTTGGTCTCCAGCAGCTGCGGCAGCGTCTCCTCCCACTCGTGGCTGCTGGCCGGGTGGCCCAGGCCGGGGTGGAACAGCACGAAGCAGTCAAAGTACGGGTCGTACGGCGCAAAGTGGCCCGTCTGGTGGATCGTGGTGTAGTAGTCCACGATCGTGCTGATCTTCATCCGGTGGAAGACGCGGTCCTCCACCACGGCGCCGAAGGGGTTCGAGGGGGTGCGCTCGGGCAGCGGGAACTCGTCGTCCCGGTTGGCCATGCTCTCCGGCCCGATGAGGATGAGGTGGAACTTGGACTCGGGGAAGAGGTGCGCCAGCTGGATCCACACGGACCGGGGCAGCGAGGACTCGGCCCGCGCGCCGAGCACGAAGATCCTCACCGCCGGGGGCTCCGGGCGCAGCTGGTTGACGCCGGCTCCGCGGCCGGACCGCGGCGGGTGCAGGTTGTACCTCAGAGCTGTTCGATCCGGTCAGTCAGTCTCGGCACGCACAGGCTGGCTTCGCATGTTGGGGGAAAACCTTACCGCTGAAGCTCTTCAGACCCTCCACCGTCATGCGCTCGCCCTCCTTGATGCTGTAGGGGCTCAGCTCATGCAGGATGCTGCCGACGGTCATCGGGTACGTCAGGAGACGTGTGATCTGCCTCATGGAGCGGTCCGAGTTGACGGCGTCGAAGCCGCGCGTGTACATGAGGGTGTCCCAGTTGGTCATGTTGATCATGGCCTCCTCCATCTGGTGCTCGGGGAGGTTGGCCTCGTGGAAGACGCGGCCGGACCGGAGGTCGTGGTCGTCCTCGTTGATCTGCCTCAGGGTGTCGCAGATCTTGAGGTGGTTCTCGTAGTCGTCCATCCAGTGCTCCTTGCTGCAGTAGACCGGGAGGCCGCAGTCGGGGCACTCAAAGTCGACGTGGGCCGGGGCGGCGGCGCCCCCGGCGGCGACCTCGCCCTCGGCTTTCGGCGCAACCGTGGGGACTTTGGTGTGCTGGTGGTCGGGGTGCGGGCAGTAGGCGTGCTGCTTCATGAAGGCTGCGCGGCGGCGGAACTCGGGGACCGGCGACGAGGAGAAGGGGTGGAACAGGTTGTCCTCGGTCAGCCTCAACGGAGACTCGGCGTCCTTGGCGGCGACGGCGGCTTCCGCTGCGGCTGCGGGACTGGCGCTCGAGGTGAAGTCCATACGCTTTGGCGTGGTGCTGTGGATGGCTCGTACGTGGTGCGTCGTCGTGGCCGGGATCCAGGACCGCGGCACACTTCGAGCCACCAATTGCCTCCGTAGCGACGCAGAGCAGCGCCCGCAGAGGCTCGAGGCGGCCCGCCGCAGTGATGGCTCCATTTTGAGCGAAGTCGGTCACCGGACGGCGTGGGAATGCGGCTTCGTCGTCCAACGAGAGTGGTTGTGTGAGCTGGTGGAAGGCACTTCGTACGATTTGCATCCGTATTTTAGCCTGCAGTTGACTGTCAGCCAGTAGTAGGTACTAACTACTACAGTAGTCATCAGTCACCTCAGAGGCTCAGTCAATCAGTCGCCCAGCCCAGGCCCCAAAACGGGAGCTCGGGCCACCTCCAAATTGCCCCAAATGCGCCGCAAAATTATTCACCCATTTCTCCGACCACCAAAGTTTTGACCTCTGCCAGCTCTGAGCTGCCTCCTCTGCCAATTTCTCCCATTTCCATCAACATCTTCAGCGCGCCATTGTAGCCAGTAGCAGCCCGCTCGGACACGACCACTCGAGTCCTGAAGCCGCGCAGGCTCCACTGCGCCCAGCCGTGACCATGGCGACCACCTCGAACATGTTCCTCTACTCGCTGACGATCCAGCCGCCAACCAACGTCGTCCAAGCGGTTCTGGGCCAGTTCGCGGGCACCAAGGAGCAGCTCATCATCTCGGGTGCCGGGTCTCGCCTGACGCTCCTGCGGCCGGATCCCCAGCAGGGCAAGGTTGTCACCCTCCTGTCGCACGACATCTTTGGCATCATCCGTTCCCTCGCGGCCTTCCGCCTCGCTGGCAGCAACAAGGGTAAGTCGTCCACAAACCGAGTCTCTTGTGTAAGATTCACTTAGTGATATTCAACAAGCGCCGATCCAGTCCGCCAGAGTCAATGGTGGCCGTTGTTGTCTTCAAGTTCACTGTGCTGACGCGGCATCCCAGATTACCTGATCTTGGCTACCGACTCTGGTCGAATCACCATTATCGAGTATCTTCCCGCGCAGAACCGCTTCCACCGCCTGCATCTCGAGACTTTTGGCAAGTCTGGTGTGCGGAGAGTGATCCCGGGCGAGTACCTTGCTTGTGATCCCAAGGGGCGCGCGTGTTTGATCGCGTCGATTGAGAAAAACAAGCTCGTCTATGTCCTGAACCGCAATTCGCAGGCCGAATTGACCATCTCATCGCCTCTTGAGGCTCACAAACCTGGCGTGCTAGTCATCTCCATGGTTGCCCTGGATGTCGGCTACGCCAACCCGGTGTTTGCTGCCCTGGAACTTGACTACTCCGAGGTGGACCAAGATCCCACAGGTCAAGCCCTGCAAGAGGCCGAGACGCAGCTCGTCTACTACGAGCTGGACCTGGGGCTGAACCACGTCGTCCGTAAATGGTCAGACACGGTGGACCCGACGTCTTCGCTCCTCTTCCAGGTCCCTGGAGGCAATGACGGCCCAAGTGGAGTTCTCGTCTGCGGAGAGGAGAACATCACATACCGGCACTCGAATCAGGAAGCATTCCGTGTTCCCATTCCTCGTCGAAAGGGGGCCACAGAAGATCCCTCGAGGAAACGGACAATTGTCGCCGGCGTCATGCACAAGTTGAAGGGCAGCGCTGGCGCATTCTTCTTCCTCTTGCAGACCGAAGACGGCGATCTTCTCAAGGTCACAATCGACATGGTCGAGGACGAGGAGGGCAACCCCACTGGAGAAGTCCAGAGGCTCAAGGTCAAGTACTTTGATACGGTGCCCGTCGCCTCGAACCTGTGCATCCTGAAGAGCGGCTTCCTCTATGTCGCCAGCCAGTTTGGCAACTACTCCTTCTATCAGTTTGAGAAGCTGGGCGATGACGATGATGAGCTCGAGTTCTCCAGCGACGACTATCCCACCGACCCCCAGGCGTCATATGAGCCTGCCTACTTCTACCCACGCCCAGCAGAGAATCTCGCTCTGGTGGACAGCATCCCGGCCATGAACCCGCTGATTGACTGCAAGGTCGCAAATGTCACCGGCGAGGATGCCCCCCAAATCTTTACTGTCTGCGGAAACGGTGCGCGAAGCACCTTCAGGATGCTGAAGCATGGCCTCGAGGTGAATGAGATTGTCGCCTCGGAGTTGCCCGGCATACCGTCCGCAGTGTGGACACTCAAGTTGAGCCGAGGAGACCAGTATGATGCCTACATCGTCCTCTCCTTCTCCAACGGAACTCTGGTCCTTAGCATCGGCGAGACTGTTGAGGAGGTGAGCGACTCCGGCTTTCTCACCAGCGTACCCACCCTGGCAGCACAGCTCCTGGGCGAAGATGGTCTCATCCAGGTGCACCCCAAGGGTATTCGGCACATCCGAAACGGCCACATCAACGAATGGGCCGCCCCCCAACATCGTTCCATCGTGGCTGCCTCTACCAACGCCCACCAGGTCGCGGTAGCGCTCAGCTCCGGTGAGATCGTCTACTTCGAGATGGACTCGGATGGCTCATTGGCTGAGTACGACGAGAAGAAGGAGATGTTTGGAACCGTCACCTGCCTCAGCTTGGGCGAGGTTCCCGAGGGCAGACTTCGAAGTTCATTCCTCGCCGTGGGTTGCGACGACTGCACTGTTCGCATCCTAAGCCTCGACCCCGAGACAACCCTAGAAAACAAGTCGGTCCAGGCCCTGACGGCCGCCCCCACCTCCCTGGCCATCATTGCTATGGAGGACTCGTCATCAGGAGGTTCCACTCTTTACCTGCACATTGGTCTGCACTCTGGTGTCTACCTGCGAACTGTGCTCGATGAGGTCACCGGCGAGTTGACTGACACTCGCCAAAAATTCCTGGGCCCCAAGGGAGTCAGGTTATTCCAGGTCACCGTCCAAGGGAGGACGTGTGTTCTTGGACTCAGCTCCCGCCCGTGGCTCGGATACTCAGATCCCATCACCAAGAACTTTGTTGTGACGCCTCTGAACTACGTCGACTTGGAGTGGGGTTGGAACTTCAGCAGTGAACAGTGTGAGGAGGGTGTCGTTGGCATCCAGGGCCAATCGCTAAGGTACGTGTGCAAGTCTTGCATATTTTCCCCTACGTTTTTCACATTTGCTCCCTCTATGATGACGACTTTAATACTTATGCCCAAGGGCTGTGAGGAGTATTTATCTTTTCCAATTGTTCCTACTGAAGAGCTCATAATACCTATATTTGTTTTGAATACCTGGTGGTTAGGAGTATTGCTGACGCATTTTGCTCTCAAAGGATCTTTGCGATTGACCGACTCGGGGATAATCTCATCCAGACCTCTGCTGCGTTGACGTACACCCCAAAGAAGTTGGTCAAACACCCCGACCAGCCTTACTTCTATACTATAGAAGCCGATAACAACGTTCTGCCTCCGGATTTGCGCGCACAGCTCCTGGCGGACCCCGGCGCGGTGAACGGGGACGCGAAAGACCTTCCCCCCGAGGACTTTGGCTATCCTCGGGGCAACCGTCGCTGGGCGTCCTGCATCAGTGTGGTTGACCCCACCGGCGAGGTACCTGAGGTCCTTCAGACGGTGCATCTGGAGAACAACGAAGCAGCAGTCAGTGTCGCTATGGTGCCGTTCGCCAGTCAGGACAACGAGAGTTTCCTCATTGTCGGAACCGGCAAGGACATAGTGGTGAACCCTCGGAGTTTCTCAGAGGGCTATCTGCACGTTTACCGCTGCCAGGAAGGCGGCAGGGAGCTGGAATTCATCCACAAGACCAAGATCGAGGAACCGCCAGTAGCACTTCTGCCATTCCAGGGAAAGATCCTCGTCGGCATAGGAAAGACGTTGAGGATGTACGACCTCGGACTGCGGCAGATGCTACGCAAGGCTCAAGCGGAGGTGGCGCCACAGCAAATTGTCACACTGAATACCCAAGGCAACCGCATCGTCGTGGGCGACGTACAGCAAGGGATAACCTATGCCGTGTATAAGCCTGCAACGAACAAGATCATCCCCTTTGTTGACGACACAGTTGCCCGCTGGACGACATGTTCGACCATGGTAGACTACGAGTCGGTTGCCGGCGGTGACAAGTTTGGAAACATGTTCATTGTCCGCTGTCCCGAAAAGGCCAGCGAAGAGGCGGATGAGGAGCAGAGCGGTCTGCATCTCGTCAATGCGAGGGAATACCTACATGGGACCTCGCATCGGCTTAGTCTCATGTGCCACTTCTTCACCCAGGACATCCCGACCAGCATCGCCAAGGCAAGTCTCGTGGTTGGAGGCCAGGATATCTTGCTGTGGACTGGCATCATGGGCACCATTGGAGTCTTTATTCCCTTCGTCAGCCGTGAGGATGCCGACTTCTTCCAGAGCCTCGAGCAGCACCTGAGGACTGAGGATCCCCCCCTAGCAGGGAGGGACCATCTCATCTATCGCGGGTACTATGCGCCGGTCAAGGGAGTCATTGACGGCGACCTCTGTGAGAGGTACACGCTTCTTCCAAACGACAAGAAGCTCATGATTGCGGGCGAACTCGATCGGTCCGTCCGCGAGATCGAGAGGAAGATTTCGGTAAGCAATGCCCGCTCCCTTTTCCACAGCAACGAAAATGCTAATAAGACAACAGGATATCCGAACACGGTCTGCATTCTGATGAATAAGAATTGTTTTTATGGAAATGTATCTCGGCGTTCTAGTCAATGAATAATGTACACCATAGGGACGTGTGCAAGGGTGCCGGCGTCGAATTGCAGGCCTGATGTTGACGGTCTGGATGGCTTATCATATAGTGGAGGACGGAGTCAAGGATGATACTCCCAGCGTTTTACAAAGAGAAATTTACAAAGTAAGAATTCTAATGACCAGAGGATCCTGCCCTTCCCAAGACGCCAACGTGACGGATCGACTTACAAGCCCCGCCAAAAAGGACCGCGATTCTTGTGCCCCTTGGCCGGCTGCTTTCCTCGGCCGGGATGCTCCCTCTCCCAGGCCTCGTCGGCAAAGTAGGCGTCGACGGCCGCAGCGAGGTCGTACCCGGCCTGCTCGAGGTACAGCGTGGCGACGTCGTAGTCGGCGACCTTGGACGAGGTCATGAAGCGGCGGATCTTGGACCGGCGGCGCTCCTCGTCCTCGCCCTCGACGGGCCGGGGCGACAGGCTCACCCCGCCCCTGTAGAACTCCCCCGGGATGAGCACGGTGCGGCGCGCGAGCAGAAGGTGGTCGCTGGTGATGTTGTTGGCGCGGCGCAGGGCCGCGGCGGGGACGCCGTACCGCAGCGAGAGGGACGCGACCGTGTCGTGGTCGTGGTCGAGGAAGTGCAGCGTATCCTCTGGGGCGGCTTCCTTGTCGTCGGCGGCGGCGGCTGCGAGGGCGGCCTTCTCGTCGGTGGGATCGGGCTGTGTCGCTGCCGCGCTCGGGGTGTAAGGCGGCGGCGGCGCTGTCGGCGATGCCAGCTGGGCGGCCGTGGCCTTGGGGCTCCGTCCGGCGACGGGCGTGTAGGATGGCGGGTCTCTGAGGCCCTGCGGGAGGGAGGAGGGCCCTGTGGATACTTGGCAGTAGGGGCAGTACTCGGCGAAGCGGCTGTTCCTCTGACTCTAGGTGTCAGTACCTTGGGTATATACAGGGCTGGTATGTGCCTGGGCTGGGGACGAACACGGATACAGTTGCCACAGATGACTCTGGCGCAACAGGCAACGCGGCGATCTTCTGGCAGGGCCTTTGCCGACGGATATGGCGGGGCGGCGGATAGGATCGTGGCACAGGTGCAGCAGGATTCCATGGTCAAAGGTGGAGGAGGAGCAGTGTCAAGGCCATCTACTCCTACATCAGGTATCTTGTAGTATGCATCATCGTGAGGTTGTTCTCACGGTACGAATAGTACGTGGGAGGTTGCGAAGGTGACCCTGCAGGGTTGCTGCACATGGCCAATCACGTCATGGGAACGGGTGTCATGACGCCACCAGGAAGCTGCTTCTGGACGAGCTTCTGGTTCAATGCCTAGGTTGTAAGTAGGTGTAGCAGCAAACCATCAAATATTGGCTATTCAAATTCATCATTATGAGTAGGCTGCTGTGAGGAAGTGTAGATGGTGGCAGGGTGACTATTACCTATGTGCATTTTAGACTCCGCACATGTTCAGGGTCCTGGCGTACCTAAGGTGTGAAGATCTGAACAATTCTGTCCGCTCTCCCCCATACACCACCAACGACCTCACCCGTCTCGCCCTGCGAATCCCTCCCATACCACTTGCCAACGGGAAACACAATAGCTCCCACCTCGTTTCAAAGAACACTCTCTGCCCCGGGGAGGCATCGCCCATCATGAGCAAGCCTCTGGCCTTCGGGCTCAACCTTACCAAGAAGCCCGGCGCGTCAAAGCCTGGCGCGTCCAAGCCGCCGCCTCCGAAGCGCAAACCCATGTTTGGAGACAATAAAGACTCCGACGATGACGCCGCGACCGGCGCGGGCAAGGTGGAGGAGATTGGCGGCGATCTCGACGACTTTGGTACATCATCATCATCAGCAGCCGCCCTGGCATCATCACGAAAAGGACCCAAGTCCAAGGCCGGCGCCCCGACACAGCCCCCAAAGCTGAAATCAAAAACCCAGCCCAACGCCATGTTCGGCGACCTGTCGAGCGCTCTGTCGTCGCGCAAGAACGCCGAGGCGGCCGCCGAGCTCGACGCGAGCGTCTACGAGTACGATGCCGTCTACGACTCGCTCAAGCCCCAGAAGCCCGCCGCCGCCGAGGACCGGGACCGGCGGCCAAAGTACATGCGCGGGCTGATGGAGGCGGCCGAGGTGCGCAAGCGAGACGCCCTGATCGCCGAGGAGAAGAAGATTGCGCGGGAGCGCGAGGCCGAGGGCGAGGAGTACGACGGCAAGGAGAAGTTTGTCACCGAGGCGTACCGCAAGCAGCAGGAGGAGAACAAGCGCATAGAGGAGGAGGAGAAGAGGAGGGAGGAGGCCGAGGCCAAGAAGAACCAGACGGGCGGTATGTCGGGCTTCTACAGGAATATGCTGGACCGGAACGAGCAGAGGCATTCCGAGGTGGTCAAGGCCGCCGAGAACGTGGCCAAGGATGGCCCCAAACAGGAGGAGAAAGCAGACGAGACCAAAGAGGCTGGCGAGGATAAAGGGGAAGCAAAACGCGCCAAGGAACTCAACGAAAAGGGTGCCGACATTGCCATCAACGAGGAGGGCCAGGTTGTAGACAAGCGCCAGCTCCTCAAGGGCGGTCTGAACCTCGGCGCAAAGCGCAAGGATACAGGGCCCAAACAGGACAACCGCCCGGCCGAGAGGGAGCGACGGCCGACGACGGGACAGCAGGTGGGCAGCAAGCAGGCCATGAGGGAGCGGCAGTCGCGCATGCTGGCCGAGCAGCTCGAGCAGTCCATGAAGCGCTCGAGGGACGAGGCGGAAGCTCAGCGCGAGGAGGCGGAGCGTACGGCCAAGAGCCGCAAGACAGAGGGCGAGATCTCAAGCGCGAGGGAGAGATATCTGGCCCGGAAGCGCGCGGCCGAGGAGGAAAAGAAGAAGGCTGCTGCTGTGGCAGATTAGATTTGAGATACCAATTGAACCACAGATGCCCAAGCAGCCATTGCGGTGTGATTTTCGCAGCTTTTGATTTGATCCAATCCATCGAGCCAAGCTCCCCGTCTATATGTATCTATACATGGGCCATTCATTATCCGGGCTCTCCATTGCTTTTCCCGGCCTCTGGCAGTGTTCACCAACGGGCCCAAAGTATACGTTCTCGGGACTGCCTCGATGGCTGCCTAGCCAAGACTTCATATCGTACAGGTACACATTCCACCTCCTGGGGCGTAATTACAGGTCATCCAACGGCGACCTTTTGCTTCTAGGAGGAGCCCTGCTCCTGGCGTATGCGGTTGATGTAGGCGGAGTTGACCTGGTTCCACGCGGCCATGTACTTCTCCATGCACGACGTGGCGCATGACTGCTCGCTGCTGGACATGGAGCCGCCGGGCTTGGTGACGCACTTCTCAAAGCAGTTCTCCTGGACTTTCTACAACGGCCATACCCCGTCAGCTAACGTTCCGGGCTAAAACGGCTGGCCCGAGACTTACCTCGATGAGGACGCGCGCGTTAGCGAGGTTGGCCTCGCTAGAGACCTGCTGCATCACAGCTTCCTTGACCTTCTTAGAGTCCATGGTTGCGGGTGTGCGCCGAGATTCGGGAGGTTGTGGAGGAGGAGGAGGAGTCGGGGTTCGTTGCTGGTTGTGAAAGCTCTGAGCCGTCAACGCTCGAAACTTTGGCAGCAGCTGGACGTCAGGCCCTGCGAGGCTGTGTGGCTGGTGCTGTGGCGCACGCTGCATCCAACGGCGACGCCCCAATTGGCACCCCAGGTTTTTCGTGGTGCCTTGTGGCGTCGTCCCGCGCGCGGTGTGTGCCCACCCGGGAAGAGGACAGCTGTGCTAGCTGGGCCTGGCCTGTGACATTTGGGAGATCGACCTCCCTGTCCACAACCAGGCATTGGGAACATCGCTTTCTCGACCAACTCCCGCCCCTCCACGAACCTTCCACGACCGCAGACAGCCGCGCCAGAAAGAGAGGCCAGGCTCGTCCCGAACCGATTGACGAATTCTGCGAGTGCTACAAGCCCCCGTGCTGGAGGCACAAGCGGCCCATCATGCGGCTGTCCTCGCTGTCCGCCGCGCTCTTCGCGGCCTTTGCCTGGACCACCAAGGCGGCCGAGGAGGGTGAGATCAAGAGTGTTTCGGTTCGAGCCCCATCCGCCTCCCCTTTATTCCCCGGCAATCGTGCAGCATGGCTAACGGCGGGTTGTGCAGCTCAGAACGCACACTCTAGTCCAGGTGTGTGGCGATGGATCATGGGGCGCGCACGCGACTGGAGAGATTGGGAAAGCTGACGACAACTACCACAGCCCTATCTTGACTCTGATATGAACAGCCGATGGTTCGACTTTGGAGGAGATACCATCGTCCGCACAGACTCGTATGGCAGAACTGACCGTTCCTCATGGACGTGGGGACATTGACACCGCTGACTATTCGCCTTTTTTTCTCTTCTAATTAGTTACGTCCGCCTGACCTCCGATCGCCCCTCGCAATCCGGCTGGCTGTTTTCCCGCGTGCCCCTGACGGCTACCAACTGGGAGGTGGAGGTTGAGTTTCGGATTTCCGGCAAGAACCAGCTCTACGGCGATGGCCTCGCCATGTGGGTGACCCGCCAGCGCGCCCAGCCTGGCGACGTCTTTGGCCACACGGACAAGTTCGAGGGACTGGGTATCTTTATCGACACGTACAAGAACAACCGTCCGGGAGTCGTCTTCCCTTACGTCATGGCCATGTTCGGCGACGGGCAGACGTCGTACGACAAGAACACGGACGGCAAGGGCACCGAGCTGGCGGGCTGCTCGGCGCGCGGGATCCGCAACGCCAACCAGCCGACCAAGATGCGCCTGACGTACTTCCAGGACAAGCAGCTCAAGCTGGAGCTGCAGTACAAGAGCGAGACCGACTGGATGCTGTGCTTCGACATACCGTCACCGCCGGCCATCCCCAACATTGCCTACCTGGGCTTCAGCGCCGAGACGGGCCAGCTGAGCGATAACCACGACATCGTCTCGGTGCGCGCCAAGAACATGTACATCAGCCCGGGCTCCAGCGGGGGCGGCGGCAAGGCCAGCGCCGCCGGCAAGAACCGCAACAAGAACAAGAAGAAGCAGGGCGGCAGCTGGCTCTGGTTCTTCGCCAAGATTGTCCTCTTCATCATTGTCGCGGGCGGCGCCTACGTTGGCTGGACGGCGTACAGGGCGAGGAGCAAGACTCACCGCTTCTGAGGGGAGCGAGACTGGTGATTGGGGGAGCTGAGCCGCTCCAGTGGAGAGCCGGCCTGGCGTTGGAAGTAAAGAATGTGTGACGGTGGTAACCTGCGTATACTAGCTACTATCAAAAAGCCTGCCCCGGACGGAACGGACGGATGGGGACTGGGGTCCGGGGTATTTTCCTTGCGTACTTGCTCACATTGCGGAATGCGGAGTGTCTGGGCATCGATAGTTGGGAGTTGAAGTGTCGGCAACAAATACAAGTTGTTCAAATTACCTTGCTACGTATCTTTTACATGTATCTTCAACATGTATCTTCCATAATGGCTAGGCCGTGATGGCAATCATGTCAATCTCGTAGTATTACTACCGTGTTTGACTACAATATGTTCCCGTTGTGTATCTTTTGTATCATATGTCCCCTGCGTTTAGCATCTGAGATCTTGTTGATACTGCGGAACTCGAACCTGACTCGTACCCGGACAACGTGGCTAACACCTTGACTGAGAGACGTTGGGTTCCAAGTTCCAGGTGACCGGTACAACGATGATCTCCTTCACGATTGGTACGATCGTACTCGTATACTTATGGGGCAGCGGCTGGAAAGCGTGAACTGGGAACTGCGAAGCTACGACCCGCAATCTTGATTAGGACTACTTGGTATTTTGCCGCCCTCGTGGGGTCGTCCCGTCTCCAGATCCTTCACATGGAAGTTCCAGACCAGGGGGATGCACCTCAGCACACGGGAACTTGATTTGCCCAGTCCATGGCGGATTCGATCTAGATGCCAGATGGCGCATTGCCGCATCGCCGCATATCGCCAGGGACGACAGCCAGACTGGCAAGCGTCGCACCGAGGCTGATATGAGAAAAAAAAAAAGAAAAGGATGGTTTAAAGTACCCTAGGCGGGCCCCCTCGTGCGGCACGGAAGAGAGCCGTCGAGGTGACTACCATACTCTCACCGACGGCGAGCCCCCTCCCAGCCGGCCAGCCAGCCTGAACGATGGGGATCGCGAGAAGCATCAGCCTTCTCCTCGTGGCGTTCGCCCTCCCCGTGCAGCCTGTGTGCTACTACCCCGACGGCGATGCGTCCACCCAAGACGTCTCCTACCCCGACGGCGGTGGCGAGTCGACCTGCTGCGAGCCGGGGCTGGCCTGCCTGGGCAACAAGAAGAAGCCGGACTGCGCGAACAGACACGGCGTCTTGGTGTTCGATGGTGAGTCTGATATACATTGCGTCATGGTATGATAGGCTGGGGGTTACCAAGATGCTGACCCTGGCCAGGCCCTGCGAGTACCATCACAACCATCGGCGTAGCTCCATCGGGCACGGGGGTATCTACTGCAGAGTCAGCTACAGAGACCCAGATCGAATCTCCTGCGAGTGGCCCGTCGAAAGACGCAGCAAGCAGGTCAAGCGGGTCAAGCAGGTCACGCAGGTCACATGAGCTAAGCGGATCAAATGGACAAAACGGCGCGGGCCTTTCACACGAAGCGACAATAGGGATAGGGGTGGGCCTAGGGGTTGGCGGGTTGGCCATGGTCGTGGTCGTGGCGCTGCTCTTGATCTGGCGGCGACGTCGGGTTTCAGCAAGGCGGTCGGCACGGGAGCTGCCCACCAGCATCCCGGCGCAAGAACTCGTTGGGGACGAGCCGACGAGGAAGATTGAGGTGGATTCCGAGCAGAGCCCGCCGTCCGAGTTGGAGACGCGAGGGGCTCGTGGGAATGCTCAGGTTTGACGATGCGATGGGCGGAGTAGCAGGAAGCAAAAGGCAAAGCAAGATCTTTGAATAGGGCAGCCAAGGTATTTAAGGGAGGTGGGCAAGGTAGGTACTAGTAGGTAGGTAGGTAGGCACGAAACTCCCATGCACTGTTATTAGATATCTGGTTCAGCATAGGTAGCAATCGCTTTTTTAATAAATGATATATCTCACATCAGAACAAAAGATTCAAGTTACCAGGCACCCAGGGCAGGATATCTGGTAAGTACTACATCACCTACCTCAGTGCTCTACTCGTAGGTATCCTGAGTCCAGCATTCCATTCGATGCATCATCGGCATGGCCAAGATCCGGCAGCCGCAAGCATCTTGGATTTGGCAGAGCAGCCAGTGTCGGCTCATTGGATCCTTGGGACGTCCCTGGAATGCTAATGATGATACCGCTTCACCACCACCTGCACGAACAAGTCAGCCGCCAACTCCTGGAGTCCTGGACCACTCTGACCAAAGCAAGGCAACGTGAGTGATGATGCATGTTGGACTTGTTGGTCGACGACTCGCCGTCCCACTGGTACTCTCATGTCCGATTACAGGTACGTAAAAGGGCTGCAACACCCATCGCCAACAGGCAGCAGCCAATTGCTAGTAGTATTACTGGACGGGACGGGAAGAGGTCGGATTTTGAGTTTCGAGGTGTGCGGGGGAAGAGCGGCAAGACGAAGAGATTAAGCTTTGAGCTGAGGTGTTGAATGACACCGATGTCAATTGAGCTTACAGACTTGTGTCTCCGCATTCATTCAGCGATTCAATCTGAGATCCTGAACCTCGACTGTGGAATCTGAAGGTGTCTCTCTTGTCCTCCATTCAGCCCCATCACCCGACGTCCATCGCAGCATCCATCGCAGCATCTGCCTCATCCCTCTGCGTCTTATCCCACCAGCCTACGTAGGAAGCCCCCGGCCCCCGCAAAGTCTCCGTCTCACCCGCTGCTCTCGTACCTCCTCCGTGGCTCCCGCTGCCTTCCGCTGCCTCCTTGCCCGTTCACCAGACCCGTTTGATGATCGCGAGCGAGTCCAGAGCTGTCTGTCCAGGCGAGTGATTGCTGTGTGCCGAGTCCGCCGCCACCACTTCACCACCACCAACAGCTCTGCCAGCCACCAGGAGCTGAAGCTCCCCAAGCTCCTTGCGGCAATTCTGGGGCGCCGCATCAGCAGGTCGATCTCATCGCTCCAGCCTCCACGCTCCACGTTCCACGTCTTACTGGAACCACACGCTCCACGCCGACAGAAGATAGAACCCGAGCAGCAAACAACACCCTCGCCAGCCAAGAGCCAGGATCGGCTTGTGCAGCCCAATTGGCTTGGTTATTGCCCTATATTTGCCCACGGAGCACCTTGCAGGCCTTGTCAACCTGGAACCTGGCCTCGGCACAGCTGAGAGAATTGCAATTGACTTGGGTCCATCCAAGTTGTCCAACGCCCGCCGCCCTCTGACGTCCACGCCCACATCCACCCAATGCCTCTCTCTTTCCTCAAAAAGAAACGGGCAAGGGAAGGGCAACACGACCCCCCCTCTACGCCAACCAACGCCCCCCCAACGACGACGCCTTCCTCACATCGTCAGCAACGGCCATCTGATGGAGTCTCGCCGGCAGGTGCAGCCGCTGGTTCTGGGGTGCCCAGTGGCGGGGGGCAACCCACAGCGGCGGCTGGACGGCCAGGTGCAGCAGCACCCGCACCTGCAGCTACACAAGCTGGAGCTCAGCAGCAGCCCGGGCAGCACCAGCAACAAGGCGCCCTGAACATCCCCCACGCACACAGCCAACCTCAGCATCACCAACAGCCTCCTGCGCCAGCACAACCGTCTCCTGGCGCCGGCACAAACACCGTCGCCACCTCCGCCAACCCTCCCCCTCCTTCCCATCCTCCTTCTCACGGTCCCCACAGCGCGAATGCCCCCACCATCGCCAACCTCGTAGCCAATGCCCCCCAGAATGACGGCACCGCCTACGTCAACTCGCCCAACCAAACCAGCACCGACGCCGCGACACTCGACAACGGCGCAGCCTCTCTAGAACCGCCAATCGTCCCCACCATCAGCGCCAGCCCAGGTACCAATCCCGCCATCCTGCAGCAGCAGTATCAGCAGCAGTACGAGGAGCAGCAACAGCATCAGCAGCAGCAGCAGCAGCAGCAAGGAGCGACTAACCTTCCGCCCCAGGGCGCGACCAACCCTGCCGCCATGCAAGCCGACCAGCTTGCTCAGGCCCAGCAGCATGGCCAGCTGCAATCCGGGGTCCAGCAGCATCATTACCAGCCTGGCCACCAGCACCAGGTCAGCAACTCGACACCCCGCGTGACCAAGGGCAAGTACACACTGGGCGACTTTGAGATCCTGAGGACGCTGGGCACGGGCAGCTTTGGTAGAGTCCACCTCGTCCAGTCCAAGCATAACCAGCGATTCTACGCTATAAAGGTGCTCAAGAAGGCCCAGGTTGTCAAGATGAAGCAGGTCGAGCACACCAACGACGAGCGGCGCATGCTGAGCGACGTCAAGCACCCCTTCCTCATCACGCTATGGGGCACGTTCCAGGACTGGAAGAACCTCTACATGGTCATGGACTTTGTCGAGGGCGGTGAGCTGTTCACCCTGCTACGGAAGTCGGGTGTAAGTGTCCCATTCCCCCCATTCCCATCCTCGTGGCATACTACCTACCAAAGTCGGCTGGTTGTAACCAAAGCCGGTTGGTTGTGACATGTGACGGCACTGGGCTAACACACAAGACTTGCAGCGATTCCCCAATCCGGTTGCCAAATTCTACGCCGCTGAAGTCACGCTCGCCCTCGAATACATGCACTCCAAAAACATCATCTACCGAGACCTGAAGCCTGAAAATCTCCTGCTCGATAGACACGGGCACCTCAAGATTACTGACTTTGGCTTTGCGAAGCGCGTGCCCGACAAGACGTGGACGCTCTGCGGGACGCCGGACTACCTGGCACCTGAAGTTGTTTCCAATAAAGGCTACAACAAATCGGTAGACTGGTAAGCCTCGCTTCCGCTGCATATAAGTGTGATGTGGGTGGTACCAGGAGGCTTTTGCTGACCCATTGGCAAGGTGGTCCCTCGGGATCCTGATATACGAGATGCTCTGCGGTTACACTCCATTCTGGGACAGCGGCTCACCGATGCGAATCTATGAAAACATCCTCAAGGGCAAGGTCAAGTACCCAGCGTACATTGTGCCAGAGGCCCAGGACCTCCTGCAGAAACTGATCACGGCGGACTTGACAAAGAGGTTGGGCAATCTGTACGGGGGATCAACCGACGTGAAGAACCACCCGTGGTTTCACGAGGTCACATGGGACCGCCTGGCTCGCAAGGACATTGACGCACCGTACACGCCGCCTGTCAAGGCAGGTGCGGGTGATGCGAGCCTGTTTGACAAGTATCCTGAGGAGCTGGAGAAGTACGGCACGGCTACTGGAAACGACGAGTAAGTCCTATCCCGGTGATACCTGGAAGGAGTAATATGGCTGGTGATGAGCTAACGCATTTTCAGCTTTGGACACCTGTTCACGGAATTCTAGAGGCGCTCGCGTAGATATAGCCTTGGATTCGACGAGTGTGTTGTGTTTTGATAGGGAGCGGGATCTGGACAGGACAGGATATATCTATACGGAGGGACATGCGTCCTTTGGCGGGCGACTTACTTCGTACAAGTTGGATGGAAAGGTGTGAAGACTGAAGCGAGATCGACGGGACACCCAAGATCCAAAAAGATGGAGGCCCATCAAGGGACATGGTTGCTCTGGGAGCAACCCGAGACTCGGTCATGGACCGCATAGCTCACGGTAAACACTGAATCATGATGAACTTTAACGATTGAACTGTGTACTACGAGTTTACCGCGCAAAATGCCAACGATGGCACCATGCAGAGCATACGAAACATCGATGATCTCATGCCTATCCTATCCTACCTATCCTACCTACGGTATTCATGCAACCAGGATGTGGGGGGGGGAGGAGGGGGCATGTGAGGAGCTCAATCTCCGCACGGCAGGTAGGATACGACCAACCACAAAACGCACGAGGCTGGGCCTTGCAGAGCTCCTGTCCACGCTGAGGCCGAGCAAGCCCAATGCTTTGAAAAGAAAAAAAAATATTCTGTCGACCTCGGATGGAAACAAGGTGAAGGTGCTTAGACATGGACGAGTATCTGTTCCGTCAGTTTCTGGGCGAGTGTCGCGAGGTGTCTGAGGCGACGAGCTACGTCGAGATCCTCAATTATTCGGTAAGTGGGCGGCCTCCCCGGTTGGAGACAGGCAATTGAAGAGAGACGAGGATCTAACCAGCCTTGATTGCAGGACCCGGAGTATAATTCGTGCGAGCAGCATCCGTTGACGCTTGATGAGTTCCAGAACTTTTTGTGTCGCCGAGTGAGTCTGCCACCGCCTCGCCCACTGCGAGACTTGGATGAAGCTGATCGGTGGTCTGGTCTAGGGTGCCTTTGCGCCGCCGGAGAAGCTGGGATGGGGCAACAAGCTCACCAGCGGGCTGAGGCTAATGTGAGTTGGTCCAGTGGATGGAACAATTGATGGAACGATGGATGGAGGCATGGCTGATATGGTGATGATCCAGTGTCCAGATGAACGCCAAGGACCCGGACACGTTCACCCCCAAGGTCATATCACTGCCCAAGGACCTGTATGAGTGCATGGTCAAGGTCATGAGGCTGCCCTGCAAGAGTATCGAGACGACGGCCGTGGTAGGGCCCTTCTTCTGGAGTTCCTACGATGACGACGTACAGGACCCCCATCTGCGTGAGTACCTTGTTTATTTATTTCCTATCCAGTATTGCTTCAAGACAGCCGCTCACTGAATCTAGACATCATCCACCGCAAGTCGGACGTGCGCAAAAAGGGGAAGACGCGCGGCTGGGAGATGATGCTCTCCTACTCCTTCAGGACAAGCATCACCACCGGCTACATCAAGGGCACGCCCTCGTCCGACGTGGTCACGGCCCTCGCCCACCTCAAGGCCTGCACCGCCCAGATCGCCCACCCGATGCTGCTGCCCGCCATCTTCCTGGCCCACGACCTGTCGCCCGCCAACGACCAGAAGCAGCGCGACGCCCGCGACTGGGTCCGACGCCTCGAGAACGCCGTCAGCCTGCGCAACGAGATCGACGAGAACGAGATGTACTTCCAGGACGGCCTGCTCGAGATCGATGGCCTGAGCCGCGACCTCGTCGAGTGCCACGGCCACGTCATGTGGAAGCGGCCCCAGGCCTACATGGCCCTGTGCGCGGAGATGACCAAGGCCATGGAGGCCTTCAAGCGCAAGTGGGCCCTCGCCGTTGACGAGGACACCCTGTCGTCGGCCGACAAGGCTGAGCGCAGGGCCGTCGACCAGCTGCACGGGAGCATCCTGTCCCGCATCGACTTCTACCGCGTCAAGCTCCAGGGTCTGGAGAATTACATCCACACCACGCTCGAGCGCCTCAAGGTCCAGCGGAAGGCGGTGTGTACTATATCCCCTCTCCATGCTGCCCCCCCCTTTTCTTCGTGAATTCCTGTAGTATTCTCTACGTCAAACAGAGTTGCTAACTGGTCTGGGTAGCTCTACAACATCATGTCGCAGAGGGAGGCGAGGCTGAACCTCGAGATTGCGGGAGAGCAGCGCAGAATCGCCCATGCCAGCAAGAGGGACAGCACGGCCATGAAGACCCTCTCCCTCCTGGGAGCCCTCTTCCTCCCGGGCACGTACCTCGCCTCCATCTTTGACATGTCCTTCTTCAACTTTGAAACCGGTACGCAACATGACCATAACTCCTCCCTAATGCTACCCGCGCTTACAAAAATAATAGACTCAGGCCCTGTCGCTGTGGAGTTGTGGATCTACTTTGCCATTGCGGTGCCCATCACCGCCCTCATCGTCATCACGTGGCTGTGGTTCGACCGCCGCCGCGAGGCCCGCCACCGCCGCGAGGACGAGGCCCTCGAGGACAACATTGACAAGATGGAGAGGGACATCATGTTCCACCTGCGCAAGAGGACCATGAGCAAGGCGCACACGTGGAACACGGTCACTTCGCCGCCCAAGGCCGGGTGAGAGGCTAATAATCACGGCAAGGACTTTGTTTTTGAGCATCTTGATGACTTGACGACTTCACGACGGGTACTCGCCCCCTTGGAATATCATGACATGTCGCTATAGGAAGCGAACAGATACACACATTGCAGGTATACAGGAAAGAGCGGGCTGAATATAATTTTGTCGATTATGTACAAGGAAATGCTGAATACTACAAGCTACATCGGTAGCTCTGGTGCTCTACTTGAACCTCAACTCCGGTCCCATGCTTTATTACCAAAGGCGGTTTTGACTAGGCCAAACCCGCTATCCAATGCGCCACATTAAATCCGTCATCAAGTGAAAAGGGCACGAGCAGCCTCATAGGCGGATGCCCCCGTCGCCCCCAAACCACCGGCGAAAGTCCGAGTTGTTTCGCTCGTCGCCACCGCCAGGCCGCTGGGCCGCGCTGGCACCCTCGTCGTCGCCGCCCATCCACCTGGGCTTCTTGATGCCCTGTCCAAACTCCTGCATCCACTGCGGCGTCTCGATGGTGTCGATAGTGTTCTTCATCCGGTGTCCGATGATGGAGAAGATGTTGTCGTCCTCGGGCTCTGCGAGCTGTGGGCCGCGCGAGGACTGGCCGGGGCGCCGTGTGTTGCCTGAGGGTCGCACGGGCGAGCGGGCTGGGGACGAGGCTGAGCCGCGTACGGCGGGTATTGATAGCACGGGGGCTGAGCGGTCGGGGTTGCCCGTTGCCGTCGCCAGCCTGGAAAAGGCATCGTCCCGCCGGCGAAAGGAGTTCCCACGGAGGTCCCTTTCGATGAGATCCCGTCCCTCACGCCAGGACGCTGTTCCATAGCCGGTAGGATTGTTTTCCTCGTCATCGTCAACGTCCATGCCGACAAAGAGCCTCTTGACCCGCCCGTACAGCCCGAAAAGGGTCGCCAGGACGGGGATCAGGACCAACACAGGATATAGGTTGTCAAACCACCGACCAAGTGGTGTTAGGTCAATGGACTCTCCCAGGAACTTGTAGAATATGGTCTTCTCATATACACTCCGTGAGAGAAACGTCAAGAAGTTGTACGAGATGGGGATGCTGAGCTTGGCCACCTGGAGGGCGTACCAGAAGGCGGACTCATGCGACGTGTTTCGCTTGACGAGGGCACGCCCGCGCCACACCTTGACTTCGGTCATGGAGATGAGAGCCGCGGCGCACATGTAGCAGATCCAGAAGGCAGAGATGACCTGGCCGGCGAAGCCGACCTCGGCCTTGTCGCCAACCCAGTGGTGGATCACCGTCAGCCTGATGACGGAGAGCTTGGGGAACGCAAGCTTGATGACTTCGGACCACACGATGCACGCAGAGGCTGCGGCGAGAAACGCGGCGAGGGCCATTTGCGCGTAGGGCAGGAGGTGAAAGTACACGATGTGCCGTGTGTACGGACCCAGAACCTTGGTCCTGTCCCACAAGCCCGCATGGGGGTCGGCGTCACCAAAGTCCAACTTCTTAGAAGCTGCCGAGTCGATGATTGCCTGCGTCTCGGCGGCTTCCTGCACAAGATGGTTCCACTGGTCGACGCATCTCGATCTCGTGTGGCGCGCGCGCATCAGGTTTCGTGTCAGATCGGCCATAAACTTCTCCGTGATGACGGTCGGGATGATACGGGTCGCGGCCGGATCGATGGTCGTCGGTGGAGCGTGGTGGGCGGCTATGTTGGCCACGTCCTGAAGCTCCTCTATCCAGTCCTGAAACTCCACTGCGCTGCCCACTTTTCGGCGGCCGAGCTCGAAGACCTGGTACTCAATCTCCTCGAGCGTCACCAGAGAGTCCTGCATGCGCTCGTAGATCTTGGGGGCCCTAGCCTGCAGGCGGCGAAGGCGGCCTGTGAGGCTGGCGTTGCGTAGGAGGCGGCGTGGAATAGAGACCAGCCCATGACCCATGAGGTAGATGGCCAGGACCAGACCAAACATGTAGGACAAGGCCATCAGGAGGCCCTTGAGCGAAACGAAGGAGAAGCCGTAGGAAATGACAAAGTATATCAGTCCGACGAGGCCGGCGACGAGGACCATGGCCATGAACTGAGCATTCCCGCGGAGGGAATGCATCAGCTTTCCCTTGGGATCGCGGTATCCCGCATCGGAGTACTCTTCGAGGATAGGCAGGATGAACCTAGAGGGAGTGTCAGCGACGCCGGTGCGATGCGACAGGGCGGGACAGGCGGGCAACCGTACCATGTCAAGACAAACGTCAGCCAGTACGAGATCCTCCACGAGACGAGAATGACGCGGTCGGGCAGCCAGATCCCCCGCGTGGACTCATCGTCGGTCGTGGCACTCGAGGCCAGGTCGATGGGGACGAGGATGATGACGACCGAGGGCAGCCATAGCGCGAAGAAGATGGGCACCGTGTAGAAGGCCGGGGTCGTGCGGAGCGGGAGGTAGTAGCGGAGGATGGAGAGGACGACGAGCGAGATGACTAGCAGCGCCAGAAGCGCAAACGCAGTCGAGCCTACCGGCGAACTCTTGCTTGCAATCTCCAGCATGGTGAACGACCCAAGGCGAGCTCCATGCGTGCAGGTTGGAAAGAAAAGGGTCTCGGGTCTCCTGGAATGGGCCAGGCTTGGGTGAACAGGCGCGTATTCGTATCAGGGGGACGACGCAACCGGCGTTGACAGCAGATCCACTTTTACATCATCTGTGCTTGGCACCCAGGTACGTACTAGTTAGTAGTAGTAAGTTTCTGCCTGGGAAATGGGGCAGCAAATTTTGTCCCGCGTTAAGTGATCGCGTCCCACCACGCGACTTGAGGGCGCAACGCGCTCCGAGAGCCTCGACCTCGACCTCCAACAAAAGATACATTGGCTCACGGAGCACACTTCATCATTCCCCACTCGTTATTTTCCCGCTGAAGCTTGTCGCATCAGGCTGGCTTGCTAGCATCTTTTCTTGCGCTACTTATAATTGAACTTTCGCTCCACCGGAGCAGCCTTGATCGCCTAGGTACTCAACATCTCGCAACCGACATCGTAATCATGGCGGCCGTGCCCGACCTTGAGGAGTGCAAGTATTGCCCACTCAGCTCCCCCATCACCAAGGCTAACAATGAACACAGGGTTCGTCAGCTCCAATGATGCCTTCAACATCAGCCTCCTCGCACCCTCCAAGTCCGGCCTCCAGTCGGTCGCGACCTTCCACCCCAAGTTCACATATCCCATCTTCGGCGACGAGGAGCGCATCTTTGGCTACAAGGGTCTCAAGATTGGTCTGCGGTACCGCGCTAATGACATGCGTCCGCACTTGAAGATATCTTACGACAAGAAGTTCAAGCCTGTGGGGGACGCCGAACCTGACGATGTTGCCGCCATTCTCCAAGAAGGGAACCATCTCCCAAAGAGCAAGTCTCCTCATCTTTTCATCACCCCCGCACCTAGCCGCTGACCATTTGCAGTTGCCTTTGTGAAAGAGTCCGACTTCAACGAGAGCTCCAAGCAGCTTGCCGAGAACTGGACGCCGCCTGGCACTCTTCATGATTCGTTCGAGGGACCCGACGGCACATATGAGGTCTGGAAGGGCAGTCTGACAGACCCCGCCATCAAGCAGCTCAACAGCCGCATCCAGATTTTGGCGCCTCTGTTTATTGAAGGCGGCTCGTACATTGGCCAGGACGCCGACTCCGACTCAAGCGAACAGAACATCACAGATGCGGATCGATGGACGCTGTTTTTCCTGTACCGGAAGGACAAGTCGACGGAGGATCCGGAGAAGAGCTCATACATCTTCGTTGGCTACTCCACCATCTACCGATTCTACTGGTTTCAGACGCTGACACCACCTGCGTCTCCCGGCGCGGGCTGGGAGCTCCCTCAGGGTGACCAGGACCTGGCTGAGCTTCCGTGCCGCACAAGGCTCTCCCAGTTTGTCATTCTCCCACCCTTCCAGGGCAAGGGACATGGAGCACGACTCTACAAGATCATCTTTGAACACTACCACAAGCACCCCCAAACCCAGGAATTCACCGTGGAGGATCCCAACGAGGCCTTTGATGACTTGAGAGACATCTGCGACATGGAATTTCTACGGAAGATGCCCGGCTTCAACAATATTCACCTCGACACCAGCGTCACTCTTCCGAAATCTGGCCCTATACCGCAGCTGATCGTCGGAGGGGAGAAGCTTGAGGAGATTCGACGCAAGGCCAAGATCGCGCCGAGGCAGTTCTACCGGGCGGTGGAGATGCACCTCATGTCGCAGCTACCAGATTCGGTTCGCCCTACCATGGACCTTGACAAGGAAGTCCCCAAGCCCACCAAGGCAGACAAGCACCAGGAGAAGCTCTGGCAGCTCGTCGCCAAGCAGCGCCTGTACCGTCACAACAAGGACGCCCTGTCGCAGATGGAGCCCGAGGAGAGGATCGAGAAGCTCTCCGAGGTCCTGACGGGTGTTGAGCTGGGCAATGCACGGATCTTGGCCGCCTATGAGCGTGCCACCAAGCACTCCCAGCCAAAGGGCACACCGGCGACTAACGGCAAGCGCAAGATGGCAGACGAGGCTGCCGAGAGTGCGAGTAAGAAGGCCAGAGTAGAGGATGCCTAAGCGAGGAAAACGGGGTAGTATACTATGTATAGGGGGTCAGGTCTGGCGTTGGGGGGGACAATGCGAATTGCAACACGAGGTGCATGTAATTTTATACCACGCGAATGAAAGCGGAATGATGCTTCTAATATCGGCATGAGACGAGTATCCGATCCAGAGGCTTCAGATGTGTAGGACTTCAAACTGCGGGGGCAGAAAGTCAGTAGTTCAATCGAGGGGCAACCTCTATATCTCGTCTGCCTAGTAGTGAGCATTGCAATACCGTCACAACATATCACAGCATTTTGCGGGGTTTACAGCCCAAATAGAGTTTTTTTTTATTACACCTTAGGTAGCTTTGACCTCTCTAGTTTGGCGGCTGGTTGGTGTTGAACCGGGTGCCGTTCACAAGCTGGACGCCCTGCCCAAGCTGGCTGGCGACGACGGTGGCCTCGCGGATGGCCCTCGAGATGGTGCCCCTGGCCCGGCCCTCCTCGAGGACCATGAGCCCACCGATGGTGCAGCCGCCGGGCGTGCAGACCTTCTCGCGCAGGATGGCAGGGTGCTCGCCGCTCTGGACGAGACCGGTGGTGCCCCGCATGGTCTGGGTGGCCATGCGGATGGCGTCGGCGCGGGGCAGGCCCATGGCCACGGCGCCGTCGATGGCAGCCTCGAGCATGAGGGCGAACATGGCCGGGCCGGAGCCGCACAGGGCGGTGGAGGCGTCCATGGTGCTGGCGGGCAGGTAGACGACGTCGCCGATGCGCTTGAAGATCCAGGTGACGAGGGTCTGGACGTCGGAGGGCAGGGGAGGGGTGGTGGCGGCGATGACGGTCATGGACTCGCGGATCAGGGCGGCCGTGTTGCACATGGCGCGGACGATGCGGCAGCGGCCGTCCACCGAGGGGTCCTGGGGGGAGACGGCGCCGTGCAGGGCGACCTCCATGTCGTCGACGGTGACGCCGGCGCAGATGCTGATGAGGAGCTTGCCGTGCAGGGCCTTGGCCATGCCGGGCTCGCTGAGCAGGCCCTTGACCATGTACGGCTTGCAGCCGAGCAGGATGATGTCGGACTGCTGGACGGCGCTGACGTTCTCGTTGCGCACGACGCTCAGGACGGACGAGTGCTCCCACAGCGCGCTCTTGACGCGCTTGGCGCCCTCGGGGCTGCGCACACAGGCGATGAACCGGGTGGGGAGGCGGGCAGGGACCTCGTCGGCCGGCGTCGAGGATCCCGAGGTCTGGAGCGGCTTGGGGCCATTAATCTCTGAAAGGGAGGCCAGGATGCCGCCCATGATGGCAATGCCCATGGTGCCTAGACGATACCTCTTGTCAGATGCCCGTTTGGTTCAGCAGTCGTGAGTGGGGGGGGAGGGGGACGAACCGCAGCCAAGGACGCACATGGTGAGGTCCTGGCCCTGAGAGCCGCTGGATTGAGTAGGGGCCGACATGTTGGCTACTGTTGCAATTGATTTCTTGAGGTTACTGTATGGGAATGTGTTGTTCAAAGCTAGAATGCCTCGACTAAGAACGAAGCTTCAGGGTACAAGTTGGGGTTGGGGCCTAATGACGATTGCGGGGTGATGGTGTTGTATGTACTTGGGTGCGGGACAGAATCTTCGATTCTGAAATCCGAGACAGAAATGCAGACAGACACCCGTGGATCTTCCAAGGACGGCACGAGCTTTTAAACGAAATTTCAGGATTGGAAGATGCTCGTTTGAGGAGCGCGGAGCGTACCTATGTCATAGCCTGCAGAAGAAGCGCGACTTTTTCCCCAGCCCACATATGATGATGCACGTTGGTGACCTTGGCGCCTCCAGAGCCGCTAACAGTGAGGTGCCTGGGAGGCTGTGGGAGCATCTCGGGTTCCACCGGTGGCCAAGCCTTGCCTGCTTCGGGACGTCCTCCGTGGGCCGTACCTGCCCGCCATTACCTGCCCGCTCTACCTGGTAGGCTGGTACTGGTAGGCAGCGAGCTTCCGGGGCTTTGCCGGTTTCGACTGGACGTCGCCGCTCCTCGTCAAACTTCCCGTGGTCGCTCACCCTGGTTTTCGCCCTGCAGCGGGAGCTCCATTTCTCACTGAATTCCACTGGTGAGGGAACCGTGGGCCCACGAGCCGCGACTCAACTTATCCCAAACGACATGTGCCTGGCGATCCATTCATAACTAACCTCGGTTTTCAAAACTAATTCTACCTGGGATTCACACTCGAGTTCTTGGCGACCTTGCAATTTGTTCCTTTCGGAGTTCTCGACGCACCAGCATGGCGGACCCCTTCGAGGTCCGCATGAGGTTCACCTCCCAGCTCCAACACCTCAACGCCTCGGTATCATCCGCCCAGAAAGCCGCCCAGTATGCCCTCAAGTACAAGGACATGGACGAGGATCTGCACTCGTGTATTATTGAGCAGGTCGAAAGGGTAAATCTTCCCCGCGAGCCTCTCCCGCCGACTTTCGCCCCAAGCTAACCACAGCCAGAAGAATAACATGAACACGCGGGCCAACATCATGTACTTTATTGAGCACTTTTTGGACCTGGCACAGAGAGAGGGCCACCCCGACTATATTCGCATGATGCAGCGAGACATTATCCGCGTCGTTGATGCTGTTGCGCCGGATGATGGCGCCGGGGCTGCTAACGTGAGGGTTGTCCGCAGAGTGCGTCTCTCACCACCATTCCGAGTTTTTATGGTAAATCCTCCATCTAGCTAACAAGACAACAGGTTCTGCAGGGCCTCCAGGCAAAGGGACACATTGAAACGCAGGCGGTGAGCCAGATTGAAGAGGTTCTGAAAGAGCGCGAGACGTCGGCCGACGACCTGGGCCTCGCGTCTCCTCATGGGGACGTGGACATGGCCGACGCGCCACTCTCCCAGACTATCCCAAAGCCCAGCCGCCGTAGGGCACCCCAGCGCCTGGATAAGCGGCAGATCGAGCAGCGGATAGAGGAGGATCGCGAGCGGCACAAGCGGGAGCGCGAGCACATCTGGGCGATCCCCCCCGGCGGGGAGGCGGAGATGAACAGGCTCTGGGAGGAAACTAGTGATTTCGGCGAGGACGATGACAGGTTACTGGCCGAGGAAGCGGAGGAATTTGGGAAGGAGATGGAACCGAGGACCTGTCGTCACCAGGACCTTTCCAACAAAGTTTGGGGATGAACAAAGCAATCTAGGGGCATATTCGGCTAGTGGTTATCTTGGCATGGGCTGGTGTTTCGGCGTCACATATTATGGGGGCTTTGGAAAATGGTGAAGATACCCGCGGCTTGGGAAGGAAATCGATCAAGTCTTCCGTCAAACACGCATATTCACATATTCACTTCCATTGGCTGTGCCGCTTGCTGCGTATCTGGCGTGGACAAGAGAAATCCTCTTTTAGATACTGGTACATTGTGTTTTGTACATGGGGACACCGCCCTCTATCGTATAACATAGCCCAAAACCTTCCCCCCCAGCGGGTTTTCACCCCCTACTCCATCACGACGGTGGCGCCCAGGTCCTTCATCGTGGCAATGATCTTCTCGGCGTCCTCCTTGGGCACGTTCTCCTTGAGCATCTTGGGCGCGCTCTCGACAAACTTCTTGCTGTCCACCAAGCTGAGACCCAGCATGCTCTTGACCTCCTTGATGACCTTGGCCTTGGCCGTGGGGTCGATGCCTTGCAGCTTCAGGGTGAAGAGGTTCTTCTCCTGGGCAGGGGCGGCGGCCTCCTCAGCCTCCTCGACGGGGGCGGCGGCAGGGGCAGCGGCGAAGCCGCCAACGGGGAGGTCGGGGATGTTGAGCTTGCTCTGCGCGACAGGTGGTCAGCAGCCGCGTCTGGGTGCCGTCTGCGGGCCATTGGGACTGCCCAGACATACCTTGAGGGAGGAGACGAGATCGGCGGTCTCCAGCAGCGTCAGCTTGCTGATCTGGTCGACAATGGTGTCAATCTTGGGGTTCGGCGTCGCAGCAGCTTCGGTCGAGTTGAATCGCCGCGACGCGGCAGAGGAGCGGATCATCTGTGCGGAGACTCGGGGGGCGGAAGAGGCGCGGAGCTGGCGAGCGCAGCTCTGGGCCGCGTACCGACACGACATGGCCATTGTTGCTTTGTGGGATGGTGGGCTGCTTCAAGTCTGGAAGTCGCGTGCGTCGTTGCGTTCAAGGGGACGGTTTCCCGAAGTTTTTCGAGCTCGTCGATGCTGGGGGTCGGTGCCGTGCTGTGATTGGCTGCATGGACCGGAGTTATGTAGAGCCAGTCCCGACGCCGATCGCTGCTTCCCTCCCAAAAAAAAAAAAGTTATGGTGCAGGCATATCGCGGTTGACGGTCAAGACACCGCAAAATCTCTACCTTTACAACAGAAAAAAACGGCCGCACGAGCTCCATCACGGCGGCGATGGACGTCTCACGGCAGAGGAGGTCGCTCCTCGACGACGCGACTGCTTTGGATCATCTGCCCGCCGAATTACTTGAAATTGTCAAGGACCAGACAGCTACCAAGATACTTGATGCTGTCTCAGAAGCCGCTCTCATCCCGCCACTTACAGACCGAATCTTTGTTCATTTCGAAGCGACTTTTCCAGACATCTGCGCCCGATGGATCCTCAACTCGGGCAGCGGACCTCGGACTCTGAGGATTGCCTCAGCATTGGCCAGGATATTGCCCTTTGCGCCGTATCTGTCGACTTTCTTGGAGCAGCCCGCCACTGATGCTGCTTCGTCCGGCCACCCACCCCAACTTCACTTACCTTTGCCAGATCCCAATGCTGTTCTCCAACAATCAAATGAGGATGGACTGCTTGAGTACCTGGTTGCCATATGGAGGCTGATCAGCTTTGACCTGAGGAGATTCGCCCGCCACATCTCACCCGCCTTCGTTCAGAGCCTCTTCACCCATGAGAGCAAACCAGTCAGATATGTTGCCATCCGCATATTCTGCCTGCTTCTTCACGCGTCCGACTACAAGCTCGAGGCTCTCATCCGGGAGCATGTCGGAGTAGATGCTGCTACAGTCGGTATTCTCGATGGCGCCTCGGTAGACTATGGTTTCTTGACGCTGCATGAACATGCGCGCGTCAAGATGGTCGTCAACCTTCGCCAGCAGGTAAAGGATAAGGCTTCAGAAATCAACGAGACCCCATTGGTGCAGAACCTGACCCCGTATGTGGTTCCCTACGGAGACGTTCTCCTCCCGCGCCCCTATGGACCGACTGGTGATCCTTCCAGCCTGGTCCTGACCGCTACCACCACGAGTAACTTGGAGCGCCTAGCTCACATGCTCCAAAATCCCGACCCGGTTCTCTTGCACGGTCTACCGGGCTCCGGCAAGACTTCACTGGTCCATGACATTGCGCAACAACTGGGCATGTACTCCAGCATGGTGACACTCCACTTGAATGAACAGACAGATGCCAAGATGCTGATTGGCCTATACTCTACCGACTCGAAACCTGGTAGCTTCCAATGGCGCCCTGGCGTGTTGACTACTGCCGTCAAGGAAGGGCGATGGGTCCTGGTTGAAGACTTGGACCGGGCACCCACGGAGGTCTTGAGTACTCTTCTCCCCCTGATCGAGCGAAGGGAACTCCTCATTCCCAGCCGAGGAGAGAGGATACATGCCGCCAACACATTCCGCCTCTTCGCCACCCTGCGCACCTCACGTGGAATGAATGGACGCGAAAACCTGCCCAGCATCGTGGGTATGCGCTTCTGGCAGTCAATGCACACTCAGCAGATGACGGAACCTGAGCTGGAAGAGGTAGTCCTGAAGACCTATCCCATGCTCCGCAAGTTTGTGCCTGGCATCTTGGCTGTATATAACCGCCTGTCTCGTCTAGGTCGCAACCCGTCATCAGGAGGGCGCAGTATAGTGGACCGACAGATCAGCTTGAGGGACCTGCTCAAGTGGTGCCGGCGTCTCAAGGAATGCCTCTCCGCCGCAGGGTCGACAACTGGCGACGAGCCCATCAGCGAGACAACGCGCGACTGGATGTTCATGGAAGCCCTGGACTGCTTTGTAGGAAGCTGCCCCGACGCCGAAATGGCCAAGAAGCTGGTCTACGCTATCGCCGAGGAAATGCACCTGTCCCCAGAACGGGCGGACCATTACTTGAGTGCCTATATCCCACCTCTTGACGAGAACGATGCTCAGTTTAATATTGGCCGGGTCCATTTGCGAAAGCAGAGGCTTTCCAGGATCCAGAGATCAAAGCGGCCGTTCGCCAGTACCGCACATGCAAAGAAACTTCTCGAGCAGATTGCCCAGGCCGTGAAACTGAGCGAACCAGTCCTGCTTGTTGGCGAGACTGGTATTGGTAAAACGACTGTTGTGCAGCAGCTGGCCGAGTCCCTTGGGCACAGGCTGATCGCAGTGAACTTGTCGCAGCAGAGCGAAGTCGGCGATCTGCTTGGAGGGTTCAAGCCGGTCAATGTCCGGTCGCTGGCAATTCCTCTAAAGGAGGAGTTCGAGGACCTCTTCGCGGCCACTGGTATCTCCGTCTCCAAGAACCAGAAATACTTTGAGCAAGTAGGGAAATGCGTTGCCAAGGGACAATGGTCAAAGGTGTCTAAGCTGTGGAGAGAAGCACCGAAAATGTTTAATAAGATTGTCCAAGACCTTGAGCGGGCCCAGGCGCAGCAGGATCAGCAGGACGAGTCCAGAAATGGCGACGTCCAGCCCGCGAAACGGCGGAAGACGCAGTCCAAGCTCCAGTCCCTGCTTGATCTGCGTCCAAGGTGGGACTCGTTTGCTCGTAAGCTTGAGCAATTCGATGTCCAAATCTCGGGAGGAGCCAACAGCTTTGCCTTCAGCTTCATGGAAGGCAACCTGGTCAAGGCCGTGCGTAATGGCGACTGGGTCTTGCTGGATGAGATCAACCTGGCATCCCCAGATACGCTGGAGAGCATCGCAGACCTCTTGTCGGGCCCCAGCGAACGACCCTCGATTCTTCTCTCGGAAACGGGCGAGATCGAGAAGATTGTTGCCCATCCCAACTTCCGCATATTTGGAGCTATGAATCCGGCGACTGACGTTGGCAAGCGGGATCTTCCCACCGGCATCAGGTCTCGATTCACCGAGCTCTACGTTCGGAGCCCCGACACTGATCTCAAGGACCTCCTCACCATTATTAAGACCTACCTAGGAAGCAGCAGCTCTAAGCACGATCAAGCCGCGGATGACATTGCGCGTCTGTACCTCAGCACAAAACGAATGGCGGAAGAGAGGCGTCTTGTAGACGGTGCAAATGAAGTGCCCCATTTCAGTCTCCGCACGCTGACCCGGGTGTTGAGCTACGTTAATAGCATTGGGCCTCTGTACGGCTTGCGAAGAGCGCTATACGAAGGCTTCTCCATGGGATTTCTGACCCTCTTGGATCGAGACTCGGAGAAGATGCTCGTGCCGCTCATTCATCACTACCTCTTTGACAAGCAAGGCAATGCTCAGTCACTCTTGTCACAGGCCCCCAAGCACCCCAACGACGGGAAGCAATACGTAAAGTTCAAGAACAAGAACCGAGACCGACAGTATTGGCTGTTCCAGGGCAACGAGCCCGTCGTGGAGAGAAACGACTATATCATCACGCCCTACGTTGAGCGCAACCTCCTCAATCTTGTCCGGGCGACATCTACAAGGCGTTTCCCTATTCTCATCCAAGGCCCGACCTCGGCGGGCAAGACTAGCATGATCGAATATCTTGCCAACTTTACAGGCAACAAGTTTGTCCGTATCAACAACCACGAGCACACAGATCTGCAAGAATACCTCGGAACCTACGTATCTGGACCGGATGGCAAGCTGCGGTTTCAAGAGGGTCTGCTAGTCCAAGCTATGAGGCAAGGCCATTGGATCGTGCTGGACGAGCTCAATCTGGCGCCGACCGATGTTCTCGAAGCCCTCAACCGACTTCTGGATGACAACAGGGAGCTCCTCATACCTGAAACCCAGGAGGTGGTCAAGCCACACGAGAACTTCATCCTCTTCGCCACACAAAACCCTCCTGGTCTCTACGGTGGACGCAAGGTCCTCTCGAGAGCGTTCCGAAATCGTTTCCTAGAGCTTCACTTCGACGATATTCCCGAGGACGAGCTCGAGTTTATTCTTCAGCAACGAAGCCGCAACACCTCACCTCCCGACTGTAGGCGTATCGTCACTGTGTACAAGGAGCTCTCACGTCTCCGCCAGACTAGCCGACTCTTTGAGCAGAAGGACAGTTTCGCAACTCTGCGTGACTTGTTTCGATGGGCACTTCGAGAAGCGGAGTCGAGAGAAGAGATTGCCGCACATGGCTTCATGCTACTGGCGGAGAGGGTCCGCAACGAGGAGGAGCGGCTTGCGGTGAAGGATGTCATTGAGAAAGTTTTCAAGGTTAAGGTCGATCCTCAGCAGCTTTACTCAGCTGAAGTGGCGCCGGAGCTGAGAGGCCTGAGCCGAAAGAAGAACAGTCAGGGAGTCGTGTGGACACATGCCATGCGGCGCCTCTATGTCCTCGTTTCCAGAGCACTCAAGAACAATGAGCCTGTCCTTCTGGTAGGCGAGACTGGGTGTGGCAAGACAACTGTTTGCCAGCTGCTCGCCGAAGCCCTGCACAAGGAGTTGCACATTGTCAATGCGCATCAGAACACTGAAACTGGTGATCTCATTGGCTCCCAACGCCCAGTTCGCAACCGCGGGTCCATCTTGGACGCCTTGGACGCTGACTTGAAGCTCGTTCTGGGCCAGTTAGGCGTGGACACCTCCGGAACCCCAGAGGATAGACTCGAGAAGTACAAATCCCTCGACCCAGGGGCTCTCCGCGATGTTCCCGATGCCGTCCGTGAGCGCATTGCCTCCAACGAGGCGAGGGGCAAGGCTCTATTCGAGTGGTCGGACGGTGCGCTTGTCGAGGCGATGAAGGACGGCCAGTTCTTCCTCCTGGACGAGATTTCACTAGCCGATGACTCGGTCCTGGAGAGACTCAACTCGGTCCTAGAGCCGCAGAGAACCCTTCTGCTGGCCGAGAAGGGCATCGACAATTCCTTTGTCACCGCCACCAACGGCTTCCAGCTGTTTGCAACGATGAACCCTGGAGGTGACTTTGGAAAGAAGGAGTTGTCCCCGGCTTTGCGAAACCGTTTCACCGAAATCTGGGTTCCTCCGTTGTCTGAAGGCGATGACATTTATGATATTGTCCGGACAAAGCTGGCCGAGGGCTGCAAGGACATGGTCGATGTCATTGTTCAGTTTGCGTCCTGGTTCGGGGAGGCTTTCCGGTCGATGTCTTCGACACGGTTCTCCATTCGAGAGATCCTTGTCTGGGTGCAGTTCATCAACGCGTTCCAGTCCAAGGACCGCACTGCTGCATTGGTGCATGGAGCCTCGACAATATTCATCGACAGCATTGGCGCCAACCCCTCAGCTATTCTGGCTGGTGACGGGGAGACCATTCCGCAACAGAGGCGCAGATGCCTGGACCAACTTGGAAAGCTTGCAGGTCAGGATGTTACGACTATCTATCAAACTGAGCCGCAACTCGCCATGGATGAAAAGTCTCTTTCGATTGGAGACTTCACGATACCCAGGACTCCGGCCGCATCATCAGACCCAGGCTTCGCCTTCCATGCGCCCACGACAAGACTGAACGGCATGCGAATCCTTCGAGCTCTTCAGATGGGAAAGCCGATCCTGCTAGAAGGAAGCCCTGGCGTTGGCAAGACGACTCTAGTTGCCGCCCTGGCCCGTACATGTGGTCAGCCCCTGACGAGAATCAATCTTTCAGATCAGACGGACTTGATGGATCTCTTTGGAACGGATGTGCCGGTTGAGGGTGCCGAGGCTGGTAATTTTGCCTGGAGAGATGCCCCATTCCTGCAGGCAATGCAAAAGGGCGAGTGGGTGCTTCTCGATGAGATGAATCTGGCTTCCCAGACTGTACTGGAAGGTCTGAACGCTTGCTTGGATCATCGTGGAGAGGTTTACATCTCGGAGCTCGACCAGGTGTTCAAGCGTCACCCCGACTTTCGCCTCTTTGCGGCGCAGAATCCCCATCACCAGGGAGGCGGCCGCAAGGGACTTCCAAGTTCCTTTGTGAACCGCTTCGTCGTTGTCTATGCCGACGTATTCACCGACGACGATCTGCAGCTTATTGCCGCTCACAACTTCCCTGAGGTTTCGACCGAAGTCATTACACAGTTGATCCGATTCATTTCCAGAATCGAGCATGCTCTGGTCAATGAAAGATCGTTTGGCTCCCAGGGTGGTCCCTGGGAGTTCAATCTTCGTGACGTGCTGAGATGGCTGCAGCTTCTGAGCTCTTCTGATGACACTCTTAAGACGGCCAGCATGGACAATTTCCTCGACCTCATCGTCCGACAACGTTTCCGTTCTGAGAGGGATCGTGAAGAAGTCGCCAAGTTATTCTCCCAGACCGTTGGGGTTGAGCCTCAGACCCACAGCCTCTACCACAACATCAGCTCGTTGTCTGGGCAGGTTGGGCTGGCCCTGCTGAACCGGAACCTGGACCTCCAGCCGGAAAAGCTCCCAAATATTGACATCAAGTGTCGACTTCCGGAGCTTGAAACACTCATGATTTGTGTCAAGAAGAACATTCCCTGTATATTGAGCAGTCCGTCAGGCCACGGGAAGTCGACTCTCTTGGAGCACGTTGCAGCTCTTGCCGGGAAGCCGCTGGTGGTGTTCCCCATGAATGCTGATATTGACACCATGGATCTCGTCGGTGGGTTTGAGCAGGCTGATCCCTTGCGAGAGGTCAACGCGGCCTTTGTGGACCTCCGCGAGAATCTTCAAAAGTCCATCATGGCTCTCATGCCAGCCAAGGTCCCAGCCGAGGCTTTGAAGCTGCTCTACCTCTTGGAAAACTTCACCGGGAACGTCCACGCCATCTCTACGATCCGCTCCTCTATCGAGGCTCTAGCCGCTACTATCCCAGCCGACTCTGAAGTAGGCAAGCTCCTATCTTCGACACTTGAGCTTCTTAGCGGTCCACTCACACTGGCCAACCCACGTTTTGAGTGGTTAGACGGTGTGATTGTGAAGGCGCTCCAAGCTGGCCAGTGGCTCGTCCTCGACAATGCCAATATGTGCAATGCCTCCGTCTTGGATAGACTGAACTCTCTCCTCGAGCCAAATGGGTGCCTGAGCATCAACGAACACTGCGAGCCCGGGGGTGAGCCAAGGATCATCACTCCCCATCCTGACTTCAGGATCTTCCTTACCGTGGACCCGCGGTATGGTGAACTCTCCCGTGCTATGAGGAACCGTGCGGTTGAAATCTACATCCACTCTCCCCCGCCAGCCGTTGATCCTTGCTTTGGCCGGATCGCCCAGGTTGAGAGTGGGCTTCGGAGGTTCATGACCATGGAAAAGACTGTCGACTTGGGCTCTTCAGCCACAACACCCCGCGCTATCGTCGCCGTCTCCGCTGAGACGCTGTCGATGGATGATCTCGGTCTCATCCAACGCTACGCCGACGACATTACCGGGCGCAAGTTCGACATTGAAGCAATTCAAGAGTTCTTGCCGAATCTTCTCGATTTCCTTCGTTCCGCAGACGGCTCGAAGAACATCAGTGCTATCTCTGATTTGTATGGACAGCTTTCCGCATCTTTGGCCCCCGGTTTGTCTGGCTCGCAGGTAGGAAGACACCGTCCCTTCTTGTATATCAATTTGCTAACACGGCAATAGCCGATGCATCCCATGGTCAACGTGTTCACCGCGCAGCTACTCCCTGAACCTCAGCAAGCAGCGTGGCTCGGCGTACGATACGATTTCAGCCAGGATCTCTACCGCTTGCACCGAGTTATCGATGGATGCCGTCGTCAGGCTCAAGGACAAAAGATCAATGCCCTCAACCGCCTACAGAGGTCGCTCATGAAGGACAGGGTTGCTGCCGTATCCAAGGATACTACTGCGAATCTCGCAACCTTCCTCTCTTCTGCCGCTGCAACCATGATGGAATATCTCAATGGGGGGCCCACATCTCTCGAGTCGTGGAAGAATGCCTGTAGCTTGCTTCGGCTCCTCGAACGTTACCTTGAGCGCACGGTTTCTCTTGGTACTGCGGCCAATTTCGACGAGGCGAAGTTCCAAGCACACTTGGCGCATGGCACCGACGTTCTCCAGAGTCGCATTCAAGATGCTCCTGGCGACCGTGAAACACTGCTACTCGGTGCAATCATGGATCAAATCAAGAATGACTTTACTGCCGGGTTCAAGCTATCCACTGGCTTGAGCATGGAGCTACTGTGGAAGGCGCTGCGACCGATACCGTTTCGGGACGAGGCAGTCTTGAGAAGTGCTGTTGAACTCGAGCAGCTGGCCGCAAGGTTTGATGATCTACGATGGAGAACATCAGCATCCATCAGCGACCTCTGCAATGCCTCAGCAACTCTGGACAAGGCCTATGCCCTGGTCAAGACTGCGACTATGTCCACCGAGGACCTGGTCAAGGCTCTCACGTCGGAGATCGAGAAACTCGAGGCACACATCGGCATTGAGTCCCCGGAAACTAAACCATTCTTTTCCGAGGATTTTGAGCGCCTGAGACAGATCTCCTTGCTTGGATCTGCTGGCTCGGCCAGCTCCAAACCCCAGGCTAGCCGCGATCTGTTGATGCTGTCCGACGTGCCCACTAAGAAGAGTATGGTCATTGGCGACGCAGGTGAGACCGCGGCCCCCTTGCAATCGATCAGTGCACTCGCCTGTCAGGGCCAGTATGCTTGGGATGGAAAGTTTACGACGTCCCTGTGGTCCAAGCTCAAGAACCTGGGGTCCGTCAGCCTCAACTCCCTGGCATTGCTCGAGACAGAGCTGCCCAGACTGGGTCGTCATTTGGCCACATTGACAGCCGAGATCGCGAACGACCCGCTCCTGAAGCTTAATGGCATCTTGCTCCAGCTCTTGCTTGAGGTTTTTGGTGCCCATGGCTCAAATCTGAGGGCTCTGGCTGCTGAGGCTTATGCCGAGGCAGTGGAACTCGCTTCTGGAGGCTCTGCACCGGTGGCTGGCCTGTTCAGCCTGTCGTCCGTCACACGCCTGCTTGACAACATTGAGGCGCCTCACCTTCGTGAGGTGGCGACGGCTAACTTCATCCCCGCCATTGTGTCTATCGCGGCAGCTCCATATGCTGCTGATGGGTTGACCCGCTTCTCGCCGCTGGCCTGGAATCATTTCAGTCTCGGAGCTCTGAAGCTGTATGTTCCGGACAGGGTATTTGATCCGCAGATACGGCCTCAGATGGAGCGAGAGTTTTTCGAGGATGTTCAATCTCATCTGGACGGGAAAATACAGGTTCTTCGGGCCTTCGAGATTAGCTTCACCGGGCAGGATACCAACGCTCGTGTGGAGCTTCTCCAGGAAGAAGTAATGCGTCTGGGCCCGCTACCCCAGGCTGTCCAGCCTGTCTTTAGGCCCGAGACGTCTGAGCTCGGGAGGCTCCATGCAGAGTTTTCCAATATCTTGAAGGCTGCCGAGAGCGTAGACCTGCCACCAGGGCAGCAGTCACTGGGCTCCATCTTTGCCCCGGATCAAGACAAGCTCCAGCTGGTGAGGGAGAACATCCAGCGGCTGATAGAGCGACTTTCAACTCGATACGAGGCATATCAGGATATGACTCAGCCCACAATCGGTCTTCTGAGGTGTCTCCTCGTGGGACTATCGCTTTGCGATGCTGTCTCCTCCCACTCCGTGTCGTCTGACACCACGCAACTCCTGGCTGCGGCACCTTTCCTCGGTGGCTCGCCCTGGAATCCTAGCGTGTCCCCCAGCACGGCAAAGAACTTTGAGTTCCTCAACCTCATGAGCCTTGCCGTGGCCGTCGACGGAATCGACAACTTGGAGTCTGCTCCCCGGGACTCCATCTTTGAGTGCTTCCATTTCTTCTACAATGACTGGAGCACGAAGCTCGAGGCTGATCGGAAGGCGGAGGCGGCCAATACTAGCCTCTACCGCTTCCGTGGCTCGGCTGAGGACGAAGAGGAACTTGATGAAGAAGAGTTCAATGAACTGTTCCCCGACTACGAAGGCGAAGTCGCCGGCAATTCAACCACAAGCAAGCGCGATCAAGTGCGCGATACCTCTGTCAAGGTAGCCCAAGCTCACAGGAAGCTCTTCCTGAGCCCTCAAGAGCCATCGACAGCCATTTCCGAGCTGTGCCGAGCTGTTGCGCAGCGGGTCGCAGATGAGACCGAGAAGCACGATTACATTGACCGCAGCCTGAACCGCAAGATGCTATCGGCAGACCTCGTGCTCCTCAACGAGAAGATGGATATGCTCACGTCGTCCGACCTTGGCAAGTCGTACAATTTCTACGTGAGTGAGAACTTGGGCGAGGCTAGACTTCTCGTCTCGCTGGCCAACAAGATCAAGAGACGCTTCCGCGAGCTGCAGCAGGTCGATGAAATCGGCCACATGCAGCCCCTGGCTGATGTGATTCTGTCCTGCGACAAGCTTTTGGAGCTCACCCATACCGAGCCCCTGGCAAAGATCCTGCCAAAGGTTGAGCAGCTGCATGCCTTCGTTTACGAATGGCAATTTGGTGGCTGGGCCAGCCGAGTCCATTCCGTTCTCGAGCTTCACAATGCACTCACGGATACCGTTATTCGCTGGCGCCGGCTCGAGTTGTCGACGTGGGCCAAGCTATTCGACATGGAGCAGAGGAAGTGTGAAGAGGATGCATCTTCTTGGTGGTTCATCGCCTACCAAGTTGTCGTCGCCGTTCCCCTTGCCATGGTGGACTCCACCTCTGAGCTCCGTACCTATGCAGTTGAGCTGATCCAGAACCTCGAGCTCTATTTCTCGACATCTATTGTTGGTCAGTTCAGCTCCCGTCTCGTGCTGCTCAGGCAGCTTCGCAACCATCTTCGAGTGTTGGTCAAAGACTATCCGAACCTCGATATCATCCAGCACTCGGTGGCGAACTTTATCGACTTTTACGCCCGATATGAGACAGCCGCCACGGAACATATCACCAAGGGTCGGACCCCTATTGACAAGAAAATGAAGGACGTCCTGCTCATGGCTAGCTGGAAAGACACCAATATCAACGCCCTGCGTGAGAGCGCTCGCAAGTCTCACCAGAAGCTTTTCCGGCTTGTCAGGAAGTTCCGTGGCGTCTTGGGCCAGGAGATGAAGACTATCATCGGACAAGGTCTCCCTGACGAGCAAGTCCGTGACCAGGGGGAACAGACTCACGGAGACGTTATTATCAGCATCCCCGATCCCGCTGCAACAAAGCAGCTGGCACAAGTTCTCCCAACATGGCTGGAAAGCAACAGGCGTCTTGCCAACGCGTCCAAGACTGTGTCGATCATGTCACGGATGGCTCAGAGTCCTGAGCTTGCCACTGATATCCCGTCAACCATCGACAGCTTTGTGTCGAGTCTGAGTAACTCCATGGCAGAGCTGCGCAAGGAGACCCCTCCTTTCCTGACTGATGACAACAAGGATCAGGTCAAGTTCCTAAAGACAAGGAAGCGCAAGCTATTCGCGGACACGCTGAAGGACTTGAAGCAGATGGGTCTACGGTACAACCTCTCCCAGCACCGACTAGCAGAGCAAGAGTCCCTTGCAGTTGCTCTAGTATCAGCTGCACCCGTCGACTTTGCCCAAAGCGCTGCCATCGACGCCTCCCAATACTACCTGCACAAGGTTCTTGACATGGCACCCAAGATCAGAGACTCTGCGCGGGATCATTCGGAGGAATTGACTAGCGCTGAAATGACGAGGAGTATTGGTTTCGTCGAGGGTATGATTCACATGCTCCTTAGTCAACGACGGAGACTTTCCTCGGCTTCCAAAGCCTGGTCATTGCTGCAGAAGTCCGTGGGCCAACTACGAGCTATTGGCGACACCAAAGAAAAGCAGTCGCTTTCTCGAAGCTCGGCGCGCAACAACTGGAGCCAAGTGCTGCCATGGCTCACTCAAGTCATCAGCTTTGCTATTCAGCTGGTCGTGATGCACGGGAGGCTCGGCGAGACGAGTCACGACGACGTGGTTAAGCGGCTCCAAACGTGGATGGCGCAATTCCGCGATCACTATTCGAAATGGCAAGCTCTTGGGCAGCTTCCAGACAGCATTACCTCGTCGGCTCACGCAGAACTCGAGACGGGCATCTCGGCTGATCAACAATCGTTTGTGGCCACCCTTGACCAGATGATCTCAGGTCGACCCGAAATTGCCTTCATTCTCGATGAGGTACGACGGTGGTCTCATGTTGAGAGCGTCCAGCTCGAACCCGCCCAGCCGACGCTCGACTTTGCGGGCTTTGCTGGGATAGTGTCTAGGCTCTGCGACAAAATCCTTGTCGCCACTGAGGCCGCAAGAAAAGCAGGGCGTGATATCCCCAGAAATGTGGAGGATCCTGGGTGGCTATCCAACCACGACGATGCTTTCTCCTCGATGGTGAAGCAGCTCCACATGAGAGATGTTACTCGGGGCATTGTCGACTGCGTGAAAACCCTGGAGCAGGTCGACATGACGAGCCCCGGGGCCAGCTTGGCTGTCATGGGCGTCGCTAATCTAGCCACGCCTATTCTCGAGCAGTTCACCGCCATGTGCAGACAATCTGTCAGCCGCCTACTCGACATTCACCGTGCCACGGGGCACATGGCATTCCAACTGACAAAGACCTTTGCGCAAATCTCGACTGAGGGATTCTGCACGCCTCAGGAGAAGTCGGACGAGACATCTAAAGAATCTGGCAACGTTGAATCTGGCACCGGTCTCGGGGATGGCGAGGGCGCGGAGGATATCAGCAAGGATATCCAAGAAGACGAGGACCTCACCGAGCTGGCTCAGGAAGCCAACAAGGAGGAGAAGGGAGATATCGAAGACGAGAAGGACGCAGTTGACATGGCAGACGAGGAGCTCGAGGGCGAGATGGGCAGCGTCAACGGCGAGGACGAGGAAGAAGGCTCCAAGAACGGTGACGAGGAGGAGGAGGAAAAGGACATGGATGAGGAAGCAGGAGATGTGGATGACCTGGACCCTACAGCTGTGGATGAGAAGATGTGGGATGGAGATGACGAGGACAAGGCGGAGAAGGACCAGCAAGGAGACAAATCAAAGGGTCAGAAGACGGATGATGAGCAGCTGGCTACCGAGGAAGAGTCAAAGCAAGAAGAAGCGGAGAAGGATGCCGATCAGGATGAGACGAATGAGCCAGATTCTGAGGAGGCGGAGGCTGAGCAGGAAGATGTTCAGGCTCAGGAGGAGATGAACAAGCAGGAGCAAACTGCTCAAGAAGATGACGCCCTTGCTCTTCCCGATGACATGGAGCTAGACTTTGATGATCACGAGTCAGCATCGTCCGATGACGAGGAGATGAACGCTCTGTCAGATGTGGAGGAAGAGCAGCCGCCAGAGGAGCAGGAGGCGGGTCGGGACGAAGAGGAGGAGGAAGACGCAGCTGGAGACAGTGCTGCACAGGCACAGGAACAGGAGGAAGAGGGCATGGAAGAAGAGACAAAGGAGGAGCCCGAGGAAGAGGCCCCCGGTGGGCTGGAAGACGAGATCCAGGAGGATCCCAAGGCTGAAGAGGAGGAGGAGGAGGAGGAGGGGCTCGAGGAGACCAAGGATGAAGCGCCTCCACCAAATGACAACTCAACCGCCGACAAGGACAACACTGCTCCTAGCGACGTCAAGAGCTCGGGTCAAGATCAGTCCGGCGAGGCTATGGACCTGGATGACGAGTTCCAGGATAGCGCCGCCCAGAAAGAGGAGGGCGAGATGGGGCAAGGAGCAGATGACCAAGACGCGGCCGCGGGGAACCAGGGCTCGGCTTCGCAGGCCAAGGATCTGCAAGACAATCAGGAGCAGGATCAGAACAAGGAAGAGAGCGACGCGGCCCGGAGCGATCCGTTCAAGAAGCTAGGCGACGCTCTGGAGAAGTGGCATCGGCAGCAGAGCGACATTCAGGAGGCCAACTCCGAAGATGCCGCGGAGCAGAAGAACGAGCCCGATGCCGACCAAGGCCGACGGGAGTTTGAGCATCTGCAGAACGACGACGCAGCGCCGGACGCGCAGGCCATGGGCACTGCCGACGACGAAGAGGTGCAGCCCATCGACGAGGCCATGGCCATCGACGAGGAGAAGCAGGATCCAACGAGCCGGCTGATGGAGGAAGACAAGGAGGAACCCGCAGCCGAGGTCCCCGACCAGGCTGATGAACGGGAAGCGGCCGAGGCGCCGGAAAAGGAGTCCAAGGACAAGGACCAGGACGAGGCACGCTCAGGGGTCCAGACACGACAGGGCAACTACCAGAGAGACCAGACGCCCGACGATGAGGAGGAGGAGGTGCAGATGGGCGACATGGACAAGGACGAGGACTCGACGATTGAAGAAACGTCGACGCAGCTCGAGACGACGCACATCTCGAGCGGGCAACGGGAGCTCCGGGACTTTGGGGAGTGCATGCAGCAGTGGGGCGAGTTCCAGAGCAAGACTCACGGGCTGTCGCTGTCTCTGACATCGCAGCTGCGGCTCATCCTCACGCCGTCTCAGTCGACCAAGCTGTCCGGGTCGTTCCGCACGGGCAAACGGCTGAACATCAAGCGCATCATCCCGTACATTGCGTCGAGCTACAAGCGGGACAAGATCTGGATGCGACGGGCGATCCCGACCAAGCGGACGTACCAGATCCTGCTCTGCGTGGACGACAGCCGGAGCATGGGCGAGTCGTCGTCGGGGACGCTGGCGATGGAGTCGCTCGTCATGGTGTCGCGGTCGCTGACGATGCTCGAGGCCGGGCAGGTGGGCGTGGTCGGGTTCGGCAGCGACGTGTTCACGGCGCACAACCTCACGGATCCGTTTGCGGCGGACGCGGGGGCCAAGGTGCTGCAGAACTTCAGCTTCGCGCAGGACCGCACGGACATTGCGCAGCTCATCAGGCAGACCATGGACACGTTCCGCACGGCCCGGCAGCAGTCGGCAGGCAACTCGGATCTCTGGCAGCTAGCGCTGATCCTCTCGGACGGGCTGACGCCGTCGTCGGCGCACGACGAGATCCGGCGGCTGCTCCGGGAGGCCATGGAGGAGCGCATCATGGTCGTCTTCATCATCATGGACGACACGGGCAGCAAGAAGGGCGACAGCGTGCTGGAGCTCAAGGAGGCCAAGTTTGTGAGCGAGGGCGGCGAGAGCAGGGTCGTGATCGAGCGGTACCTGGACACGTTCCCGTTCCAGTACTATCTGATTGTGCATCAGCTGGAGGAGCTGCCGAGCGCGCTGGCGGGACTATTGAGGACATGGTTCGCCGAGGTCAGCGCGTGATGGCGCTCATGATGGCGCTCGTGATGACACTGATGGGGTTCAATGGTCAAAAAAGGGGGTGGGGGAGGGGGGGCAAGGCGTTCAGGCGTGGGGTGGGATAAAATCATAGACAGGATAGGTTCCTTTTTCTCATTTACTTATTTAATCGATTACGAGCACAGATCTCCTTTTTAGAACCACAACCGTTAGATCGTCTGCATGTCATTCCTTCCCCAGCTTAATTGCTTTTTGTGATGCAGAACGAGTACGAGTATACTCGTACATTTACCGGTCGGGTGTGAGCCGGGCGCTTCTCCCCGCTCGTAGCCTCATCTGACCTACCCTGGAGCCCCACAGCCCACTCGCTGCCAGCCCACTGCCAGCCCACTGCCAGCCCACTACTAGCCTACTGCCAGCCTACTACCAGCCCACTACCAGCCCACTACCAGCAGCCCACTCTGTTCCATATACGGATATGTCTAGGTATCTATATCTGGGGTCCATCAATTCAACTGGGCCACCCACTGCCAGGGTGTTACTGACTTCACTGGTCGCCGTCCTCCATCGCCGTCCTCCCATCGCCTCGCCCTCCACTGTCTTGCCCCATTGACTGCCCCCAGGAGTCCCAGCTGCTCAGGAGAGATAACCCTCGAAGAAGCCCCTCCGAGATCGCGCATCTGTTATGTGGAAAGCCACCTGTCGAGCCCTCGTCCCTCGCCCTTCAAGCTTCACCGCCGCCGCCATCCCGCTCAAGGCCCCCACGTCCCTCGCAGCGTGGCCTCCTCTGGGACCCTCGATCCAACAGCGCGCCACCATGGCCGCCAGCAGCAACCAGGCGCAGTCTCTGCGCATGCGTGAGTCTCCTCGTCCGTTGTGGTCCCTCGAGGGCAGTTGCTTCTCCGAGGAATGGACGAGCTTGGGCTGACCAGTGACCCCAGGGAACCCCGCCATCTTGTGAGTGAGCCTCATGAGCCTCGCGAGTTGATGAGGTGGATGATGGGTCATCTCATCCCCGTCGTGGATGAAGCCGTGAAAGTCATCTCTGACCCTTGCCGTGATTCAGCGTCTGCGATATGCAGGAGAAGTTCCAAGCCGCAATCCACGAGTTTGACAAGATGTGAGCCACCTCTCTCCTCCCCTTCCTCCCCCCCTCCTCACCGCCATCACCACCACCATCAACCACCACCACTTTGACTGACCTTGACTGACCCCCCCTCCTCCACCAAGCGTCCTCACCACCCAGAAGCTCCTCGCCTTCGCCAAACACTTCTCCATCCCCGTCCACGCCACCACCCAGACCGTCGCCAAGCTCGGCCCCACCGTCCCCTCGCTCGCCGCCCTCCTCCCCAGCGAGCCCCACGACAAGACCAAGTTCTCCATGTACATCCCCGCCATCGCCAGCGCCCTCCCGCCGCCCTCGGCCAGCGTCGCCCTCGTCGGCATCGAGAGCCACATCTGCATCACCCAGACGGCCCTGGACCTGCGCGACGCCGGCCACCGCGTCTACGTCATCGCCGACGCCGTCAGCAGCTGCAACAGCGCAGAGGTCCTCGTCGCCCTCGACCGCCTGCGCGCCGAGCCCGGCGTCACCGTCACCACCAGCGAGAGCTGGATGTACGAGTGCGTCGGCGATGCCTCCCACCCGGGCTTCAGGGGCCTGATTGGCCTCGTCAAGGGCGCTTCGGCTGATACTAGGACCGCGCTGGGGTCCCTGCCACCCAAGATGTGAAACAGCAGCCTGCTTGTACTCTAATAATAGTAGTTTTTTTTTAGTTTTTAGTTTTTTTTTGGTGTGCTTGGGTAGAAAGCATACCAAGGACGTACGTATACATACACGACATATAAGAAGTTGGTGCGGTCCCATATCATCATCATCCCCTTTGAGACAAGTTTGTTTTTGTTCTTCGTTCTTGTATTTTTGCGTGGGCATAACCCGCCGACTGCTCTGAGCGTCTAATCTTGTTTTTTTGACCCGTTGACACTACCATAATGACCAAGCTGCGACGGCTCATCCTCCTCTAGCGCTTCTGGGCCTCTGCCGTGTCACTGTTTCACCAAGGAAAAAACAAAATTATCACCCCCAAAACAGCCTACGAGTACTCTGTACAGCACCCGACGACTCCGTCCCCCCTGCCCGTTTACTGGGCAGCTGTCGATGTCTTGGGCCTCCCGGGTGGCGTCATCCAGGAGAACGCCGAGGCTCCGCCCACGGGGTTCGTCGTCCGAGGTAGCGTTTGAGCGTTGCGACTGTCGCGGCTCGTGTGCTGGCTGGATGATTTCGCCTCGGAGCCCGCGCTGGCGCTGCGCTTCCCCTCCCAGCGGCTACCTCCGCCTTGCGGGCCTTGGTCTCCTCCGGTGCCCGCCTGGCTCTTGCGTCGGCCCTCGCTTCCGGACTTTGCTGGCCCCGGCGGCGGCTCGTACGACGACCCCGTCCTCGCTGATGACGACGATGACTTTTGCGGCTTCAGTATTTTCATGCTCCGGCCTCCGCGTGCCGCTGGTTGATAGCCGCTGAGCGGGCCCGTCTCTCGCTGCCCATCGGCTCCGGTGCCGCTCCCGTGGCGCCATGAGCCCCAGATTCCTGCCCCCGAGCCCTGGCGACTTGCCTCCGAGGTCACTGATCCATCCCGCGCGGATTCCGACTCATTCCTCGGCTTGCTCGACTTGTCGCTGTCCATCCCGTTATCGGACGTGCCTGCTTGTCCCGGCGTGCTGAGTGGCCCCTGAGCTACTGCCACTGGGGAGGCTGGTCTACTTTGCAGATCCTCTTCCGCGTCGTCGGTAGTTTTGAGTCGGGCATCCGGCGAATCATTGGGGCCTGGGGCTGCCTCGCCAAGGATGAACGGGGCCGCATTGGCGTTCAACTTGGGCTTCTCGCGCACCATGCTGGCCGTGGTGATGTGTCGGAAGACAGAGTCATCCTCTGGACGGACGAACGGCACACGGACTCGGGACCGATCGTCCGCGTACAGCACCATGGTGTTCCTCGAGAACAAAACATCGGCCGAGTGGGCTCTCAGCGCATCGCTGCCAATGTAGATGCGGATAGCTGGGGTCTCTCCGGGGATAACTGCCCCATCCGCACCAGTGACCTCGAAAAACACAGTCATCGAGGGTACAGAACGTTCCGGGCTCGATGATCGGCTGCTGTGCTGGATGACCACAGCCTCTGCGAAGTAGACGTTGAGACGGACGCGGCATGTGCCATCCACGTCCCGCTGAACCTCGCCCGATAAGTTCAGATCCTTGATCAGGGAGTAGTCTACAGTAGACTTTTGAGAGCCTGTGCAGATGTCCGCATACAGCAGGGTTGCATGGGCGTAGTTGGTCGTGAGCCAGCAGCGCACAATGGATGGCACAGTCCCGAGGATGTAAAACGACGCTGGAGGCCCGGGGATGTCCAGATCCGAGTCGTCGTCGTCCCCCACCGCAAAATTCGTATCCAGGCCGAGACTGCTTGCCCTACCCGACGCGACAGAGTGATGTGAATGCACAGAGTGGCCGGCAGAGCTGTGTCTGCCGTCTGACTTGTGCGAGAGTGAGCGCTCCATCATCAGGCCACTGCCAGGACGTGCAGGCCCAAAGTCCCCAGAATGGCGGCTATTGTGACCAGCCCAACTGGATCCGTGCAGAGCACTCTCGTCGAAGCGAACGCTATTGGCCCTAGAGGCGGCGCCACGTCGAGTCGGTTCTTCTTCCGCCGGACCCAACTGCAACGAGCCAAGAAGCTGCTCACCCTGCTCGTCCAGATCGTCAAACACATCGTTCTGGGGCACGGGGCCTGATTCAAGGTTAGAGGTGGGATCAAAAGTGTTTAAAGGGGGTCCATCATACCATGCTGGGGTGTGCCACTGAGTACACCGGGGAATGGCGAGTTCCAGACCGACTTCAGGGCGGCATCGTCCGCCTGACGCTTCTCCAACCGTGTGATGCGCTCCGCATGGTTGCTTTGTGTGTACTGAACCTGCTTCACTTCCATCTGTAGGTTGTACAGATCTTCAGGTGCGATGCCGAACCGCGGATCCATGCCCACTTCGCGATGCTGAATCCGGCCGGGGGCGAGAGGTCTCCACGAGCTCGTTCAGACGGGAAGGGGGGCTCGTGTAATAGCGATTGGCCGGAATTAGGGGAGAGGTGGGCGGTGGTGTATTATCGCTAAGCGTCGAGGTGCAACCAAGTATAACAAATTTCCCATGGATTTCAGGATGGCGGAGGGTTCGTACAGGTCATATATCAGGCTCCTCTGACTGACTTGCAAACGGCTCGTGCGACCTCGATCCCCAGGGTCATCAGTTCACGAGGTATGCCTGCGCCCACGGCATTGCCCAGCAAGGACCGTGAGGTCGCTCGGCATGAACGGCGCGCTGCCAGGAATACCGCCCGGTGACCGCGCGTCCGTCGATGGTAATCACGGGGCGATGTCGATATTATGACGAGTGACGAGAGGCCTGTGTGGTTGCTGGGGGGTTGTCGAGTCGAGGGAAATGGCGCGGCTCCGAACTCGTGAACAGGGAGGCGATTTCTCGTGCTTCGTATGACGACAGTGTCTAGAGATGGAGCCAACGGGAGAGTCGGGTATATCGACCGACTGGCACGACAAATGGATGGGGGATCGCTTCGCGGTAGACGGTAGGAAGGCTGTGCAGGATAACGATGGTCGAGGGGGCTGCAGGGACGCGGTGAAATGGCAAGCTAAAGGGTATCGAAAGGGAAGGAAGGAAGCGATCGCAGATGGTGGTGATGGTTTTGGGTCGGTGATGCACGGCGCTGGTGGTACTCGGCGGGTGGGCCGTGCTCGTGAATAATTTGCAGGGGACGGGGGAGGGCGAGATGAGTCGAGTGGATTAGCTCTTTCTGCCTCTATATAGTAGGCGCCTGAGGGTTGGCGGATTTGCGTGATTGAAGTGGCTGAGGAGTGGTGATGAAGGGAGGAGAGCTGGTATGCTTTGTTGTGGAGGAGGATCAGCTTGAGGTCGACCATCCGTCCTGGTACTTGGGCAGAGGGAGTCTGCGAGCACTGCCAGCTATTGGCGGAGAGCGCCTGGGCGGGACGAATGCAGTGCTATTACAGCACCACCAAGGCACCTACCTGCCTAGGTGGGCGGCCCGCAAGCTGCCCGGGCTTGGGGTGCATACAGCATGCTGCAGGCAGCGCCACCGCACTGGACGACGGGGCATCGGGAGCCAATTACAGTGGCCTGGTCCCTGTAGCAGCAGTCTATTGGACGCGCGCATTCACAGAGGGCTGCCCAAAGTTTCATCCAGAGCATCGGGGATACTTGCTTGGAAGTAGTATATATTGCAGGCTCTACTGTCGGGTATATCTGCATACAATGAGTATTCCACCTGTCGTATAAACCACCTGTATGAGATCAGTTCTTCGCCTCCGCTTGCGGGCCGAAGATGGAGCTCCAGTGCGGGTACACAAAGCCAGCGTCGAGCGGCAGGCCCTCCCACTCCTTTTCAATGTGCGGCCGCATCGTCTCGTAAAAGACTTGGTAGGCGTGGCCATTCATGTGCAGGGCATCGGGAAGAAGCGTGTCCAGGCCACCAGACTTCCCGTTCTCGGGGCATCCCAGCCACGGCCCCTCGGGCTGGTAGTCGTCTTTTGCCATGGCGATCGCCTCGTCCATGATGGCCTTCCACAGATCGATGAGCACCACTCCTGGGTTCTCCCGCGCCACCTCCCGCACCTTCTCCGCGTAGGATGCGGTGGTGGCAGAGGTTCGCCTCGTTGATGGATGGCCCCCCTCCCTGTCGAGGATGGCATGCTTCAGTTCGTCTACAGGCGGCGGGGTGACAAGCAGTATCTTGGGGTTGTCCTCCTTGATCCGGGGGTGGCTGATGATCTTGACCAGATTCTCCTTGTACTCGTCTATGGGGACATGCTGGCTTGTGGGAGAATAGGGAAGCACAGCGTCGTTGGCTCCGATCAGGAGCGCCTTGCGTCATGGGTAAGCGATCCTGCTCCTAGTGGGCTAGACTGGGGCAGCTTACAAGATACTTGATCTTTGGCGAGGATGCCGAGGCGGGTGGGAACATGTGGTCGATATAGGTGAGGAGATTCCTAGTATTGTACCCGCCACAGCCCCGGTTGATGACATCCATCCTCCGCGCGCAGACTACCCATGGTGACGGTCAGCCCCTGGCATCTTATTTTTATAGGGGGACATACGCTGCTGCAGTTGGGCCTGGAAAGAGAATCCATCTTGGATCTCTATGGAGTTGTTGAAGAGCGAATCGCCCAGGAGCACGAACTGGGGGTAGCTGGTCTGGAGGGGTTGCATCAGCATGGTCTAAATGGCGCAAGGCAAGGTTGCTCACAGCCATGTTTCCTTAGAAGCTCTGAGCAGGAGGAGGGAGTGATGAGTCAAAGTGCCTGTACTCGAGAAAGGAGAATGAAAGAAGAATAAAGGGAGAAACGAAGGGGGTGAGCAAGTGAAGACAAAGATAGTACATATATGATCAATAAGTGGAAACGCTCCCGAGAGAGTCTGCCAAGTCATCCATATGTGGGGTCGAAAGGAGGGTGGTGACACTGGTGAGTTCCTGTGCCACCATGAGGTTGAATGGGAGGCGTACTTTGGCTAAATCTAATAAGCAGAAACCGAAATATGCTCTTCCGCCCACGTCGGTGCAACCCACTAAAGTTGAATTTCCAGATTGTTGCCCTGCGAATAGTAACCAACTGCCAAAAGGTACTTGGGTAATCTGTACTTGCTTGGGGTTGGACGGTGAGGTGGGGGTGGTACCGGTGCTTGGTGTAGGTGGTGCTTATCGATAAACAGTCTCCAGCAAAAAATTTCCCATCCAGAACTTCACACGACTGTTCGTCGCAATTCCGCCTCAACGCCCACACCGGTGGCACCACCTTTGACCCGACAACTACCAACGACCCTGGGCAGAGTCGACAGCCATGGCAACCTCGCTCGCCGCGCAGTTGGCGCAGGTTGCTGCCAAATCCAAGTCGACCCTCAATGTCAAGGCCCAGAAGGCTGCCCACTCCAAGTCGCTGATCTGGGAGCCTCAAGTCGCCGCCTCCCAGAGCTACCAGTCCCTCTACACCACATGCCACCAGGGCTTCGAGGAGCTCTGCCAGCTCGATGCCCGCTTTGCGCGCTTCCAGTCCACCATCTTCAGCGAAGAGAGCCAGAACCAGGATCGCACCCAACTCACCAAGGCCGAGAACGAGGAGCTGGACCGTCAGATCGATGCCTTTTTGCGACTAGTTGGCGCCCGGCTGAGGCTCATGCCCGCCATCAAGGCCATTGAGTGGCTGATCCGTCGTTTCCGGTGAGATTGAGAATGCACCCTCCTGCCGTGACCTCAACCGCGACGGCTAACACGTCCCAGAATTCACGAGGAAAACACCGCCGCCCTCCTCAAGACCTTCCTCCCCTACCACTCCATACCCGCCTTTGCGACTCTTCTGTCAATTCTTCCTCCTCGGATTCCCCACGAGTTCCGCTTCCTCGACCCTTACATCCGATCCCTCAAGTCGCCTCCTCGATCTGTCCTCGTCCACCAGGCGGTGCACCACCCCGAGTTTCTCACTCTCGTGTCCGAGTACACTCTCGAGTCATGCCGCATGCAGTATCAGCACCCAGCCCTGATCTCTTTCTGGGGCACCCTCACCACCGAGGCGATCAATGGCATCCTGGACCGGACGAGATCCGGCCGTGCCGCCGTGCAGAAGGAGAATGATGTGGCCCTTCTCCATCGCCTGGGCCCCATCTTTGCCGACGCCCTTGTTATGAAGAAGGTCCCGACGCTGCAGATCGCCTCGTATATGGCGCTCTCCATCTTCATCTCCAAGGGGAACCTGGAGGATGTGGCCGTGACCGCCTTCATGGAACAGACCGTGCACGGTTGGACCAACGAGACGGTCCGCCCTGGGCTGGTTTGCTTGGCCATCATGGCGCAGCACCGCTCTGCAAAACAGATGAGCGGCAAGGTCACCAAGGCGCTGCTCAAGGTTTCGGAGATCGGCAACTTGCTCGTCGAGATTGGCCAGGAGCGCAGGGTCGACAAGCTCGCGAATGGGCTGTGTCTGGCTTTGATCGAGCGATTCACCAAGAAGGGCGATTCTCGTGGCCTCCCGACCATCATGGCCATTCTGGGCAGCCGGATCCTCAAGGACAAGCAAATAGCCGTCATTTTCAAGTCTCTGCTTTTGACCGCTCTCAAGCTTGACGACAGCAACGACGCGAATGGAGCTCTCCGACGAGAGCTGGGGTCCGCCCTGATTTCGCTGTCCCAGATATCGGGCCCCTCTGGCGATATCATTCAGTCTGTCATCCAGGAGGTGGACTTTGACATCGAGGAGCTTGAAATGAAGCTGGACCTCTCCTTTAGGTCCCGGAAGCTTCCTGGCGCCCAGGATGATGCCGACATGGCCAATGGCGACAACGAGCCCGCGGCGCCCAGAGACCTGGGGGCTGCCATCGAGGAGCTCTCGAAACGCAAGGAACCCCTGTCGCCGTGCCTGCTACCTCAGCCCAAGGAGATTTTCGACGAGTTCAGCCACCTGTTCTTCTCCATTGTGTCGGAACAGACGCAGAATCCTTCTCTCATGGACAAGTTCGATGCTGTCCCGAAACTACACCGCACGACGGCACTCAAAGACTGCACATACTGCAGTTTCTTTGTTCGGATATGGTGCGGGCCTTATCCGGCTCTCGCACGAGTTGCGGCTTTGGATATGGTTAAGAATCGTCTCAAGTCTGAGGATGAGGTCACGGTGGATATGCAGGCACTGATTCCGTACTGCATCTCTGCCCTGGGAGACCCATCCAGACGTGTTCGCCAGGCCGCTGCTTCCCTCATGACTGTTCTCGCCAACACGTATTCGGCGGCCACCTTGAAGGGGACCAGCACTTGGGGCGCCGGGAGCCTGTATGGGGAGTCTAGCGAACTTACTGCGGTCAGCCCGGAGCTGGCGGCAAAGCTGGTGCACCTGCAGATCCTCCCTGCTCTTGAGGAGTGCATCATGGACTCAGCGCACATCTCGGCCATTGTTGCCTCCCTCATCGCCACCGGCAAGTACCACAAGACGCCAGACCCGAGCATTGAGAAGAAGGACCACATGTCGCAATCGGCCAGGTCTGCCTTGCTGTCGTTCTTCGCCGCCCACACTGTTTCAACCCCGATGCTCCTGGTCAAGGGCAGGCTGCTGAAAGCTCTCAACGAAGCCCGAGGTGTCTCCAACACCAGCCGCACCAAGGTTCTACTTCCCGCGCTCCAGTGGTGGGCGGGCTTGTCAAAGGAGGAGGCTGCCAGACGCTGTGCAGCAGAACATCTGGACATGGCTACACTGGACTCGCGCTTTGTCGACATCATTGTGGCCAATGATGTACCCGGCCTGGAGTACGTTTTCGAGTTCCTGCAGGACTCGACAAAACGGGAGAGGGACGGTTTGGTGGGAGCCATTTTCTCTCGCATCAGGAAAATGTGGCCATCCTTGAAGGACGAGGTCAAATTCATGGTTGCGGAGCAGCTTCTCAAACTCTCTCAGGAGGATGGGCCCGCTGATAGCGACGGCGCATTCGTACCCGGAGAGGCTGCGGATCTTCTTAGGAACATCCCCCTGACGACCGACATCTTGTCGTCCTTCCTCGACTCCATCAAGACCGGGACAAAGATGGTCACCGAACCCCCACCAAACAAGCGACGCCGCACCAGCTCGACCGAGGGCAACCGTGGCATGATCACGCAGGCGAGCCCCGAGTTGAGCCAGGCGTTGCGGAGAATTACCTTTGTGCTGCAGCTTGTCGAGAACTCGGAGCCGGTTACCCACCCTGAGCTTCTCGACGGTCTCTTCACGGCACTGGCAGAGCTTCAACACTTTAGGACAGTCGTGGGCTCGGAGCTCGGATACCTCCAGAACCTCATCCTGCGCAGTCTCTTGGCCATGATGCCCGCCTACAAGGCCGACAAGAGCCTCAAGATTTCCGCATCTGGCGGCTACGGCGATCTTCTCGTTAACTGCATCCAGAAGTCGTCCAGCCCCGTCGTGCAGAACGCTGCCCTGCTCCTGATTGCGAGCTTTGCCACCACTGCGCCCAGCCTGGTTCTTCACAGCGTCATGCCCATCTTCACCTTCATGGGCACTTCCGTCCTGCGCCAGAGCGACGACTACTCGGCCCATGTGGTCTCCCAGACCGTCAAGGAGGTTGTGCCCCCGCTCATTGCCTCTCTCCGGCAAGGCAAGAAAAGCCCCGTCGCTGGGGCTTCCGAGATCCTGGTCAGCTTTACGACGGCTTACGAACACATTCCTGCTCACAGGCGCACCGATCTGTTCCTTGCGCTGGTTGAGACGCTGGGTCCCTCAGACTTCCTCTATGCCATTGTCAGCATGCTTGTGGATCGCTATGGCCCCAGTGATGCTCTCCTGCAGTTTGTCGTGGACCTATTGAGCCATTTCAAGCTCCAGGTCCAGCTGGAGACGCTCGTCAAGCTCTTGGATCTCATCTCCGACCTTTTCCGCCCCAAGCCTGACATCTCCTTTGTGCTGCTCGGCATCAGCGAGGATGGCGACAAGGACGTGGAGCAGATTGCGCTTCGCCAGCTGTCGGCATTCCCTACCTTCCTGTCAGGAAAGAGTCTCCGGGAACAGATCCAGGAGCTGGTTGACCAGGATGATATGGAAGCTTCCGAAATTCGGGCTCTGTACTCGAGCCTCCTCGAGAACATCCTCCTGCTTGCAGACACGGTCAAGACCAACAAGAACCTCCATACCCGCTGCGGTGCTGCCCTGTCCAACCTTCTCAACCTGCTCTCGATCGGAGAATTCATCAAGGCCGTCGAGAATCTGCTGGATCGGCCCGACATGGGTCTCCGCCACAAGGTTCTCCGTGCGCTCGAGGTCAGGGTGGACAAGGAGAGCAACACAGACGAGGCTTCGCGTAACGTGCTGCTGGCCTTCCTGCCACAGCTCACAGCTGCCATCAGGGAGTCGCCCGATATTCGCTACAAGCACACCGCGGTTACCTGCGTCGATAAGATTGCTGAGAAGTACGGCAAGAAGGACATTGAAGCCGTTGTCGCCGCTGCCTCTACCATCGCGGGCGAGCACTGCCTCGGCCAGGATGAGAGGCGCCTCCGTGTCATGGCTCTGCTGTGCCTGACATCTCTGGTCGATGTTCTGCAGGACGCCGTCGTGCCTGTGCTGCCCATTGCCATTCCCCGAGCGGTTGCGTACCTGAACGACAGCATCCAGGGCGAGGAGCCCGACGAGCAGCTCCACTCGGCCTGCTACGGATTGTTCAGCTCTTTGGCCGAGCACCTGCCGTACATGCTTTCGACCTACCTTGATCGGATCCTGGAGATATCGAACGTCTCCGCCGAGGCCGGCCTCAGCGATGAGGCCAAGGAGAGCCGCCTCAGCTGCCTGCAGTTCTTTGCGAAGCAGCTCGAGGCCAAGGAGATCTTTACCGCCTTGGACAGGAACTGGGACAGCGCGATGTCTACTGGTTTCAGCGTGAGTTGCCTCTACATGAGTTCTTCTTTCCGAATTTCGATGGCTAATATTCCTGTACAGGCTGTTGATGAGTACCTGGACATCCTGGGTCTTGCCATCGACAAGCACTCCAAGGCAAACATCTCCAAGAACTCGACGCTTCTTGCCGGCATTCTCACCAAGGTTCTCGATCTCCGCAGGCTGAAGTACAGCAGCCAGGAAGTCAACGAAGCCTCGCTGCGCCGCGTCAGCACTATTGAGGCGAGCCTGAACGAGAAGGCCCTCAAGATGATCTACAAGCTGAACGACGCGTCGTTCCGCCCCGTCTTCCTCCAGATTGTCGAGTGGACTGGAGCCGGTCTATCCAAGAGCGACAAGACCGGCCGTGCTCTTCGGCAGTACAGCGTCTACGGCTTCCTGGAGACATTCTTCGACAACCTCAAGTCCATCGTCACCAACTACGCCACGTACATTGTGGACGACGCCGTCAAGATCCTCCAGTCGGCCAGCCCCAAGACCAGCGAGCAGCGCCAGCTCTGGGCGCGCGTCATCTCCACGCTGACCAGGACCTTTGAGCACGACCAGGACGGCTTCTGGCAGGCGCCGGCCCACTTCGGGGCCATCGCGCCCGTGCTGATGCAGCAGTTCCTGCACGCGCCCATCGTGGACGTCCAGGCGGATCTGGTCCCGGCCGTGGTGGAGCTCGCGGCCGCCACGACGGACTCGCAGGCGCACCAGAAGGAGCTCAACTCGGCGCTCCTGGGCCACCTCAAGTCGGAGAACAAGGCGGTGCGGCTGGCGGCTGTCAAGTGCGAGCAGGCGCTCACCGACCGCCTGGGAGAGGAGTGGCTGTCGATGCTGCATGAGATGCTGCCGAGGATCAGCGAGCTGCAAGAGGATGACGACGAGGAGGTTGAGCGGGAGACGCACAGGTGGATTGTCAAGATTGAGGGAGCGCTGGGAGAGAGCTTGGATGCCATGTTGCAATAGACTTAGTTATTTATCGGTTCAGACCCTGGAGTCTATAAAAGGGTCATTTCTATCCATGGGCAATAGTATCCGTGGAAAGTCAACAAATACATGTATCAAGAAGAAGCCCACTATCTCGCCCATTGTCTTTCAAACTCCATGTTACAACTGCAACCGGATGAGGCGTGCGCAGACAACCTCTGGCAGCTCGACCCGCAGCTCCGAGCTGGCATCGTCCCAGCTAACCTGGGAAGGGAACATGGTCGGGTAGAGGACGTCGACCTTGACGCCCTGGCGCCCCTTGAGCGGGGCTATGGGCAACGAGCACTTGGTCGACCCTCCGCGGCGCCAGACTGAAACGTACAGGGTGCCCTTATCCGGTCCGGCGTTGAGCCCTAGAGAGAGCCAGTCATCGTGCCACGCGGGTAGGCCAAGAGGCCAGAAGGGCAGGGACCCGGGGATATCAGCACGGATCTCCTTGTAGACGCTCATACCCTGGTAGACAATGTCAAGCTGCTGGGGCTTCATGATGTCGAGGCGGCCACTGAGGTGGATGCGCCCTAGCAGGCTGTTGACGACTGTGAGAGCATTGATCTCGTCGGGCCAGTCGGGCTGAGGGTAGGCCCAGCTGGCACTTTGCTCAGGGGTGACGGCGGTGGGGATGGCAGCCGAGATGGCGGCATACAGCTCCGGGTACTGCTGGTCACTGGTGGACTGCAGCGGGTGTATATTGAGCAGGGCATAGTCCATGCGCTGGGCGCCGCTGGAGCAGCTCTCAATGACGAGGTCGGGGTAGCGATCGAAGATGCGCCCGACCCAGTCGAGGTAGGCGCGGTTGTGCTCGAGCTGCCCAGCCCCAGAGCTGGAGCAGTTGACGTCGGTGCCCTGTGTCACCTCGATATTGTAGTCAAACTTGAAGTACCCGGCGCCGTACTGCTGGACACAACGATCGACAACTTCGTCGAGCGTCTTCTGGACCTCGGGGTGGCGGAAGTCGAGCTGGTAACGCCCCTTTTCGGTTACACGCTTGCCGTCGCGCTCGAAGAAGGCCTCGCGTGGAAGGCGATTGGCCATGACATTACGGACGCCAATGACCTCGGGCTCGAGCCAGAGACCGGGTATCAGGCCAGCCTCGCGGATCTTGGCTAGGAGCTTCTCAAAGCCCATGGGGAAGCGCTTCTCGGATGGCTGCCACAGGCCGACGTCGTCCCACCAGTTGCTGTCGTCAGCATACCAGCCACAGTCGATGACGAAGAAATCGGCACCTGACTTGGCCACAGGCTCAACGAGGGCAAGGATCTTTTCATCAGTGGGGTCGCCCATGAGGCAGTTCATGTAGTCGTTGAAGATGATGGGCAGCTTCTCGTTGTCGGCATGGTGACGACGCGTATGGCGACGGTACTGTGTCAGGGCTCCAAAGGCAGCCTGGTCGTCGCCGTAGATGTGACACACAGAGACGGGGACGCTGGTAAAGGAGCTACCAGGAGTGAGGCGCTGCCTGAAGTCATGGTCGTTGTTGTTGGGGCCGGAGGCGGCGACGTAGACGTTGTCATGGAAGTCGCCAATCTCCCACTGCCACGAGCCGTTGTTCTCAATCTGCCACAGCCATGTTTCTGTCTGGTCGCGACGCTTGAGGATGCCCATGGGTAGGTGTTTCTGTGTGCTGAAGGTGCTGTGGGTGCTGAGGGAATAGGTAGCCATGGAGCACTGGAGCGGCTCGATGCCCTCGGGCATCTCAAGGCCGTAGATTCCAAAGTTGTCGATGCCAACGTCTGGGAGCGAACGAGTGACCCACTGCGCTTCTCGGACCCATGTGTTGTTCGCGTAGGCAACCTCATAGTCGTGCCACCATTGCTTGGAGCGGGTCAGGCTGCCGATGATGACGGAGGGGACCTGGAATAGGACGACGTCGGCGGAGGAGTCATTCCGGACCGTGACACGGGATCGGAGGAAGCTCAGGTTGTCGAAGATGGTAAGGTGACTGATGGCAGTGACCTTGGTCTTTTCGTCGTGCAGCTCGACGTCGAGGGTTTTGGACTGGGTCTTGGTATCCTGGCGCTCCGAGTGGGAGACGTACTTGAGGCGCTGGCCAACGTAGGTGCCGATGAGCGCCTTCTGGCTCTTCTGACTGTTGTTGCCCTCGCCACTCAGCTGGAGCTCAACCAGGGGCAGCGAGGCGTCTTCGAAGAACGGGGAGCACGAGGGCTTTGGCTCGGTCCCTGCTGGCAGGAGATACTCGAGAACAGCAGTGCCGTCATCTCTCACCCGAACGCCCACACGGGTGGTGTTGTTCTCGAGGACAATTGCCTTTCCCATCTTGGCTGGTCTTTGGTTTCAAAGGACAGAGACGCCTGATCTCATGAAAATAATGGAATTTGGGCAAGGGTCATTGACCCGAGCCTTGGGTTTAATAGCCATTTTCGACCTCGCTGCTTCATCGTGGATATGCATCATGTGGTGCGGGAAACGATGCGGAATTGGCGAGTTTGCACTGGCTGAGATGTATGAGGTGGGTGTCTCCAAAACGCGACCCCACGATGCGCGGTTTGCGTAGCATTACTACTACCTAGTGGTTTTAAACTTGGACTGTGTGTTTGGCATGCATCATGTAGTATATAAGTAGGTAGTATCTGTCGAGTCCCCAAGGTCTCGTTGGTGCCCGATATTCGCCACTTCCACTTGGGAGTTGGCTGCTGACCCGAGGTGGTGTAGCGCACCTGCCAGTGTCTGAATTAAATGCTGAGCAGGAAGGCAGAATTCAGGAAATAGACATGAGCAGGAAGGCACGATTGCACCAAGGCGGTGTAAGTGGGGAAGGTGAAGCTGAACCTCCGAGATCGAAGTTCGAACCCCGAGGAGGAACGGAGGAGCCCCGCACTTTCCCCTCATATACCACCGGGATACCCACAGGACAGAAAACACCAGGCAGAAACCGCCGGTCATCTACCCTAAGAAAGCACCGGTTGCTCCTTTTTTCTGTCGACCAAATCTACACCTCCTCCACCAGAATACCCACAATGGTCCAGGCCTCAAGGGGTTCGCGACATGGGCTTGACCCCTCAACCGCGCCCCATGGGGATTTGACGAACCGAAATGTTGGGATGGAGCCGCCTGAGCAGTTTGACCGCCATGGCGAGCCGCGTGGGGGCCGGGGAGCCCTTGCGCTCTCGCCCAACTAGGGGCGTCCCCTCCCAGTGGCATCTACAGCCTCCGACAGCAGTTTTCCGACAGTCTGACAACGAGCGTCTTGGAGATGGATCTTGCGGCTTTGCTCCATTTCAATTCCGCCTATGACATCCCACTCCCATTTCCATCAGCATGAGGCCAGCCACTGCCTGCTATGCTTGCCGGTAAGTAGGCCCACGCGAGATTCACGGCGCAGCCCTCAGTAACAAGCAACACAGTCTTGGGAAGCGGAAATGCCGTCCAAACAAGACCGATGCCGGAGCATCATGCGCTCGCTGCGACAAGATGCAGGTTTTGTGTAGCCTGGGCTCTGGGGGAAAGCCTCGACCTCCACCTTCTGCTGGCAGCCATCACCTTGTATCCCCGGCCGCCCAAACCCAAAGTGACAGTGGCATGTCAGGCGCCGATGATTTCGGCAGTACTAATGGCTCACACACTTCCCACGGCGCGAAATATGATTTGCCTGGGCTTGACCCTTCCTGGAAGCAGGAGATGGTCGGCCATTATTTCGATGTCGTACACGACAAGCACCATAGTCTCTTTCACCGGCCCACCTTTGAAAGGAACCTTCAAGAAAACCAGGTAGCCGACGTTATACTGTTCTCTGTTCTGTCTTTGGGCTCGAGGTATTACTCCGCACCCCTGCCAGACCCCTGTGCTAGTACCATGCTTCTAACAGGTCCTATCAGATTCTCATCAACCCCTCAGAGGCATGGCGACCATTTCGCAGATAGGGCGTACCAAGCCTTGGACATGAGAGACACCTCAGTGACCACAATACAAGGCTGCATCTTGCTGGGCACCTTGTGTTTTGTCGATGGGAAGACTGAGGCAGAGGCATTGTACTATGCGACAGCACTGAGACTTGGCCTCATTCTGAATCTACCACACAAGAAATGTGCAACTGAGCTGGAGCGTCAGATTCATCTTCGAGGTAAGAGTTTTAGTTTTCTTGGGCGAGTGCGGAACGTTGACGTTGGCCGCGTTCCAGTTTGGTGGACGCTCTACATGATAGACATATGGAGTTCAGCAGGGCTCAGGATCCCACGTCAACTCACGTTCAGGGAGGATGTTGAGCTTCCCCTCGAAGAGTCGGGGTTCCTTGACCTGGCCCCTTACAAGCCCTGCCACGGCGACAGATCGCAGCTGACGGGTATCTGGGGTCAAATGGCAAGACTGTCCCGCCTATGGGCAGAGATTCAAGATCTCAACACGACTTCGGTGGAGCGGCAGTTGACGCCAATGTCGCTGACTCTCCAAATTAACGAGTTGGCATACAGACTAGACCAATGGAGGCGTGAGCTGCCTCCTTTTCTTGAGGAGACAAGGGAGAACCTAGAACGTGCTGCATCCATGGGCCAGGGAACGTCGTTCACTGCGCTTCACCTGGGTTTCCACTACTATCACGAGATTCTATTCTACCCATTCATGGCCGAGAGTCACCAGAACCCATCTGCGCTGGCCAACTCGTACGCGAATCGGTGCACCGAGCACGCTCAGGCCTTCTGCGACCTGCTGTATCTCGCGGAGAAAACGGACAACTGCAAGTGCCTGTACGCCATGGTTGGGCACATGCTCGTGGTGACCTCGACTGTGTACATGCACATGCTGCTATTCAACGACGGCATCGGCAATGAAAGTCGGCTGTCGCAAATCCGGAAGCGGCTCGAGCATAATTTTGAGTTCCTCACCGAGCTGCAAGTTCACTGGGTAACGTTGGACACCTCGCTTTCGCGGCTCAAGGTTTTCCACAACGCGTGCCTGTACTCGATAGAGCACTCGTTCAACATGGACCGATGGATGCTACGGTTCATCCTCGAGCACGGCAGCAGCATGCCCGAGAAATTCGCCTTGCTGCCGGACGGGACGACTCAGGCCTTACTTGGGGGTAGCGACGAAGCGACGGGCGGTGATGGGGCAAGTTTGCAGGACTGGTATTCGAGAACACCTTCATAAGACCTGAGACTCTCCGGAGGCAGGCGCATGGAGTTTTGACGTTCTGGGATGGACGAGCCAGTGGCCCAGACCGAAGCAAGGTCAGGGGGGCATAAAACTCGTCTCCGACTTTACCGATGGCACGGATAACTCTTACCCCGGGGGTTTTGATCATTGATAAAGCATGGCATCAAATATGAGCATGCTCCGGGGGGATGGTTCATACATTCGTGCCTGGATAACCTCAAACCCAGTACAGGCGCGCCAATCGAGGGTCTTCAAACCGTCCACTTCGCCCCAGAGTGAGCGGGGTGTAAGTCATCAGCCGAGACTCTCCAGTTCCCCATAGTTCCCCATAGTTCCCCATGGGGAGGCTTCATGAGGAGAAAGACCGGCCAATGGTGACAGGCCAAAGCCGCAAGTTTGCCGCACTCGGCACCTCTCCTCACGCGTCATGTCTCTTACTCCGCACTCGGGGGACGCGCAATGCCTCCCGAATCTCGGCTCACCCGCTCTGGGCTCTTCGTGGTTCATTGGATTCCACCGGTATGGGTGATGCTCCGATGAATACCCATCACGATGGCTTCAGCGCCCCGGGCCCGTGTCATCCGCGTGTATAACTAGTCGCTATTCCCGCCCTCTCTGATTGCTGTCTCTTCACAGATCTCACCGATATCTTAGAACGTTCTCTTATTCCTCACCCTCCTGTTCTGTTGTAATAACTTGGGAGCAGCAGCCACTGCGATCTGCGTGATCATGGCTACGAACAGCGAGAAATCCGGGCATGACAGCGGCCTCGAGGGGGCCCAGCCCAAGTCGGTCCACGTGCCTGTCGTGGCCGCGGAAGACGGCTTCGAGGTGTCCATGGACGCAGCCCGCGCCGCCAACGAGGAGGAGCACACCATCGGCGTCGTCGCTGCCCTCAAGATCCATTGGAAGGCGGTCGCGTGGTCCCTTGTCATCTCCATGTCCATCATCATGGAGGGCTACGATACCTCCCTCATCTTCAACTTCTTTGCCTACCCAGCCTTTCGGAGGCAGTTTGGCCGCCAGTATGATGACGGCCACTACGAGGTAGAAGGTCACTGGCAGTCTGCGCTGGGATCCGTGTCAACGGCTGGGTATGAGTGAACCGGCGAGCTCCTAACCCTTGCACGACTGCTAATAGCCCCCCTCCAGCTGCATCATCGGCGCCTTTCTCAACGGATACTTTATCAAGATGTTTGGCTTCCGACCGACGTTCTTTGTCAGTCTGGCGTTTATGAACGGCGCCATCTTCCTTTCCTTCTTTGGAAAGACGGTGCTCATCCAGACGGTTGGCCAGGCCCTCTGCGGGTACGAGCTGTCTCTTCTTGCCTGAAACAGGACTGTGCGCACAGCTGCTGATCGTATCCCAGTCTTCCCTGGGGTGTTTTTGCGACCATTGGCCCAGCCTATGCCTCGGAACTTCTCCCCCTGGCTCTGCGGCCGTACCTGACGGCGTACACCAACATGTGTTTCGCCATCGGGCAGTTCGTTGCCGCTGGCGTCGTCCAGAGCATGGTCAGCCGGACCGGCCAGTGGAGCTACCGGATCCCCTTCGCCATCCAGTGGATCTGGCCTGCACCTCTGATGCTTGTGGCGTGGTTCATGCCCGAGTCCCCCTGGTGGCTGTCTCGCAATGGGCGCCACGCTGAAGCCGAGAAGACCATCCTCCGCATCTCCCGCGTAGGAGAACAGAGCGCCAAGAACAAGGTTGCCATGATGATCAAGACAAACAGCGTCGAGAAAGAGCTCGTGGCTGGCAGCTCGTACATTGACTGCTTCCGTGGGACCAATCTGAGGCGGACCGAGATTGCCTGTGTCACTTTTGCCGGCCAGGTCCTTAGCGGCAGCTCGTTTGCCTACAGCGCGACGTACTTTTTTGAGCAGGCAGGCATGAGCTCCGAGAACTCCTATAAGCTTGGCCTGGGAGGCACTGCCATTGCCTTTATCGGTACCGTCATATCGTGGGTGCTGATGGGCAAGTTTGGGCGCCGGAATCTGTACCTGACTGGCATGAGTAACATGGTGCTGATGCTCTTCATCATTGGTATCCTGACGATTCCCTCGCACAAGGCCAACCCCGGCCTGGGATGGGCGCAGTCGGCACTATGTATCATCTGGCTGCTGAGTTTCTCCCTGACTGTCGGGCCCATTGGCTGGACCATTCCGGCCGAGGTATCATCGACGCGCCTGCGGTCCAAGACGATCTGCTTGGCCAGGAACAGCTACTATATCGTCAACCTCGTCGCCAACATCATCGAGCCCTACTTTATGAACCCGACTGAGCTCAACTGGAGGGGGTTCACTGGTGAGTAGCTTCATCTCGTCCCAGCCGCGAGCCTACATGTGCTAATGGGGGGCAAATCAGGCTTCTTCTGGATGGGAACTGCCACGATAACCCTGATCTGGGCCTTCTTCCGCCTGACCGAGACCAAGGATCGGACGTTTGAGGAGCTCGACATCATGTTTGGCGAAAGGGTGCGGACGCGCAACTTTGCGACGTACAAGGTCGATGCCTATGCCGAGCTCAACGACAGCGCGAGGCACACGAATGAGAAACTGGTGCCGGAAGAAGACAAGTGCTAGTTAGTTATGTAAGTTCAGATTTACCAGGCGAGGTGGGCTACGGAGTCTATCTGGCACAAGCCTAAACCTCGAGTCACGAAAACAGTTATCGCCTATAATAGAAGCCCCCTAGATAGCCAGCGCCGGCGCCCATTCAAAACCTGGAAATATCCCGCCCAAATATCCAAGTGACGAGCCAGTACACGGGGATGAGAAGCTTGTTGCGGATACTCATGCTCTTGGTCAGGTAGGCGGTGCGCCACAGAATCCAGGCCGCACGGCCGCGGATGGCGTCGGAGCTGCTCTGGTGGATGGCACGCCAGTTGCCGAGGTAGGCCATGGTGCCCCAGTTGCGGAAGTGGAAGGGCACGGCGTCGAGGTCGCCCTTGTTGAGGCGCCGCCCCAGATAGACGGCCTGCTGGCTGGCGACCTGGGCCGTGGCTGGGTAGTTGGCGTTGCCAACGGAAGCGCAGTCACCCATGGCGAAGACATCGGGGAGGGTGGTGAGGGCTGTTCCGTCGCCCCCGGGGGAGCTGAGCTGGACGCGGAGGTGGGCGTCGGTCTTGATGCCGCCCGTCCTGGGGTTCTTCGCGATGGTGGCACCGCCGTCCAGGGTCTTCTCCTGCAACTTGCGGACCAGCGGGTTCTGCATCAGCCCCGTGCTCCAGACGACGACGCCGGCGCCGACCTCGTCGTCCTGCTTGGAGAAGCGCAGGAGCAGGTGGTCGCCCTCTCGCCGGATGCGGTTCAGGTGGTGCTCCGTCTTGACCTTGATGCCCTGGCGGTGGAACAGCTCCGTGGCGTAGGACGCAAGGCTCTGGTCGAACATGGGGAGCACCTTGGGGGCGATGTCGTATATGGTGACGGCGACGAAGCGCATCAGCTCCGGGTACAGGCGGTGGAGGTCCTCGTGGACCAGGTCGTGGAGCTCGGCGGCAAACTCGATGCCCGTGGGCCCGCCGCCGACGACGGCAAAGTGCAGCAGCTTGCGGCGGTCATCGTCTGTGGTGGTGGGCAGGGCGGCCTTCTCGAAGGCCTGGAGGATGCGGAGGCGGATGATGCGGGCGTCGCCGACGTCGCGGAGGAAGCAGGCGTGCTGGACGACGCCCTCGACGCCAAAGGTCTGGCTGAAGCACCCGACGGCGATGACGAGCTTGTCGTAGGGGACCTCGAAGTGGTCGCGGCCGGAGTCGCGGTTCCTCCCAGTGCAGGCGGCGGCTTCGTCGTCGGTGTTGGGCTGGATGTAGACCGTCTTGCGGGCAAAGTCGACGTCGCGGACCGACCCCTGGTAGAACTCGGTGGGCTTGATGCGCCTCACGGGCTCGATGGCGGCGCGGAACTCGAGGGTGCCGACCGAGGTCGAGGCCAGCAGGGGGGTGAAGACGAAGTGCGAGCGTGGGGAGACGAGGATGCGGGAGCTGGTCGAGGGGGACAGGGTGCGGGCGAGGGCGTACCCGGCCCAGCCAGAGCCCAGGATGACGATGCGCTCCTTTTCTGGGGGCTTGTCAGAACGGATGTGGTCGAGGTGATGGAGGTGACCCGAGGCTTTGGCTACTACTCACTTTGGTCTGTGGTGCTAGCCCACCACCTCGCTCGGGGGACAAGACTTGTCTTGGACGGTGGTGATGACAGGGCGCGAGTCCCTGCTCTCGGCAGTACAGCCATGGCTGTCTTGTGTGCTTATTTTGGGATATTTTTATGGCTGATCTAGCAGCGAGAAGGGTACACGAGGCTTGGGGGTTGAGTGTATGGATGGGATGGGAGGTGTGAGAGCGTGATGTCACGAAGATTTCATGATGAGGCACGAAAGCAACAGGAGCTTGGACTAGCGGCGATAGATATCTGCCATGGCATTTTCACAAGATAGTCAGTTCCTACTAGTGTCAGTGGCTCTGGGAGGCATATCGGCGGGCGACGGTAATGGACCGGGTGCGGCGGCAGCAGCCGCATGACGTTGCGGTGCGACCTATTCGGGATTTGTTCGCGACTTATGGGCGACCTATTCGCAGCTCATTCGCATGTGAGGCTCGCCCGAGACATCCCGGGGGTCCCACTTTTCACGGCCTTTGCACGGACGCGGCGGAGCGCCCGGAGCTGCCGGAGCGCCTCGGAGGCCAGAGAGGCCCGAATCAACGCCCGCCTCGGGGCTCCGGCCCCCCAAATTCATGGGTCGCTGAGGGTCGCTGAGGGTCGCTGACGTTGGAGCGTGGCTGTGCCGTGTCACCAAGGACTCTGCACGGGCTCCGAGCTGTCCGGCCTGTGTATATATGCCTCGTAGGGGCGATGGGTATCTGTACATGGCAGGTCCATTACTCACGCAGCAGACAAATGATTAGGATGCAGGCAAAGATTGCAATGATATCTATCTACTGGCGCCAGTAGCTGCGTCCTCTGTCCAAGGTCTCGCCAGCTTCAATTTCTACACCGTGTCGTCCATTTCAATGCTGATGGGGGGCCCTTTACCACCCGATCATATCCGGTCTTGGGTGACAGAAAAGAATGGGCAGCAGCAGTGAAATCATGGGCCCTTCTCCGGTTGCTTCGGTGATGAAAGGGCATTTCTGAATAGTGAGCCTCATTCATAAATGCTTTTGCCATGTATCCCCTTTTACCCTTGCGATATTCGACGTGCATTGACGTGCAGAGTTGAGAGTGATCTTGAGCGCTTTTCCCACCCATGTCTCATATTTCTGTCAACGTTTGCGCGATGAAGTCAATTTTCCGCTCATCGGAGCTTCTGAGTTGAACGTCATCCCACACGCTGCAACCCAACAAAGAACCTCCACCCCCCATCGCCCTCACTGCACAGCCATGGCCAAGCCGGCGGTAGACTACAGCGTCTACCTCGTGACCGACTCGACGCCCGCGATCCTGGGCGCCAGGGATCTCTGCGAGGTCGTCGAGGCGTCGCTGAGGGGCGGCGTCACGGTGGTGCAGTACCGCGACAAGCACGGCGAGAGAGACGCCGTGGTGCAGACGGCCAGGAGGCTCCACGAGATCACGAGGCGCCATGGCGTGCCGCTGCTGATCAACGACCGCGTCGACGTGGCGGTCGAGATTGGCTGCGAGGGCGTCCACATTGGCCAGGACGACATGGGTATGCACTCTCCGCCTACAGCTAGAATATCCTCCCCGAGATACACACACGCTGACGTGCTGATCCGACCCCAGAGTTCACAAAGGCCAAGCAGATGCTCGGCCCAGGCAAGATCATCGGCGTCTCGGCGGGGACCATCGACGAGGCCCTGCGCGCGAGCGCCTCGGGGGCCGACTACCTGGGCATCGGCACCGTCTACGCGACGCCCACCAAGAAGGACACCAAGTCCATCCTGGGCCCCGCGGGCGTGAGCACCATCCTCTCGGCCCTGGCTGCCCATGGCCACGCCGACCTGCCCACGGTGTGCATCGGCGGCGTCAACGCGTCCAACACGCCCCTCGTCCTGGCCCAGAGCGCGGCCCCAGCCAAGACGCTGGATGGCGTCGCCGTCGTCAGCGCCATCGTCGCTGCGCCAGACCCAGCCGCTGCAGCGAGGGATCTCCTGGCCAAGGTCGTCGCGGCCAAGGTGCCCGACGTGGTGCGCGCCGTGGCCACCAAGGGCCCTCTGTCCCACAACATGACCAACCTGGTCGTCCAGAACTTTGCTGCCAACGTCGCCCTCGCCATCGGCGCCAGCCCCATCATGTCCAACTACGCCGCCGAGGCCGCCGACCTCGCCAAGCTGGGCGGCGCCCTCGTCGTCAACATGGGCACCGTCACCCCCGACGGCCTGAGCAACTACATCCAGGCGCTGAAGGCGTACAACGAGGCGGGACGGCCCGTCGTCTTTGACCCCGTGGGGTGAGTTTCATCTTCCTTGTTTCATCTTCCTTCGTCCTCCTCCAGCCAGCTGCTCTCAGCACACCGTGGATCTGTCTGCTGACATGGGAAAACAGCGCCGGGGCCACGGCCGTCCGCCGCTCGGCCGTCGAGACGCTCCTCGCCGCCGGCCGCTTCGCCGTCATCAAGGGCAACGAGGGCGAGCTGCAGACGCTGCACGGCGTGTCGCTCACCCAGCACGGCGTCGACTCCACGTCGACCCTGAGCCTCGCCCAGAAGGCCGCGCTGGCGCGCTCGCTGGCGCGCCGCCACCAGGGCGCCGTCGTGCTGCTGACGGGCAGGACGGACATCCTCAGCGACGGGCGCCGCACGCTGCGCGTCGACAACGGCCACGAGCTGCTGGGCATGATCACGGGCACCGGGTGCACGCTCGGCACCGCCGTCAGCGCCGCCGTGGCCGCGTACCCTGGCGACGCCCTCGTCGCGGCTGCGGCGGCGACGGCCATGTACGGCGTGGCGGCCGAGATGGCGGCTGAGAGGGACGAGGTGCGTGGGCCGGGGACGTTTGTGCCGGCGTTCCTGGACGAGCTGTACGCCGTCAGGAAGGCCACGGCTGGGGGGGACATGCGGTGGCTGAGCCTGGTCAAGGTGCGGGCCATGGAGGTGGAGGAGGAGTAGATATGGTGGTGGTTGGTATTACTAGTATTATTCATTCAACGCAACGCAGTCAAGAAGACACGAAGCATGCGCGATGTGTGCATCCGCAGCTGAAACACCAAGACGCCGTGCCCCTGATGCCCAAAGCCCTGACGCCCCCCTATTGCAGCTCGAAATCAGCCAGCTCCCCTGGCCCGTTCCAGAAGGCATCAATCATCACGTCCCTCCAGTACTCGTCGCTCATGTCGTCCACGATGCCCTGCGCCATGCTGCCCGGCCCCGACGACGGCGCCTCGACGCCAGGCTCCTCCTCCTTGAACTCGGCCATGGCGCCCGCCATCTCGGCGCGCACGCGCAGCCGCAGCGCGCTGCACAGCCTGGCCAGCGCCTCCAGGGGGTCGACCACGCCAGGCCCACCGCCGTCGCGCAGCGCCGACGAGAACAGGCCCCCGCGGCGGCGGTCGACGAGCCCCGTCAGGTGGGCGATGACCGTGTCCATGACCTCGTTGAACGACAGCTCGCGCTCAATGTGCTCCAGGTTCCACCCGGGCAGCCGCAGCGTCACGAGCCGCACGCCCGTGATGAGCGCGTACGAGAGGTCCGACCCGTGCAGGCACACGAACTTGGGGTTGTCAAAGTCGCTCCAGCCGCCCATGCGCCCGAAGAAGAAGTCCTTCAGCGCCCGCAGGCACGACCAGAGCAGCCGCAGCCGGTCCGTCAGCGCCATGTTGGACGCGTTGCAGTGGCGGTCCGAGATGGCCCACTCGGTGAGGATGATCTCGGCCACGGCGATGTGGTTTCGTCCTGGTGTGCGGCGTTGTTCCCTGCGCTGGCCATAAAGATGACATTGTGCTCGCGCTCCACATCCTCTATAGCCCTGGAAATGTCGTCGTCGACATGTTGGAAGCCGAATGACATGGAGA